>ML792008.1:0-34237 GCA_009831015.1 Picea engelmannii
GTTTGTTTTTTACAATGATTCTATGTCTTTTCTTTAGTTATGGATTTCATGTTTATTATAATTATTTTCTATCACTAAACATTGTTGTAGATATGTGATTGTATATTTTGTTTATGTTTGTTTTGACAATTCCATCTAACTCCCATTTCTATAGTCTATACTCCCTTGTTTTATACATTAATTTGTACAAGACAATGTGTCTCCACATGATTTTCTCCATAATCCATACCAGTGGTATCAAATCTTTCTACTCCTCGTCGTTTTCCCTCTCTCACAAGGTAAATATATAAGATGTTTCATCTATAAAGGCATGATCCGTCTAAATACCTTCCTTGTTGATCCAAGTGACCTTACATAATTAAAGAAACAAAAATATCTAGAATAGGAGATCCCATAAAGATGTTACTCCAAGATTACCCTGAGCAACAAGGAGAAAAAATGATAAACAAATTTGCGCAAATTCTATAGTGAATCCCTAGTGTTGTGGGTGCATATCTCTCTGCAAGTCAACCCTTCAAAAGAAATATGTCATCCAAGGTACAATAAATTTTGAAATTCCTTAGTTTGAAGTACATATAGATGCAAATGCCTTAGATAAGTGGCCCAGTAAATTAGGAGAGTAATTGTTTGTTAAAATATTTTCCAATAAAGAAAAGAATACATTTTCCCTACTGAAAGTAGTTCCTTGTGTCAAGAATTATTGAGAAAACCATTGCAATTTGTAGTATGCCTAGCGAGATAATATGGGGTACCTAGGAAGGTACTGAATGGGAATGTGGTTATATATTATTAGTGGAGGCCATTCAATGTAAGGTGGACTAGGTCCACTATATTATTAAATAAGGCTCATGTAATAGTGTAAACACAATAAAGGTGAGAAGGCTTTCTAGAAGGTTCTACCTGCTAGAATATTCTTTCTCTAGAATGTTCATAGGAGATAGAGACAATGCTATATAAATAAGTGTAATCAATGTATTGAAGCATAATGAAGAATATGTGAATCTATCAAGCATTGTTTGAGGAGTGTTATCCTTCCATAAGGATTAATATATGGTGTTACCCTACCTAAAGGGTTTTGACTATTTCTTCTGTTCAATATTTGGTGAATGGTTTGGTGTATTCTTGTTGAGATTAAGTGTTCTTTTTGAAGTATATGCATATCTATTCAGGTACTTAAAATTGATATCAAAGCACTTTCCTTGGCCAAAGAAGGGAGTAAAGTTTTGGTTCTTTTTGCAGATTTTTTAAAAGGAAAAAAGGGGGCGACGCACTTTAGATTAAATTATGAAACTTTTTAAGATGAATTTTCCAAAAAAAATTGGATATTTTAATTACTCTCGGAAAACTACCCAATTTCAAAAAAACAATCGGCCGAAACTGAGTCCAGGAAGTAAAGTTATCAACAATTTAATTTTGACAATTTTTCTGGGTTTTTTCTGAAAAAAAACACGCAATTTGCACACTAAGTTATTTATAAACCCTTGTTTTTGTTGAAGATTTATCTAAGCAATATACTTTTTACTGGAAAATATGATGGCCCTAGTTTTGAAGCATTCATACAATTCCACAAGTCATTATATAAAGAGAAGTGGAAATCTCATATACATTATAGTTTCACATAAGATGCTAGAACATGGTGACAATCATTGGACCATCACAAGATGATGGGAAGTTTTGATGAAGAAATGGAAAATTTAATTTTAGATAGGTGGTCTCATGTTAAAAAAGGGGATAAAGAGAATACAAAGGATTTATTTTTATGTGGCAACTCTATATTACAGGTTCATGGTTGTATTCACAAAGAAAAAATTATTCTTTCTATTGACCCTAGTTGCCAACAAAATTTTATCAATGTTGAATTGGTTAATAGATTGCAAGTTACTGCAAAGAATATTCAAAGTACACAAGTTGATGGTGAAAATGTTCAAATATTTAAATATTTGAATATTACCATGGATAATTATGTGTTGCAATCATATTTTTATTATATACATATAGATGGTGTGGATATTGTTTTGGGATATCCATGGATCGTCTCAGTTGGTACAATTAATATCAATGTGCAAAAGAAGTTTTTTAAGCTTTGGTACAAGAAAAATAAAATTACATTGCAGGATGTGTCTCTTAGTAAGAAAGAAGGGGCCATGGGGGCAAGAAAAGAAGTTATTGCAGAGTCTGAAGTTGAATCAGAGGAAGACTCTACAGAAGGAGATGAAGCAAAGCTCTAGGAAGGACACAATCAAGCAGTTGAGGAGATCATTAACTCAAAGGAACCTCATGTTGCAAAGTTGAAGAAAAAAGGACCAATTCCTACAATCATTGCATATCTCCACTCATATTGTAAGGTACAAGACCTATTATAACATCAACAAACAGAAATATTGCAAAGAATAACAACGAAACAACACAATATATCAAACCACAACACCAAAAAAATACCTTTATTGATAGGAAATAATGTTCACTTGCCTCTTTGAGGGGGAAACCTCCAGCAGAGCAGTGCCCTATTACAATAATTCTCAAGACAAAACTTCTCATGCCCTCGAATCCTATTTATACTAAATCTATCTATCACATGAACAATATAGGGGAAGATGTTCTAGAAGTGGAAGTTTCTATTAGGTCGTCTTACATTTGACTTATTCTTCCTTATTACTAGGCCTTATTAATATCGGCCTTCATTACATGGAAAATATATTATTCTACCTACGTGAGGGGTTAGGGAGGTTATGTCCCTAACATTCCCTCCCCCTTAAAAACAACCTTGTTCTCAAGGCTTGAGATGAGGAAATTGTTGCAAAATGGTAGTTGGCTCCCAGGTGGCATCTGCTGGAGTTGTATATTTTCACTATACTAACACTTCCTTGATGGTGCGGTGACAGAGATGATGCTCACACTATTCCAAGATGACTTGTGGCTGAAACCAGGTGGAGCCTTCTTCATCCAAATCAGGGAGACTGGTTAGATTTTGGCACTTAGTTCCAATCACCTTCTTTAAGAAGGAGACATGAAAAACAGGATGGAGCTTAGAATGATTGGGCAAAGATAACTAGTAGGAAACCAATCCCACGCGCTAGAGAATGGTATAAGGACCATAAAATTTAGGTGCAAGTTTCCTAAAACTTTCATCCTTGAGTGAAGTATGCTTATAAGGTTGCAGTCGAAGAAACACCTGGTCCCCTTTAGCAAATTGGCATTCGAAATGACCTTGATCTACTTGTTGCTTCATGTGATTTTGAGCCATTACCAAATTCGCTTTGAGGGTATGAAGAATAGCCTCTTGAACTATAAGAGTTTGGTCAACCACATGAACCTTCGAGACACCTGGCATGTATGCGAGAACTGAAGGTGGATTTTGTCCATATACTACTTCAAAATGAGTCATGCGAGTAGTTGTATGGTAAGATGTGTTATACCACCATTCAACTAGGGGTAACCACTAAGCCCATTGTTTTTTCTTGTCAGATGAAAAACACTACAAATATGTTTCCAAACACTTTTTAACAACTTTAGTTTGGCCATCAGTCTGGGGGTGATAGGTAGTGCTAAGATGCAATTTTGTTCCCTGGAGCCTGAATAATTCTTGCCAAAAATTGTTGGTGAAAGTGGGATCTTTGTCAGAGACAATAGAATGAGGCATGTTGTGAAGCTTGAAAATATGATCCATGAAAATTTGAGCTACTGTGGATGCAGTGAATGGGTTTTGAAGAGAAAAAAAATGAGCATATTTGGAAAGACTATCAACTACCACCATGATGATTGACTTATTAACTGATTTAGGTAGTCCCACAATGAAATCCATAAAAATGTCCCTCCAAATAGCTGGTGGATTTGGAATCGGCTGTAGTGTGCCCAAATCTTTGGCAGTTTATCCCTTGTTTCATTGACATACATCACATTCAGCCATAAAGGTGTGAATGTCCTATTTCATACCATCCCAGAAAAAAGAACGTTTTAACCCTTTCATAGGTTTTGCTAAACCCTGAATACCCCTGTTGTGGGTGAAGCATGAAGCATAGACAACATTGTGGATTCAAGTTGTGACTGGTTTCTTAAATACATATAGCCTTTGTAGTGTAGCTCTTCATTGTGCCAAGAGTATGCTGGAGAAACTGGAGAATTGTCTTGCAATTGTTGGATCAGTCGAGAAGTTTTGGGGTCTTGCAGCCATTCCTAGAGAACAACTTGGAGCCAATCTGGTACAATGAATGAGAGGGAAAAAAGGGACCCTTCTTCTTCGTACTTCCTGGAAAGAGTGTTATCCACCATTTTTTCTTTTCTTTTCTTATAAAGTATCTCATAATCATAGCCAAATATCTTGGTCACCCATTTTTGTTTCTCTTGGGATGAAATTCGTTATTCCAGAAAATACTTGAGGCTATGATGGTATGTTTTAATTTGGAAGTGTCGCCTCAATAAATAAGGTCGTCGGAGATACACAGCATGAAAAATAGCCAACATTTCATTTCCATAGATCGATTGGCCGAGATGTCACTCTGAAATTTGTTTTCTAGTGAAGGCTAAAGGCATGCCATCTTGCATGAGGACCGCTCCAATTCCTTTCCCAAAAGCATCACATTCCAGGACAAAAGTCTTTGTGAAGTTAGGAAGGGCCAAGACAGGAGTTGTGCACATAGCCTCTTTCAATGCTTGGAAGGAGTGATCAACTGTTGGAGTCCAAGTGAAAGCATTATTTTTAAGGAGAGCAGTAATAGGCGCTTCAATTTTTCCATAATTCTTAACAAACTTGCGATAATATCTCGTTAAACTCGGAAAAACATGTAATCTCTTGAGATTTTTGGGGCGAGGCCAATCCTGCATAGCTTCAATTTTCTTAGGATCTACATGTACAACATCCTTGCCAACAATATGACCCAAGTACTCCACTTTCGAAGCTCCAAAGGCACATTTATATTTCTTGAGAAAATTTGTTGTTGAGAGAGTAAACTGAGAACTTGATCCACATGGGTAAGGTGTTTTGTCCAAGTTTTATTATAGATGAGAATATCATCAAAGAAAACTAGGACAAAATGACGGAGAAAAGGACGAAAAACATGATTCATGAGACTTTGGAAAGTGGAGGGAGCATTACATAGGCCAAAGGACATGACCAAGAACTCATAGTGACCCTCATGAGTTTAAAATGCAGTCTTAGGAATGTCTTCCTCTTGCATACATATCTAGTGGTAGCAGGAATGGAGATCAAGTTTAGTAAAGTGTTGAGCACCACTCAATTCATCCAAGAGATCATCAATGACAGGAATGGGAAATTTTTCTTTGATGGTGAGTTTGTTGAGGGCTTGAAAGTCTGGACACATGTGCCAAGTACCCTCTTTCTTGAGTAACATGACCACAAGAGAAGAATAGGGGCTAGTACTAGAGAGGATAACACCTGCGGCGAGCAATTCTTGAACAATTTTCTCAATTTCATTTTTTTGGGCAAAGGGATGATGATAAGGGAGAACATTTAGAGGAATATTTCCTAGGATGAGAGGAATGGAATGATCATGAACACCACAGGAGGGAGGAAGTCCCTGGGGGGTGGAAAAAATAGCTTGGTGTTTGGATATGATAGATTGGAGGTTAGGATGCACCGAGGGTGTCTCAATTTCTTGAATATAATGGAATTGGGAAATAATTCTTGAATGACATTTTTTGAGGAGATTTTCCATTCGATGGGAACTAATGATCTCAAGGGAGCTTGTTGTGATGCCTTGGAACTTATATTGTTGACCCTCCTATTGGAATTGCATGGTTAATTCCTTGAAATCCATGAGGAGTGGACTAAGAGTGTGTAACCATTCTACACCAAGAACAATATCACAACCACCCATGTCAATAGCAAAGATATGAGATTTCAGGTTGTACTGCCCAATTTGGAGACACACATTTTCACAATGCCCCCCACATTTCATGGAACCTCCATTGGAAATCATGATTTGAAAGTTGTTGATTGCATGGATATAGCAATTGTTTTCTTTGGCAATGCGATGATGAATAAAATTATGAGTGTTTCCACTATCAATTAAGATGATGACCTTCCTATGCTTAATGTAGATAATGAGCTTGAGGGTTTGGGGAGAGGAGAAGCCAATGAGAGCATTCAGTGAAATGACCAGTTCTACTTCTGGGGGGTCAAAGGGCGGAGTAATATCAGTTGGCTCGGGTAACTCTGCTATAGGGGTCTCGACCTCTTCTTCAACAACATCCTCAGAGATGGCTATAAACAACTTTTGTTCCTTACACTTGTGCCTTGGAAAATTTTGTCATCGCAATTATAACAGAGGCCCTTGAGTTGGCCAAGAGTGGGAGGAGTGGAAGGGTTTTTGGGTCGAGTGCAATGAATAAAGGAATGTTTAAGGTTTTGGGAAGAGACAAACTATTGTGCTTCCTTGGCACGTTGAGTAGCTTCCAACCAAGTCTGAGGATGAGCCATGAGGACCTGGCTACGAATTTCATATTTGAGGCCACTAATAAAACATTCCCAGAAGAAGACATCGAGCATGACCTCTGTTCTGAAAGCCATATGTTCAAAGGCAGAGATAAAGTCTTCCACTGTGCCAGATTGTCTCAACTTGGTCAAATGGTCGAGATAGTGGGTGTCAGTGTCAAAGCATTCATATAGCTCTGCAACAAACTGTGTCCAAGCAACATATCCTTGGCGTGTCTTTCTACACCATTGCCACCATTGGCAACATTCCTAATACAAATAGAAGATATCATAAAAAAAATTGGCCAAATCATTAGTAATGTCATGCAATGAGAAATAATTTTCCATTTGAGTGACCAACATGTGGGATCTAATCCATCAGATTTGTTCACCTCAAGTCTGGGAAGATGGGGGTCACATGGAAGGGAGTTGGAATGAAAGGCCATATTATGGGAAGATTTATCACCTTCCGAGTATGAAGGTTTCTCAAGGGAGGGAGAGCCATGGGATTGTTTTAACCATTGGGTGAGGGAGGCCAATCCACCCTTAACATCAGCCAATTCACCCATAAATTTGGCCTTGAAAGATTTCAAGTGGGTATTGGTGGAAGCAAGTTCAGAGGTCAGTCGTTGGATGTATGCCTTCTTCTCTTTAGATTTGTCTTACAAGTGGAGGAATTCTTGGTTGTGAGTGGTGGCCATGGGGAAATGAGGGGTACCGAGGAGGGGGAGTGGGTCAATGGAATTTTTTTTTAAATGATATATACGATTGTGTTCAGGGTGAAAAGAGGAAGGCAATGGGATATGTGTAAAGTAAGGGTTTTGGGAAGTGGTCGGGTCCATAGGAAAAAAAAGGCTTGAAAATGATAGGTACCACTGTGATTAGGACGAAGAGAAGAATCCAATGGGATAGGTCTCAAATAATTGGGTAGGCAAGACCCATAATTTTTTAATTTTTTTTATTTACTCCTTCGGAGTTATACTCTGATTTGGATAACACTGCACTAGTGGAATGTCCAAATTATTAACAGTAAGAAATGTGTAGTAATTTTTCAACCCAAATGTAGGAGGCAAGGTCGCACGACAATAGATCTTTTTTGTTCCTTTTATGTGGTGTTTCTGTCCCAAGGGTTAGGGTGTTTAGGGTTTCTAAAGACAAGGCTTTACCCTATGTTATAGCTCTCTGATATACGTGCGAGATCAAATAGTAGTACTCGACCCAATATCTCAGGGCACCAAATAAGGAGGCTAGGTCGTACCCTTAGCCATACTACCTGGTTACCCAGGTACTAGAGAGTATCTTCCCACGTGTTGTTCTCGCTGGCACTATAGCAGTCAAGTAGCCAATCAATTTATCTACAGAGGGATTCAAGAGATCTAGGTCAATTTGTATATAGGTGTTGTCTGATGTGCTACCACTCAAAGGGGTACCAATAGAGGTTACAAGGGTGGCCAACAATGTCCGCTTAAGTACCAATTGTAGTTCCTGTGTGTATGCTTCCCTAACCGTGAATTTATGTGTTGAACAACAGATCAATGTAGCTTTAAGATGTTGGAATATGTATCTATCTTGAAAAAAACAACCCATAATTTTTTGGCAAGGAAAGTGCTCTGGTACCACTTGTAAGGTTCCAGATCTGTTATAACAACAAAAAACATAAATATTGCAGAGAATAACAGTGGAACAACACAATATATGAAACCACAACACCAAAATAATACCTTTATTGATAGGAAATAATGTTCACTTGCCTCTTCGAGGGGGCAACCTCTAGCAAAGCAACGCTCTATTACAACAATTCTCAAGACACAACTTCTCATGCCCTCGACTCCTATTTATACTAAATCTATCTATCACAAGAACAATCTAGAGGAATATCTTCTAGAAGTGGAAGCTTATATTATGTATTCTTACATTTGACTTATTCTTCCTTATTACTAGGACTTATTAATATTGGTCTTTATTACATTGAAAAGATATTATTCTACCTGTGTGAAGGGTTAGGGAGGTTAGGTCCCTAACACATACCATATAGATAAACAACAAACATCAAGGAAAGGGAATGAGCATCAACACACTTATTATGAACCAACATGGCACCAGAAAGGAAACCAATCAAGAGGCGCATGGAGGGATACCAACACTACAAGACGATATCGGGATAGAGAAACAATCCCATGGCACCATAGGCACAATCAGGATCAAGATCAGGGTGGAAAGGAAGTAATTGAACATCATGTTTGTCTTCCATTAGGATGGATGGATGGTTTTACTTGGTACTAGTTGGATACATTGCTTAGATGGTCATATTGTATGGTTTCTTCTCATGTTTCAAGGATGAAACATGTGAAGGGGGGTGGAATGTAGTATACCTAGGGAGTAATATGGGGTACCTAGGAGGTACCCATTGTGAATGTGGTTATGTGTTATTAGCAGAGGCCATTCAATGTAAGGTGGATTAGGTCCATTATATTATTAAATAAGGATCATGTAATAGTGTGAACACAATAAAGGTGAGAAGGTTTTCTAGAAGGTTCTACCTACTAGAATATTCCTTCTCTAGAATGTTCATAGGAGATATAGATAATGTTATATAAATAAGTGTAAGCAATGAATTGAAGCATAGTGAATAATATTGTGAATGTATCAAGCATTGCTTGAGGAGTGCTATCCTTCCATAAGGATTAATATAAGGTGTTACCTACCTCAAGGGTTTTGACTATTTCTTGTGTTCAATATTCGATGAATGGTTTGGTGTATTCTTGTTGAGATTATGGGTTATTTATGAAGTATATTTATAGATCTATTCAAGTACTTAACACAATTGGCCACTGCAAAAGGTAAAGAGGGAAATCCATGTTTGAAGATACAATTCCTACCCAGTGGGATTTTGTAAATTCCCTTAAGGAGGAATACCTCCCTTTTGTAAATTATGATGGCCAATACAAGAAGTGAACACAATTTTGCAAGGATCATAACTATTACCCCCCCATGCCTAGGTGTAACTACAAGAGATCATGTCTCATAGCCCGCAATGGAGAAAATGATATCGGCCATGATGGTGATCAACATGTTCACAAATGGCAACCCAACAACCCCCCTCAAATGCCTCTTACATCTACAGATCAACCAAGCTCATCATATCCAAAAAATTCAGTGTATGGGAGATGGTAAGTCAGTGCCACCATGAGGTATGTTAGTCCTTCTTTCATATGAAGTGTTGTGCTTAATTTTTTGGGCACGTGGATGAGGATCATTGGTTGAAGTTGGATAATGGATCAGTGGTTTGGAAAGTTGTGTTTTTTGTCTTGTTTCACCTTAATGGTCAGCTTTTGTGCCCTAGTATTGTTTTTTCACCACCCAAGGAAAAGGGGTACAACTAGGGAGCCCTCACAAGGGTAATGTTTTGTTTCCCACCACAAATAAAACTGTCCATCTTGGAGCCTATCACAGTGCACTGAACTTCAATAATGGGTCATGGTCCATTCTCTCTTGAGAAGAATGTGTTGAAGGCCCAGAGGTTGATGCAGTTGTTATATGCTATGTAAAAAATGATAAATTCCACCTATAAGAGCCACATGTCAGCTTGAGATCTACCCCCTCTAATGGTAATCGCCCCTTGTCCTGATTCACTAAACGCACACTTATAACAGGACCATATCCCTTTAAGAAAATGAAAGAATAAAATCTTGAAACCTGCAAAGGGGACTTGCAAAATAAAGAATGGATATCAAAAGGAAATTAAGGGGCTCGAAATACAAAAATTATCGAGGAAAGGGTACCTCAAGCAGCAAGTGCTCCCTCTAGAGAGGTGATCATAGAAATGGATTTAATGACACCACCCATGAAATAAGCCCAAATTCACACCACTATCACACTTACTCTTGAAGGGTTTCTTTCTTTCATTGTTTCCCTCGGGACCTATCCCTCTACCTAGGTCTTTATTTCACTGTCTTAGTTGGCACACCCAATAGGGTTAGATGAAGGTCCTCCCATACTCAAACTTACCAACTCACACGAATTCATGGGTGAGTGTGATGCTTGAAGGGGATACTGAGGAGAATTGTTTACATGGATTATATCTTAAGTAACAACTTACTTTGCATGACTAAAGGACTAATATCTCTTATGAACATTGGTTTAACTTGTCTTATATTCTGCTTTTTTTTGGATGGCCCTAACATAGTTCTTTGAGGGACGTCCTAGGATTTCACCTAGGATGTTGTGCCCGTATTGCAGGACTTTGGCATGTGTGATGCAAAGTAGTGAGTCATCCAATGACTTACCATATTTCGACATGAGCTATCACATATTCAGAACCTTGGACGATGGACAAATGGGTTTAGTTTTGGAAAATTTGGTCATGATGGCATACAAATGGGATGAAAGCCCACATGTTGGGTAGTGCACCCCAAGCCTTGTTTCTCACCGGATTGACGATTTTGCAGCAACCGACATCCAAATACCATGCATACATGAGATGCATCTTCCTCCACCTCGGATGCAGTGCCCTAGACCATTGATGTTGGCCTCCATTGGATGATGATGTCATCTTCTAGGATTTTGATGGAGCTAAGGTTTGATTCCACTTGGGGTGTCAACCACTAATTATGGAGCATTACCATGGACCATGGGATGCACCCTTGCCATGAATTCAACTTGAGAGGATTCCATGTGGCCTTGGGATTCCATCCCTTATCCTTTGGAGACTTGATGTCACCACATGTGTTGCATTTATGATGTCTTATTTGCATTTTATCACTTTGTAAAGGTTGCTTGAGGGGTTGTCCCTACTTATTATTGTCATTTGACTTAATTTGTGGAAAAGTGCTAGGTTTTTCCTCATATAAAGAGACTAGCACTAGGATTATCACTATCATCACTTTTCCCTGCTCATTAGTGGGGTAACACTTCTGAAATTTTTGCTCTTTTAGCCTCTTTCGCTCTTTCTCTCTCATGCGCTAGCCTTGGAGGAGGTTCTTTGTGGATGCGTTGTTATTTTGGATGATAATTTTTTTCAATTAGGGTTTTGGTGTTCATACTACTTGGAAGAAGTAAGCAAAAGAATATCCTAACTTGTTGTTGTTGCAACTTACTGAAATGAAAAATAAAGAGAATGAAATTGTCAAAGAATTTGATGTCAAGTTTGAAAAGTTGCTCCAACAAATACCTAACAATATTTTCCCTAGAAAATAACATCTCCTTTTCCTCTACACCAATGCTTTCATATGACATTTTGGGTTCACACTGAAGGACAAGCTTCCAAAGACCCTTGAAGAGGCCCAAGAATTGGTTGTTATGATTGAGGCTAATCTTTTATCCTATAAGATAGAAAATTTCTATTCCCTAAGGACCAAGGCTGAAAGAAAACCAAGAAAATTACATACTATTGAGCCCACCCAAGAGATAAGTGCCCCATGGGCACAAAGGATCGAAGAAGCAATAAATGGCCTCACCCAAAATCAAACCCTAATGATGAACAATATAACTAACCTAGAGAGGGCACAACAACAAGCCATTAGGCCTCTTTTTAAGGGCCATCACTAGAGACAGGGCCATGCATGGAAACCTAGGCCCCCCAAATAAACAAGGAGTCCCTAATACTCTAGATCCTTCTAATGTTATAGATCAAGAAGAAACTCCTTGGTGTTTTCATTGTGGGGATCCACATTGGGAACATGAATTCCCAAGGAATAATGATGGGGGACCTGATCACATGAATTTTCTTGATACCATAGACTCCATCTTTGTTATGTCCCCCTAAGAGTGTCTAAGAGTGCCTCAACATCACATGATAGCAACTTGAGGATGGCAAGAAAGAAGTTTTCGGGAGGGCTAGGATGGACATCTTAACCCAAATGGATGAGGAATCAAGGGAGAGACTTAGGAAGAAATAATTACAAGTGTGCACTAGACAAAAGAATGTGCCCCAATCTCCTCTTAGTGACCTTAGACTTCCTTGGTTCTTATGATAGAGAAATATTTGGCAAAGAATATTTGTCTACAAGTGCATTTGTGTTGAGAGAGAGCTAGGCATTAGTTCTTAGAGTGAGATCGGAGTTTGTTTGAGGTTCAATCAATCATTCAATTGGCTACCTCACCTAAGTTAGTTTTAGGACCTTGCTGGTGCATAAATGAAGGCTTGTGGCTAAGGAGAAGATTTCTACTTTGGAGAATGAATCACAACAATAAGAATCAAGTATCAAATTTGTTGCTCTCCATAGAGTTTATCAAATCGATGCGTGGAGGGGTTCCTTTGTCCCTTAAACATGGGGGTCTCATACACCAATTTGGTGTTTCGCTTGGCCGTGACCTTAAAATTAGATTATTATTATTATTATCAATCTATCTTCTTCCCCCGCAAAAAAAATATCTATATTTTGTTGAGCATGTATCATATTAAACGAGGTTTTCAATAGAGTTTTAGTTTCTTGAGTAACTAAAATAAGATCTTAATATGCATGTTGGTTTATATTCTATACATGAATAATGAGAAAGGTATGGTTTATTGTCTATATGTATAGGTTTACTAGTGACACATTGGAGCTAAAATAGAATTAATTAAGGCTTGCACAACACTAAGGAAAAACATAGCCCCAAGGGTTAGCTCAAGTGGTTCTGAGCCAGATGCGAAGCTATCCCCAACAGAGGAGGTCACAGGTTCGAATCTCTTGTTCCCCCTTGGGGTTAGGCCTGCCAAAAACATCAGGGCCAACGATTTACCCCATTTATCATCCACAAAGTGGGGAAGTACTCGGGGGTTTCCTGTGAGATATTACTCTAAAAAAAAAAAAAAACTTCATTTACCAAGTTCTCTTCTCTATATTTATTTCATTTATTTCTTAAGCATGCTCACCTGCCTAGAAAGAGTTTTGCTTAGTTCATAGGTAGCTTTTTCCGTTAACAAAATTGACAACCGCACTGGAGTGAGTGCTTTGATTTCTCTCATTGGTTTTTAAGTGTATTTTTATTCTTTTTTCCATTTAGAAAAGTAGCATTAAACTTTGTATTGTTTGCAAAAATAAATTGGTGCATGTAGCCAGATTTGACTAAGTTCTTAGTTGTTTATTTTTATCTTTTATGTGTTTTTCCTCACTCTCATGCCTATTCTTCGTGACATTTGCAGCCGACCATGAGTTGATTTCATAAACTACGCATTCATATCCTTTGGCCACTATTTGCTACATGCAAGATCGTGGCCAGTTAGTTCAAAATTGTGATTGTTTGCTTGTTTTTTACTTTTTGGGATGCACTCGCTACTTTTATATGTAAAACTCATGACCAACCACTACTTTTATGTGTAAAACCCGAAACCAAACCCTTATGGTCACTAGTTTTACTAAGGAAACCCAAGACCAAACCTTTGGGGTGTAAAAAACACTAATTGTTTCCCTTAAAATCTGGAGACTGTGTTCTTTGATAAGAGACATTTTTAAACTTATTTTTTCAAGGTGTTTTTCAATTTTATTTCAATGGTGTGTGTGTGTGTGTGTGTGTGTGTGTGTGTGTGTGTGTGTGAAATGGTCAATCTTTTTTATGTCACTTGAAATCTTTAAAATTGATTGATGCAATCTAGGAGTGGTTGGATTTAAAAGACAAGTGAAATTAGCAGCAAAGTTGCTTATACCTATCTCTTAAATATATAATAGTTGTATGTAATCCAAACTAAAAAGTTAAAATAATTATGAAATGCTTGAAACTTATGATAATGTATTACAACGTTGTCTAATTGTTCTATGAAATGATTTTTTTTTTCCGCCAGAATCCAGTGACACAAATATGCACAAATCACTTTTTTTTGTTATTTAAAATCCATTTTGAATGCAAAAATGGATTCAACAGACTGAAAAACCCCTAGAGCACTCGGATTATACAGAAATAATCACTAAAATCTGTGGATCTAACAATTTCTCGCCAGATTTCGGGCAAATGTCGTAGGAAAATATCGTCAGAGAAGAGCCATTTCAAGA
This sequence comes from Picea engelmannii, assembly GCA_009831015.1. Lineage (NCBI taxonomy): Eukaryota > Viridiplantae > Streptophyta > Pinopsida > Pinales > Pinaceae > Picea > Picea engelmannii. The sequence goes on from ML792008.1 coordinate 14,401, forward strand.
ACATTTAGACTACGACATGTATTACTTGCGTGTAGCTTAAAAGTAAAATAAAAGTAATAATAGTAATTATTGACAATATCACATGTATAAATTGAAATTTTCAAAAAAAAATTAAAATAAATAAATTGATGAAAAAATTGGCATATTAATCCTATGTATAAGACTCTCTACTTATAGACCATCTGGTGGTACCCTACTATGAACCTATGTTCATCTAACTGAACTAGCATATCTAATCATTCTTGCAACATAGAAATGTCTAACATCTTTATGGTAATAACAACATAGAGGCTCAAGATAATATATATATTAATGGCATGACAAATTCTTTTCCATAAACTAGGTTGGTGGGACCAGGGTCTTCGCTTGTTGAGACTTTCAATTTTTGTTTCTGGATCCAGTGGAACTCATACGTGAAAGATTTTAAAACAAATAAATTGATGAATAAAAAATTGGCATATCAATCCTATCTATAAGACTTCAAAGTATAACTGAACTAAAACACATGTTCCTTTAGACTTTGATGTGAAAAACTATTATCTCACTAAACATTCAAAACTATGCTAACATTTTTAATTATTTGTATTCTAATATTCATCCTAAACTTTTAATATTTCAAGTTTATTATGAAATGTTTTTTTTTTTTTTTTTTTAATGTTTTATTGACTATCTAAAATTTATGTCTTATTTGTAATTAACATTATTAATATATATTTTTTAGAATTTAGAAATTAAAAATAAAAGTAAGTATATGTGTGTGTGTGTGTTATTTATTTGTTTTAAAATTGAGTAACTAAAATATGTTATGAAATGGTAGTTGGAGCATGCTCGGCCTCCAAACTATTAGTACCAAAGAAATTGTTAATATTCTACTTGATTCTTTGGTGTATATTGAAGTAAATCTTAAGTAATAGATTTGTTATAAATATTGGTTTTGGAATTTTGCAAAACATTAATATTTTAATGATATTTATAGTAAGTTTGTCTTGTATTTATCCTAATAAATAGTTTGTTGTGTATTTATGTCAAAAAAAAAATTTGTATGATTTGGGAAGTTAATTGGGGTCTACATGGTATATAAAACATTTTTTATTTGGAAATTTGATAAAATTGGATGATGAGAAAAACTGTTTTAAAAACAAAAAAATGTAATTTGAAAGTTTTCACAATGAAAATAATAGTAGTAATTATTAACAATGTCACAAGTGTAAATTGAAATTTTCAAAATGTTTTTAAAATAAATAAAGTGATGAATAAAAGATTGACATATTAATCCTAAAACTCCAAAATATAACCAAACTAAAACACTTGTTCTTCTTGTCTTTAAAGTAACAAACTATAAAAACTATCTAATATCAGTTCATTAAACATTTAAAAGTATTTTAACATTTCTAGTTATTTGTATTATAATAATTCATCTTAAACTTTTAATTTTCAAATTTATTATGAAATGTTTTTTAAATTAATTTTTGAATAACTATTTAAAAATTTATTGAATTTTTTTATATTTGTAATTAAAATTCATACCAAGATTAAATATATGGAAAAAATATATATTTATAAATATTTTTATGTGTTACTTATTTATTTAAAAAACTTAAATATCCTTACTTGCCTTACAACAGTTGTTACATTGCTTTACAAGAAAAGCGAATCCTCTCTAATAGACTAATTTCAACCTAATAATAGACGACCGATGTTAGGTTGAATATAACACTTAAAGCCAAAGAAAACAACATATGCATGCAAATGATAGGATCTATAGAAGAGTTTTTATCGTGGAAACTTAAATAACTTCATAAGCGGAATTAGTGCACCTAAAAAAACTCATGAAAAAAAGTCCAAAAGAAAAAACAATTGGGCCATTTTTGGGCTCAACTGTTATGATTGGGCCATTTTTGGGGCAAAAGAAAAAACAATTATAATGGAGAAGAAAAACTATAAAATATTTGTTTGGGTGAGCTTGTTGTGATTTGTACAGCTTAGGTAAGTACGGTTTCTTACTACTCTACATCTCACACAACTCTAATCTTATATTTTATTAGTCTTTTAACATCAAAGAGATGTTACTTGCAAACATAAAATGCATCAGATCTGTTAGAGCAGTGAGTCAGATTAGATGTGCTGATAGTTTATACATCCCACACAACTCACAAATTATATTAGAAATATAATTTTTACATCATCCTATCCATGATCAAAGTTGTTTGAAAGCTTTCAGGGCTGCCAAAGCTGCACTTTCTACTGCTCATGCAATCCAGAAATAGCACACTACATCCAAAAAAGGATACAGGAAACTGATTACATCAGTTCTGAAAAACTCCATCCTAATACTACTAATAAGTTGAAATTAACACTGAACCAGAAACATACGTTCTAGGTTACATCCCACAAAAAACATTCAAAATAAACAAGCAAAAATGGCCCTTCAGAAAATTTTCATACACGGATGCGGACCTTCATTCACACCATCCCAGTAGTAATATGTTAATCTACCTTTAGGTGTTAGGAGTGCTTGTTTGGATAGTCTATCTGCCTCCTCATTAGATTCTCGGTAGATGTGTTGAAAGCTGATGTCTTGGAAAGATTGCACCAGGATCCAGGTTCTGCGTTTCCACCCTTCAATTTTGATAGCTTGGAGATGGCTTTTTTCCCTCAACCAATCTATAATCACTTTGGAGTCCCCCAACATCTGGATATGGTGAAAACCCAAGAGGTTTGCAATGGTCAATGCAGCCCACGCTCCCATCAATTCATCTTTTGTATTGGATCCTTCTCCGTAGTTAAAAAGCCATCTAACATCATGTTCATTTAATCTCTTCATGGATACCCCTGCCCCGCAATTTGATCCCCCTGCAATGGAAGCCCCATCGAAGAAGGCCAAAGTAAAGCCATTCCACCAGATAATAGGACTCATTCTTAAGGCCTGTGACTTATAAATTGTTTGATGGTTATTAAGAGCACTTAAAGTTCTGTAGGCAATGAAACCTGCTATGGGGGTCTTCCCTTCAAAAAGAGCTTCATTCTGAGCTTTCCAAATGTACCAGCTCAATAAAACAAGCAACCTTTTAGATGCAACTGTGTTCAGTAATCGAGTGTCCATACAATCGTTGATGTTTTGACCGCTCCATGACCACTGCGGATTCAAGTTAATTAAGCATTTTGACCAGACGACTTGAGTAAAACGATAGTGGATGAATAAATGTTTGTTGTCTTCAATGGATTCTCTACACAGGATGCATAATCCTGGTCCCATCCAGCCTTAGTTTGTAAGACAACCCACGTTAATATTATATTCTCAATGGCCAACCAAAAGAACAAAATTGTTTTTAGTTGGATTCTCCATTTCCATAGTTGAATCTGCCACCCTCTCCTAATCGGTAGAGCCTGAGTAGAAATAATTGCATTGTAGCAAATCTCGACTAATAGTCTGCCTGATGCGTCTCCTCCATTCCAAAGCAATTGATCCTCCAACCCTTCCATAAGTGTAATCCCTGCTATCCTTAGCTCCATTGTGTAATTGTTCCAGGCGGTTGCATGATCACCTCTCAATTCCAGTTCATCACAACTTTTTCAGAAATCTGTGAAGGATAGAGGTTCTCTTACTGAGAGCGCTTGTGCCAAAGAATTAACCCGTTTTCCATTTAGTATGGTTATGAGCTCTTCAGAAAGGATCGCTCGATCACCCAAACCTGGAATCTTGTCACGGCCTATAGAGATTAAGTGGCATGTTCCAGGGCACCAACACAACCATTGATTGATAATTGGGAATGTGCAACTGAGGCTAGTCCACATTCTCGAAGTTGCATTGTTGTGATGAGATGATTGTCTGATCCAATTTAAGAGAGTAACATTAGGAAGATATTTTTCCCTAATAACCTTCTGCCATAAACTAGGCTGCGTTAATACCCTCCAGAGAGTAGTTGCATTTAGTGCCAAGTTGAAAAGAGGGAGATTATGAAATTCCCAGCCCCCGTTTTTTTTGGGTCTAGAAAGAGCCTCCCATCTACATAGGTGGTATTTTTGGGCGTCTGAGTGACCATTCCACAGGAAATGAAACATCAGTTTCCTTATCCCATTTAGAACTGTTCGAGGAAGAGCTTCCAAAGACATCCAGAACACCGATTGCCCTTCCAAAACACCTTTAACCAGGATGAATCTCCCCCCTAATGACAGCCACTTGTTGCTCCATAAATTAATTTTATTTAAAACTCTAGTAACCAACCAATCCCAATCTGTTGTTCGCTGAGGTCCTGTCTTCAAAAAGTACCCGAAGTAACGAAATCCTAGAGCGAGCTCACTAAAAGTATAGGGTAGAAGAGATTTATAAAGTGGCAGCTCCAAATCCGAGAGCCCTTCATAATGGACTGTAGATTTAGTCTAGTTTACTATGAGCCCCGAGGCTTTGCAGAAATCATTGATAATACTCAAAATTAGATTCTATTCAGCCAAGCTATCCTTAGATAAAATGAGGACATCATCCACAAATAGTAGATGAAGAATTCTAGTCATTCTGGTCACTTTAATCCCCGAGAGGTGTCTGTCCTCAAAACTGTGCTTCAATAACAGGTTGAGACCTTCCATCACGAGGATGAAAAGGAGGGGTGATAATGGACAACCTTGTCTGACTCCCCTTCCACTTCTAAAAAAATTTGTGGCCTCCCCATTTATTAGAACATCAAAGGAAGGAAGGGTGAAACATGAAATTATCCAATTAGTCATATGGATCCCCAAACCAACTTTATGAAGTCTCAATCTAAGAAAGTTCCAGTCTAGACAATCGTAAGCTTTCCTCAAATCCAATTTTAAAACGAGGGCTTTTAATTTATTTATTTTATACTATGGAGGCTTTAATGAGCAGTGCCAATATCATCTTGGATACTCTTGCCTTTTAGAAAACCCATCTGTTCAATGGAGATCGCCCTTGAGAGAAAAGGTTTAATCTGATTCACTATAATTTTGGATATAACCTTATAACATAAGTTGCACATAGAAATTGGGCAGTAATCATCAAAGGTAGAAGATTTATTCACCTTTGGAATAGGTGTCAAAAAGGTGGAGTTAAGGCCTCCCACGATAGTTCCTAGTCTTCTCGATTCTTCAACCATCGCTAGTAGGTCTTCCCCAACTAGATCGAAAAAGTGTATGAAGAACTCTATTGTCCACCCATACGAACCTGGACTCTTTTCCTTTTTAAAATGAAAGAGCACCGACTGCAACTCCTCCATAGTAACTGGATTGTATAATGAACTTGACTCTTCCTCTTCGATCATCCGAGGAAAGTAGTCGACTAACTTGCATTGCCCAACAATATTTGCACAATTTGTTGCTTTGTAAAAGTTATTAAAATGTAAAATTGCTTCTTTCTTCAATGAATCTTGATCAATGGCAGAAACCCCATTAACTCCTTTAATATCCCAAATATGTTTTTTAGCTCTGTTGTGTGAGGCCAAATTACGAAAGTATTTAGTATTTTTATCTCTGTTGGCAAGCCACAGGGCCCTACTGCGCAATCTCCAATGGTCTTCCTCCTGTTGAAGAATTTCATGCCTTTCCAATTCTAGTTTCCTGTTGGCACAGGGGTATACCCAGGGTTCAACGCTCAAGAGCGCACCAACAAAACCCTAACTATCATCCCTTTCAGCAACACCTGCGAAGCAGATGAAGTCTCACCCGAGGTAGAGGCAGGGGTGGTTGCAAGACTCAGATGTCTGCAACCTTAGCTGGGACACTGATCTGTGATTATATCTTTTACAGGGCACTTAGCATACATCCTTCATCAATATTTAACCCGACTGGTACTTCGCAAATAACACAGAGCATCGCAGTGAGTACTTATACTAAAGATGATTCAGTACTTAGCCACAAAAATATAGGTTAGATTCAATAGATCAAGCATTAAGCATCTTATATATTAGATCAAACATTCATTCATATATCATCAGCACAGAGCATAACTAGATCTACTTAATCATATCAAGCGCTTAGCCAAGAAAGAGATAAACACATTAGATCGAAGCACAAAGCACTATACACACGATTACCGTGGTTCACCCCCACCCTGGGGCTACGTCCACAAAATCTTCTTTATATTATCTCGGTCAAGCAGTTACAACATAGAGCTTCAATGACCCTTACTTCACACAAGACAGAAGATCTACGCAACTCGCTAGATCCTTCCTCCTTGCTCTTCAACACAAGACTACAACAACTTGCACTTAGATTTCCGATCTCATGCACAGAGCACTCTAAGATACATCCGATCACACAGATCCAGTTACTAGCACTAAGCTTCCAGTCATACATCACATAGATGTCTACATTACTATCCTTCTCCTCTATTTACATTGCCTATTTGTAGATTACAAAATGGGCATAAGCGTGGGTAAACCCACGGGCCGACATCCCTTTCCCGTTACATCAACCCAAAACCCTAAGATGGACCCAAAAATAGGTATTTCTTCCTTACTTTCCGCTTCGTGTTGCGCTCCTTCCTTGGCAAGCTGTCGCAGTCCCAAAAGTTGTCAAATATGACCAAGCATTCTTCAAAACTTGGTCAAGGGCCAACAGGCCCCCAACACTCACCTATGACTCATCCCGAGGCACTCAGGTCTGACCAATTCTGCTTCGAACGCCTCGATCTTAGCTCAAGCTGCTTCGACCTGCTACAGTGCAACAACCTCTTGTTCAGTAAATTCCTGGATTATTGTGTCATTGAGCGGTCCTTCCAGGCGTTGTTCTGCAGTGATGACACCCTATTCGAGTTCATCTCCCTGGCTTTCAAGTTCGACGAACAGTTGGCATGCCTTCTCTTGGAGTGGTTGCAGTTGTTAAGAGACTTCCATTACTTTACTTTGCAGCGTGTGTACTTGTTGTTGGGTTGTGCGTTGTTCTGCGAACCTCTTCATTCTTTCAATTGGGGTCACAGACTTCAGCTGCGCTTGTAGCACATCTGCATTCTACTTTGCTTCATGGAGTTGTGCCTCCAATGTCTGCAATTCTGGATTCTTTGCGAGGGTTTCATAAGTCTGGGGGCTTCTATTGCTTAGCTGCCTACATTCCAAAGCCAAGGTTTTTAATCGGTTGACTGTGCTTCGAGCAGTGGCCTCTCTTAGATATCTGATCTCTTGGGGTGTCTCAGGCATGGTGCAGAGCTCCAGATCCGTGATGCATTGTTGAAGTTGTTGGATTACTTCTTCCAGTTGGGTCACCTGTTGTGGGAGACGATCTTCCATCTTCACTTCTATGATCGTCACAGAGCGTAGTGCATTGTGAACTCTTTCATGTACTTCAAGTTTCTCTGCTAGCAACTGGTCCTTGCTCTGCTGTAACTGTGCTTTTTCCTCCTCCCACTTCGCTTGTAAGGCAAGCTATTCATGTTCTTCCTTCCTCTATTGTTCTCCATGTGCACTCTATTCTTGTGCCAAAGTCTGGGTGGCTTGCGTTATGTCTTCTTGAGCTCGCCGAAGGTGAGCTTCAACTTTCTCGGCGATCTGGCATAATTGAGTGGGCTCATCACTTGTTCCTAGTATTTCCATTGTTAAGGGCGTCATAGAAACTGCTTGGCTAGACTGGAGTGCTTGCTGCACTTCTTTGAGTTCGCCCATGAACCAACAAAATAGCTCCTCCTACTTTGCTTCTTGCTTTTCTATGAGCTCTAGTGAAATATCATTCAGTGCGGCAATTAAGAAGTCAAAATCATCCGGGGTAAGGGTAGTTTTAAGCGTGGTTCGGGTGGCCTTAGATTTCTTTCAGGATGAGGGATTGGGTGGGGTAATCTTCCTTTTCTTGGAGAGATCTTCCTCGTCTCTAGGCAGAGTAACCTCACCTTTGTTCTGCTCAACTTCTGTTCCCCCTAGTTCTTCGTCATTACCTCCCTTCGCGGGTGAGAGCGAAGCAGTCTTCGTGGATGTGCTGTGGATATCTTGAACTTCCACATCCTTCTTAGTCTTGCGCGGTCTTGGTGTATCTGGCATAGCTTCAGGGCTATCTACATCAGAAATCTCTGTGGGGTTTGCTGCAACAAGGAGGTCTACCGACCATTCCTTGGTAATCTCCTCCAAGACATCTTCTATCAACTTGTAATACGACTCGAGTTGTTTTTTGTGCTCATCTGTGCATGTTGTGATGTAGGTGAAGTGACGATCTGCGTTGAATTTCATCAAAGGTCTAAACCTATGAATCGTGTTGGGTGTGATGCGCGTTGTAGATTGAATGACATTCTTCAACTGAGTGTAGTAAGCATGGAAGACAACATTGGACTGCCACTGTTTGTTCATGTTGTTGGAGTACCACAACGTACAGAACTTCGGGGCCAGTGGTTCAAAGGGTTTGATCTCCGGAAAATTGGCTCCCTCGGGCAGTTCCCAAGCGATGAAAGCGATGAGTATGAGCAACCAGCTAAAGTGGAACTCATACCACTGGTCTTGCGCTTGTCTACAGTCGAACTCTAACTGATTTATAAGCCATTTTTCCCAGTTCATTTGTAGTCCCTCCGTGCACTTCCCTGTGAGGTCGACTACAAATCCGATCACCCGTGTAGGTCTATTTTTTTGGACTAACTTTCCTGCGATTAGCTGGCAACCAAAGCGCACTATTGCATTCTCAATGGAGGATACCTTGTAACCTAGTGTGCCTTTCTCCAGATCACCATATGTGTCTTTTATTCTTTGAGCGAGAGCGCGATCTATAGTCTTTCTAAGGTAAAAGTCCTGCGGGTCAGGGCCCTACATGCTTAGATCAATGATCCAATTGATCAGAATTGGATCCACAGTGATGCGGCAGTCCAACCATAGGTATCCTTCGTGGTAGCAAGACAACAATAGTCTAACGCATGCATTTACTTCCTAATGCCTCTCAAAATGTGGAATCTTCATTACGTTGAGGAGGGTTGACTGCGCAAGGTTATAGGTCCATTGTTGTGGTACAATCTTGGGGTTCTTTCCTTTTGTAATAGTCAAGTACTTATGCGGGGCTAGCATACTGTAAACCTTGCGATCTCCAAGGTTAAAATCATTAAATTTCAGCACGGTGAGCTTCTCCTGGTTAGCATGAACTGCATGCACCCCTTTCGAGAGGTACACAGTGACTACAACATAGTTGAAGTCTCTAGGTATAGTGTCTCGATTCACTATTCCGCTTAGTGGTGGGATATATTTAGGCAAGATGCTTGGGATCATATTCGCAGTAGCGAAGTCGTTTCCGAGCTTAGATCGTCTTTCCGAAGGTGGTCAGGATGGTCATGCTCGAGCAGTGGAGGGGGAAGCTGGCAATGTGCCCGAGGACGATGCCTATACACCTGTAGAAATTTTGTGTTCTGACATGTCTCTCTCATTCATTAAATCAATTAGAACTTCTTCAACAATTTTCTTAGCAGCGCTGAGCTCATCCGACATACAAACTCGGGTCAGCTGGCTTGGGTGCAAAAGGAATTCAGAGACTACAGTGAATAGTAAAGCAATGATCTCAGGGTAAATAAATCTTAGGGTTCGCGCTCAAATTCTCGGTTAGCAAAAAGTATTCTCGCTGCATGGCGTGATGGGTTAAGTAGGAAATCTCAGCAACGGTCCGCTTGCAACGGACATGGGGCCTTCATTAACTTTGTTCTATCCATTCTGGTGCTATCCAATGGTCTAGTGGTAACCCATAACTGCTTTTCGATCCATTCAGAGCGGCGGTCGAACGGGTATATCGGTTCCAACGACTATATTGCTTCATCATGGCGAAGTACTCTAAGTCGTTGTTCTAATATCTCAACGAAGCTCTAATTCTACAATTCTTCTTGCTGCGAAGTGTCCTCTAGAACCTCTTGTAATCTTACAGTATTAGCCCTCTTCTTTCTTAACTTCTAGCCTTCTTCCCAGTGAGCTTCGTCTCAGTAATGCTCTTACCATTCATATGTTTATCTTCTGTGGCCTTAGTTACTTCGCGTTGTTGAAAGTCTTTCCTAGGGTTCCTTGATAATACTTCTTCTGTATCAAAAATAGGTAACTCGATCTTCTACAGATCCTCAAGTGTTCTCTTAGCTTCGACATTAGAGTTGCTAATATTAAATATTTGTGATCTGCTCTTCTGTTCTTCAATCAAGTGTGTGATCCTTTTGGTCATAAAGTCATTTAACTCTTGCTTCTTATGTTCCAAAAAAATTTCTTCCTCTTTTCATCTGGCTTGTTCTCTATCAATCCAAGGTTTTCCTATGAGCATGGTAAATGGGGCGTTGTCTTCAACAAATTTAATGATCTCAAAGTCTTTCTATGTCGAAGTTCCATTGACAGTCATAGGTATCCGAGCCTTCCACATAGGTATCGAAGTTAAATTTAATGAGCCTTCCACATAGGTTTACTAGCTTTCCTCTGAAAAAACTTGTTCCTCCTAGGGAAGGGATCATGGCAGACTTTCCTATAGCTTCCCAAGTTCTTTCTGGCATAATGTTCACTTGTGTTTCTTCATCAAGAGTACAGTCAATGTCAAATTCCCCTATTCTTGCTTCGATTTTCTCCTTTTCTTTGAAGATCTCTGATAACCTAACATGTCGGTGGTCATTCAAGGTATCTTTCATATGTAGCAATATATTTTCTTATTCTTTCTAGGTTTCTGCTATAATCTTGGTCTCTTGATCTCCTTTAGGGTTTTCTTACTCCATATTCAGCTTCTCAAGCCTAGCAATCATTCTAGGGCAATCCAATACTTCATGGTCCATAGCCTTACAATAGAGGCAACTAGGTCTTCTCCTAGGGCATTTCTTAGCTAGATGTCCCAGTCTTCTGCAACTATAACAGAGGGTTAATCATCTCTTTCGTTTAGATGTTCCCCAACTCCTTTTGTATTGTGCATCAGGATCATGGTGGCTATCCTACAAAAAAATCTTTGTAGGATCCTGCATCCACTTGTTAGTCCAGGCATTCCTTCGATGCATAGGTATAACATATCTATCACTATGCTTATCAGATCTATTCATATCAAACTTTCTTTCATCTATTAATGCCCTAGTTTTGAAGCTAGGACAGAATCTATCAAACATACCTAGATCCATGCTTTAGAAACAAAAAATTTCACTTATCTTACTTCTACAGAGCACAAAGCTTCCAAATCTAAAAACTTTTGACTATTCTTACCGTTATCAGAGCACAGAGCTTACAAATCTTACCTCTTTTCTGCAGATTTGACCTTTTTCATATAGAAATTTTTACTTTTATTAAAGCATAGAGCGTTCAGATATCACTTCTTTTCTTCGGTATCAACCTCTTTCTTGCAGATTTGACCTTTTCCCTTTAGATCTAACCTCTTTTTCTGCAGATCTGACCTTTTCCCCTTCAGATCTGACCTCTTTTTCTGTAGATCTGACCTTTTCCCTTCAGATTTGACCTATTTTTCTCAGCACAAAGCTTTGTAGGTCAAGTATAATATTGCGCACTAGGGCAACAGATCTATGCACAGAGCTTAGTTCGCACAAAGTTTTTTCTTCTTTTGTTCCCAACAATCACAGTTCCAGGTCCCGACAACGAAACCATTTGTTGGCACAGGGGCAGACCCAGGGTTCAACGCTCAAGAGCGCACCAACAAAACCCTAACTACCTACCCTTTCGGCAACACCTGCGAAGTAGATGAAGTCTCACTCGAGGTAGAGGCAGGGGTGGTTGCATGACTCAGATGTCTGCAACCTTAGCTGGGACACTGATATATGATTATATCTTTTACAGGGCACTTAGCATAGATCCTTCATCAATATTTAATCCGACTGGTACTTCGCAGATAGCACAAAGCATCGCAGTGAGTACTTATACTAAAGATGATTCAATACTTAGCCACATAAATATAGGTTAGATTCAATAGATCAAGAACTAAGCATCTTATATATTAGATCTAACGTTCATTCATATATCATCAACACAAAGCATAACTAGATCTACTTAATCATATCAAGCACTTAGCCAAGAAAGAGATAAACACATTAGATCAAAGCACAAAGCACTATACACATAGTTACCATGGTTCACCCCCGCCCTGGGGCTACGTCCACAAAATCTTCTTTATATTATCTCGGTCAAGCAGTTACAACAAAAGCTTCAATGACCCTTACTTCGCACAGGACAGAAGATCTGCACAACTCGCTAGATCCTTCCTCCTTGCTCTTCAGCACAAGACTACAACAACTTTCACTTAGCTTTCCGATCTCATACACAGAGCACTCTGAGATACATCCAATCACACAGATCCAGTTACTAGCACTAAGCTTTCAGTCATACATCACATAGATGTCTACATTACTATCCTTCTCCTCTATTTACATTGCCTATTTATAGATTACAAAATGGGCCTAAACGTGGGTAAACCCACGAGCCGACATCCCTTTCCCATTACATCAACCCAAAACCCTAAGATGGACCCAAAAATAGGTCTTGCTTCCTTACTTTTCACTTCGCTTTGCGCTCCTTCCTTGGCAAGTTGTCGCAGTCCCAAAAGTGGTCAAATATGACCAAGTATTCTTCAAAACTTGGTCAAGGGCCAACATTTCCTAAGTGTTGACTGGGTGCCTTGATTTGTTGGGTCTTTGATCAGATTTAAGAGCACTGCTTTGATCTCTGCTTCCAAATCTAGCAGCCTTACTCTGCTAAATTTTACCTTTTCTTTATACTAGCTCTTTGTCAGTTTTTTTATACTTTGTAGTTTCAGAACAATCCTCTTTTGAGCGCTAACTTCGGATAGAAACCTAGGGTCTTTCCATGCCTTAATGACGATATCCACGAAGTCCTTTTCAACGAGCCACTGTGTATTGAATTTAAAAGGAAATCTCTTATATTTTGGCGGAAGTTCCAACTATAAATAGACAGGTGCATGATCGGAGAAAAATGGGAACTCAGCCCATGATCGATAAATGCCAACTTCATTTAGTAATTCTTCAGAAATCAATACCTTGTCAAGCCATCTTGCAATCGCCTGCTGACCCAAACATCCATTTCTCCAAATAGGCATGATCTTTGAAGGCTTGACGACTATAAGGTTATTGGAAGAAAATAGGTCTCTATAATAATCATCAGTTCCATCACATGCCCCTCCCCATGCCTCTTCTGAGTTGAGGATGAGATTAAAATCGTCTGCCATGATCAGATTTTTGACAATCAAAATACCACTGTCTTCCATAGATTTCCAGAAAGTTTTTTTGGATGTGCAAGGTCCATAGACATTTAGCAAGGCTAGCTCTCGGTTGTTTAAAAGACTCCTACCTGTTAATAGAATGCCCCCCACAGTGAGAAAAGGTAATAGTTCAAATAAAACAGGATCCCAAGTGACAAGCAAACCTCTAGAAGTTCCCATCGAGTCAACAGAACAAACAACTCAAGAGGGGCGGAAAAAAGAGAAGAAATCCCTAGCTTTTTGCGCAGAAACTAGGGTTTCTTGGAGAAAAACAATCTCAGGTCTCGTAACATCCAACAAACATCTGAAGGAAGCAACTTTGAGGGTGCCCCCAATCCCTCTAACATTTAGGGAGAGTAATAACATTACTTTGACCTCGCCAGGGTTTTCATTGCTCTAAGAGGCCCAAGGTCATTGATTGTAGGAAGAGTCTTTATGGCAATAGGGATATTCTCTGAGGTCTTTTCAGATGGTTGAGAAAGTTTTTTCCGATAGCTCCAGGTTTTTATAGGAGAGATTTCTACACCTATACCCCTGGACCAAGCAAAAATTTTCCCTTCCCTCCCCGAGGAAATTATAGAGCCAGTAGAAGAGATGTTACTTGCAAAATAAAATGCATCAGATCTGTTAAAGCACTGATTCAGATTATATGTGTTGATTTCTTATGAGATATGTATTACTTCAAGCAGGTTTCACCGTTGCAACAAACCTAGAAAACTATATGTACATTCATCTCAAACTGACCGCTACCACAATTTGGTTACACATCATATGAATATGCATTTGACTGAGTTGCATATGCATGTCTCAGATGGTTCTTTAGTTAATGTTGACTCCCAAAAAATCATGATTGTGTAATGGGTGGGCCAAAAAACATACTTAAATAACATTTTGGTCCCAAAAAGTTTATTATAATTTTATACCATGATCTCTTATTAATATGCCATTTTTCTCTGTCATTCCTATTTATCGTCATGTACTCCTTTTAAGTTTTAAACACAAATGTCCTTAGCCTGGTTCCATTTTTTTGTTTTGTTTCATCGAGAAAATCCATTTCTAACCATTTGTTCCATGATCTCTTATTAATATGCCATTTTTCTCTATCATTCCTATTTATCGTCATGTACTCCTTTTAAGTTTTAAACACAAATGTCCTTAGCCTGGTTCCATTTTTTTTTTGTTTCATCTAAAAAATCCATTTCTAACCATTTGTTGCCCACCTTTTATGCAGCTTCTCTTACGTTGTTCATGGTTCTACTTAACTTAATCCTGCTATAACTAAAAGTAAAAGTACTCTAAAATCTAAATTTAGACTTAGTAATTAGAAAATCATCATCTCACACAACTACTCTTCTTGTTCTCCGTTGCTTCCTATTTCCAAACAATCCCCTCTAACACACTTGCAAGTACTTGATATCATTGATCTAGCAATTGGAATTTTACTTCATAAAACCTTTATATTTTTCCCTAAACCTGTAAAGGTGTCTCCTTTACATCAAAAGAAACTGGTCCAGATGCAAGATTTCCTTGAGTTAATAATGTGTTCCCCATTCAACACCCCGCCCACTTGTTGATGTAATTTTGTTGGATCCTATTGGATAGAGTGATTTGGAGTGTCTCGAGCAACCCAAACCACCGTTAGAGGTGAATATCCACACCTTGATGTTGAACCCAGGGCCTGTAACCTCCAATGGGCTACTCTACCACTGAGCTACATGCCCCTTTCATGTTGGGCACCCTTATCAGTTAGACATCAATGAATGGATTGCTACCCCCAACACCCCCCCTCAAACCATACTTTGTATTAGGCCTACTATCCACCTACTATTAAACATCATCAGGTGCCTCTCATATCAAGTTGAAAATTGGACAAGCTATAAATCAAACTTGGGACCTTCCCACAACCAACGAGTTTCTCTAGCACCAAGTGAGATTAGTGAATGGATAGAATATGATGTTCCAAAATGTTTAAGCCGATAGTGTGAACCCACCAATCCACAGTGAGAACGTGGGTGCCACATAAGGATGGAGTTATGTTTAAGCCCTAAAGCTTTTCCAACTCAAAATCAAAGTCACAAACACGTATGTGCCAAATAAGAATGGAGTTGTGTTTAAGCCTTGAAGTTTGATAGTAAAAATCAAAATCAAAATCATGTGGGTTCCAAATAAAAGGGGTTATGTTCGAGCCTCAAAGATTTACTAGTGCAAAATCAAAAACACAATCTGAAGCGGCAAAATGTGCTTATTTTAACCAACATAGTTGATAAATAAGATGCATTAGGAAGTCTTCTATTCAAACTTGTGTAGGGAAAACAATGCCATGTTGGGTAGCGATACAAACCTCAAGGGAGGGAAAATTAGGTCAATGGCCCGACCATTCACTTGAACAGAAAAATCATTATAAAATTCAAGGGGCCACGATCCTTCATAAATCATTATGACCCAAAATAATTGAATAGTGAACAGAAAAGGGGGGGAAATAACCACCACAAATGCCCACCCACAACACAAAACATACCTTTCAACATCCATTTCTTCATAAGCACTCAACTCTTCCTCCTCAACATGTGCACCATCATCGAAAAAACCCTTGCACACATTTCTATCTTCAGTGTACTATGACTGGTTCTCTTCTTCAGACTCTCCATAAGCTGAGGATGTATCAAACAGGGTGGATGTTGATTTTTCTATATGAGATAATATGATATATCGATATCTTATTACAATGATGAGTGTTCCATATATAGAGAACATATGGTGACCATCCATGAAAGGATGCGTCCCTTGGATAATAAATAAATACTTATTTATTATATATATTATATAACTACTTATTAATCTCAGAGAATATCTTCCCGATGCAGCGCAAACATCAACACTCCCTCTCAACGAGGGAGACATTCTACATCATGACAAGCTTGCCTATGAAGTATAAAAACTTCTCCCTAGACTCATGACACATGTCTATTGTCCTTGGAAATGTCTCTCCCCAACCTGAACTGAGGGTAAAATCCCTCTGCAACTGTAATGTCCCTTTCCAAATAGGAGCTCCAGAAAAGGAGGCTTAATGGTCTAAACCACCCCGTTAGACTATAGCCAGGGCCAAAGAGGGGTAAACAGGGTTACTAGAGGTCACTCTAGTCACAGGTGTTATATTCAGAAAGTGACATTGAGCTAACAAGGGTTAACAATGCTTTTAAGTCATTATGAGCTAAAAATAGAAGTCAACAGTGAATTAGGGTTTCAGCAGTGATTTAGGGTTTCATCATGATTTAGGGTTTTGGAAAGCTATAAAAGAAGGGTCAACGACCTAATTCATCATTATGCAGATTATGACTTGTCATTGAGGAGAAGAGGCACATCTTAGGAGAGATAGTTCAGTGTATTTCAGGAGGAAGACACTAGTTGGCTGATTTCGGTGTTGAAAGACACACCCTAGTCACTGGGAAGATCATCCAAGTCTTCCATCATTCTTCATTGATTCTACAGTGCTCCCATATTTCGGGTATTATCTTTTAGTTTCTTATTTGTATTCTGGCTAAGATCCTTTTGTCTTTTGATCTAACCGAGTGTTGTTATTTTATTCAGCCACAGTTGCTTATTTGTATTCTGGCTAAGATCCTTTGTATGTTGATCTAGTCGAGTATTGTCAGTTATTCAGCCGCATTCGGCCATTTTGTAATCCACAAAGATATCATAATACAAACTTTGCAGTCCTTTGTCGCTTTTATTATTTATATGATCATTTATATGCTGTAAACCTTTGATCCTACACACACATTAGTAGCATTTCCTAGACTAGCCAAGTTAGGAACATTACAGTGGTATCAGAGCTTTAGTCCTGCCAGCCTATGACTAAAGACAATGAGTGTAGTAGAAGACCCAGAGGGCCGTGAACACATAGGTGATGAATATGTCACTTACAACAGGCATTGGGAAAGAAGGCATAAGCCTGATTTTCCCCCTTTTCCTCCTAGCTCAGAGGAAGAGGAAGAGGCACATAGAGAAGCAGAGAGAAGGGTAGAGCGTGAGGCAGAGAGGATGCTAGGAGACAGATATGAGAGACTAGAGGGCAGTGGCAAGGCCCCCGTAAATCCAGAGGAAACTTTCATGCAGGTTATCAATGGTATGTTAGCTAGTCAACGGACCATGTCTCAGTCCTTGGCACAGGTGGTTGATAGATTGGCTAGAGTGGGCACCCCAAATACACAAGTCCCACATGCAGCACGGGTGAAGTCGGGAGCAGGCAGTAGACCCCAGTCACCCTCTCGCACATACACCTCTGCAAGTAGGATTCCCAGACCCTTGTTTCCCAGTTTCCAGAGGGCACCCCCGATAGCAACACCGCCACCAATAACACAGAGGCCACCCACTCATGCCGACGACATTGCAGAGTATAGGAGGGAGTACGTAGCATTGGGTCATGACTTCCATCGGGACATGACCTTAGTCGAGTACTGTGGAATCAGACTCAGGAACCACCCTAGAGAGCCACAGAGGGGAGGACCACAACAACAACAAGGGCATAACCTCGATTTCATCCAAAAAGTTGGGAAACTCACCATCCCTTCTTTCGACGGATTGTCCAAATACACCGCCAGAGCTTGGGTATAGAAGCTAGACACGTATTACAAGCTCAACCAGATGACCGAGACATAGGCCATCAGTTTCGCGACCTTACACTTGGAGGGTGAGGCACACGAGTGGTGGTATCATGGACTAGTGACATTAGGTCACAGTCGCATCACCTCCTATAGGGAGTTTACAGATAGGCTCATGGATAGGTTTGACAAGAAGGATCTAGAGATACACTTCAGGGATCTAGCCTAGTTGAGACAAACTGGCACAACAAAGGCGTTCATCACAGAGTTTCAGTGGGTAGCCGTGGCAATGACAGATATATCAGAACCCAGGCTGATCATGCTATTCACAGAAGGACTCACAGAGCCTTTGAGAGGATGGGTGAAGGCATACAAGCCTCCCACTTTGCAGGATGCCATCCTTCACACTTGAGATCTGGAAGACTCAGTGCCAAAGACTAAAACTTTCTCCAAACCATTTGTGCCCCAGAGGGATAAAGACAAGAAGCCATTCCAGAAAGAATGGAAGGGAAAGGAGAAGTTGGATGATGAGACTAGGTGAGAGCTTATGAGGAAGAAGCTTTGCATGGGCAAGGGAGAGATTCATTATATTGAGGTAGTAGCAGATAGCGTGGACAGTTGATCAGGGGATCAAATTTTGCTCAATTTTCAAAGTGCTCGGAATGCGACAAAAATAGTGCCATTGCGTCCGTCTCGTCTTCCTGATTCCGGCGGTATATTTACTTTCGCAAACGGAGTCCGTATGAAGGAGTTATCGCGATCTGTCCGCCAAGCCAAACAAGCAAAAATTTGGGATGCTGACTGTACCTGTCCGTACGGTGACGTGGCAGGACCGTACAGACCGTACGGAGGTGATGTGGCAGCTGTTGGTTGGTTGTTTGTTGACAAATACGGTGTTGACACATGTCCGTTTTGGGCGAATAATATGAGGACACGTGGCCCAACCCGAGGGCGCCACGTGTTGCTCATTCTTTGGTCATTATGTTTATATGTAAAATTGTTTTGGGAGTCCACGGGGTTCGACCCCTGGACCTCCCATAGCAAAAACTTTGTAAAGCCTCCGCTAACCACTATGCTGCCCATTGTTCCTTGTCATATGGGTTGGCGCCTTTGTATTTAAGTTTGAAGGTTGTATTATTTTGAAAAGGGGGCGGGCCGGGGCTTAGCCCCGACCCATATTGTATACCATACGTATAAAACATATGTTATAACCATATGTTATATAACATATGCGCGCGGTGTATTGAACCAAAGTTTATGCATTGTATTGTGTATCAAATGTTTGCGCACAGGTTGTAACATAAAACCGTAACATGTGACTATGTTAAATGTTGCACGCAGTTTGGAGCGCGAGTTGGTTATATTGTTTAGAAACGGACCTAACCATTTGCCAAAGCGCGCGGTCCTATGCGCCATGTGCCCAGGAGCCAAGGCGGTTAGGGGCTGGTGCACCCTTAACCGTCCTACAGTTTGTACTGGTGTGCGGTTGCGTACGAGACTGGGTTCTTTACGCTTAAATGAGTGTGTGTGCCAGGTTTGGAGAACAAGGGTGCGAATTGTAGAACCAGAGACAACAAAGTTGGAGAAGGAGCTTCAAGGAGGCATATCTTTCTCATTTTTCGACCGTTTCAGGTGCCAAAAGAGCCCAGACGGGGGTTTTGGGATGTTGGGAAGCCATTGGAGCAGTCGGTTTGTCATTTTGAGCATTGTAAGGCATGTTTTTGAGAACTTTGAGTAATTTAATAATAATGATCCATTGGAAGCTGGACCAGGAGATGTAGCCCGAAGTGGGGTGAACTCCTTTATCAAGTTGTTGTGTTTATGTGCTGATGTTCAATGTTTTATGTTGCTGTCTATGTGTATTTTACATAAGTAATCCTTATTCATGTGTTGCAAATTGATCCTATTGCTTTAAACACATAACATTTCACTTGCAATATTTATTCAAGTTTTTTTTCGAGTCTTCTTCAATTTTTAGATCAAGTTGGTATCAGAGCACTGGTTTTGAAGACTTGATTGTTTGCAAGTTTTGTTTCTGATGCTCACAAGGTTGAAACTCACACGAGGAGAAGGTCAACTTGTGGAGCCAAGTTCTTATCCGA
>ML792008.1:57909-99815 GCA_009831015.1 Picea engelmannii
TTTTAGTTTAATAATTATATATTTTAGAACTATTGTAAAACCATAGCAAAATTATTTTATGTGACGCAATTAATTGAAAGTCAAACTAATTTGTCTTCAAAGAAATTACAATATACCCTTCCATATGCAAGTATACAAATATTACATTTATTTCATTAGCATGTTTTCATGAAGTCAAAAAAATTGTCTATCTTGATTCGAAATAGTTTTCTTGAAAAATAGCATTACATTTATGGTTTGAAAAGATTCTCTTGATTTTTTTGTACTTTTCATGAGATTTTTAAATTCAAGCGTCTTTTTCAAGCATTGTTTCTATTTACAAGATTTCTCATTTTGTATCTCTTTCATTTTAGAGAATCATATTTTCATTTTTGCATCCCTCTAAATAAGAATGGCCTTTAAAAGAAACATAACGTAAAAGTAATCAGACTTGTTTTTATAGCAAACACACAACATTGGTATCAGGTTGACGAGTAAATTCTCTAAGGCCATGAAACCAAAACTAGGGATTGAGTAAAGAGAGTAAAATCCATTAGTAGCAAAGAGAATTTATTGAGAAATCACATTTAATGTTAAGTACTAGGTCAAGCTAAAAAAGTGTAGAGATGATCTCTTCTTACTTGTTTAGTGGGATAAGTGTGCATGGGGGCTTTGGTAGAATATTAGAAGTGGCAAGTCCCATATGCATACACTTCACCCATGACTATTCCACTTGACTTTTAATTACGAAGTGGTAGCCATAGTATTTTTTCCTAGGATTTCACATAGGTGACTACAAGTGGGAAGTACTTGCGGTACCTGAGATAGACATATAAAATACACTTCATATCCCTTATAGGATGCCCATTTTCATGAGAGTATTTTCACCTTTGGCGATTATTGCATAAGAGTTACCATAACTATCTCTCACACCTTCATTGGTTGGACTTGGGCCCTCATCCCCCTAGCTAACATTTACAAAGACCATGTTCAACTCTTCATTGATTGGACTCAAAACCTAAACATTGTAATGCCCCTTATTTCCAAACTCTGCTTGAGAAGGATTAGGTGGTTAATCTAAGGATTGACTGAGAGTTTAGTGACCATGTTTTTTATTATTTTGTATGTCCGTGACTTATGAAAGGTACTTGATTGACAAGATGCATTTGATAGTCTTAATTGTTGAGTCAATTAACATATACATTTTGATAGATATATGCTTGGTCATGAAATCAATACTTATGCTACAAACAAGTGTGGGTTGTGGTAGGTGGACAAGACCTATAGGACTCCTTGGTGGAGTTGATTGAATGAAAAAGATTGCTATGGAAGTCCAATTAAATATTGTGAAAGCTTAATGAAACCAATTGAATTTCATCATTATTTTACTTATATTTTGTGACATGATTTTATTGATCTAAGTGATGCGGGACATTAGACACCTCATGAGGACATAGGTGGAATCTATGGTTGTTTGGGAGAACTCCAGATTGGGAGTCAAACAATTAATATTCTTAGAGGGTAAGTGGTAATATTAAACAATCAATTATTATGATGATTATATGATAACAATATATGTGATATATGTGTGGTTATTGCATGTGCGGGATATAGGGCAAGTCTTGCCAACTTGCCAACAGATGGGTGTGGGCCATAACTAGTAAACCCTTAACGAAGATGTGGAGTCTCTACTAAAGCATGGAGTCGAGGTGGAGAATCTTTATTTGTAGATTATATGGTTCATATGATTGAGAGGCATGCAATAAGGTGCAATAACCTTACTCCCCAATAACTAATTCTTCCTTATGCAGAGTTAAGTTAAGGTAAAACTAAAAAGACCCAATAATTGAATTAGTTCATATAGAAACTCTACTTTGGCTCTGGAAATTCAGCTTGCTGAGAAGAATCAACCCATGCTAAGGCTTACTTTAGGGTATGAAATTGGTATGAATAACTCATTGAAAAGGGCGGAATTATGTGTTTTATTAGTTACTTTTCTTATACATTGTGTAACTATATTGAATAATGTGAACAGAGTAAAAACCCAAATTTTTTTTAAGTACGAGATGCATTCATGGTTTTCCTTACCCAGATTCAAATAATTGTTTTATACCGAGATTTGAAAGGTTGCAAAGAATATAATTGTTTTATACCAAGATTTGAAAGGTTGCAACGAATCCATGCCCAACCTCAGGGCATTCGTTGCATATGTAATTATGTTTGTTGTAATATTTTTGGGTGGTTGATTCCATGCCAAATATGGGAATTACTTACTGGAAATCCATTTTGAACGCTGGAAGTTTTTAAAACATGCCCAGAGGCTGATTGTAAATGTTGGGGTTTTTAAAGCATACCCAGAAACCTATTTTGAATGCTGGGCGTTTTAAAAAACATGCCCATAGGCTTGATTGTGAATTCTGGGCGTTTTAAAAAGATGTCCATAGGCTGATTGTGAATTCTGGGCGTTTTAAAAGAAAACCCCAAGCTGATTTTGATTTCTAGGCGTTTTTGAAACATGCCCACATGCTGATTGTAAATGTTGGGCTAATTTAAAGCAAACTCCAAGCGGATTTTGATCATTGCTGGGCATTTTTAAAACATACCCACACGCTTACTGTGAACGCTGGGCGAATTTAAAGCAAACCCCAAGCCGATCTTGATTGTTGGGCATCTTAAAAACATGCCCACACGCTAATTGTGAATGATTGGCATTTTTAAAACATACCCCAGGCCGAATTCGATTGCTGGGCGTTTTTAAAACATGCCCACAGGCTGATTGTAGATGCTGGGCGTTTTTAAAACATGCCCACAGGCTGATTGTAAATGCTGGGCATTTTTAAAGCTTATCCAGGCCCATTTTGAATGTTGGGCATATTTAAAGCCTACCTCAGATAATGGTAAATCATCATCTTATTATTTCCCAAACGATAAATCAAATGGTATTCATGAAGTTTTGTTTTTGTTTTAGCAAAACATTAAACCATGTCTTCCAAGTGTTTGTAAAAAATTATCAATCAAGAAATCCTCTCTTTGGATTTATATTCATGGTTATGAAACGTTAAAATTTTCGACCAAGAAATCCTCTCTTTGGATTTATATTCATTGTTATGAAACGTTTTATGACTTAATTGAGTTGGACTTCATTGTTATTGCTTAAAAAAAAATTGAACTCATTAAATTCACTGTATGGAATGCCTCTCATTAAATTGTTATTGTTATTTAGCTATATCTGCCTGATATTCTACAGAAAATAGGTAATTTCTCTCACTAAATCCCATTTCCTCTTCTAGTGCGTTCATTTGATTCAACTGATTTGTTAATGGGCACTTTCTTGTGAATTGTAAGCCCATTTTAGACCTGTAACTCGATGTTCTTGTTATTGCATGTTTGTATTAATGGACGTATGTATGCTTGTAGAACTAAGAATGGACATCATGGTTTATTAGATGCCCATAAGGGGTATTCTCCTTACATTGCAACTGTGCATGGGAAAATAAATGCCTAGTTTTGACAATATTTTTACATTATAAATAAAGGGTGAAATTGTTTGTGAGGGCAACTCATTTCCCAGTTTTGGCTTTCACTTCCCATTGCATTTATGGAAGAGTAAACATTTTGAATGAATAAATTGCTGCTAGTTTGGGCAATCCATTTGCATGGTAATTATGATAAGTAAAACAATGTGTATAAGCAAATAAATATCCATCTTGGACAAGTCCATCTACATGACATTTATGTTGTAGAAAATTTACTTGTATGGGCAAACCTATGCAAGTTTGTGTAGCCCCTTTGCTTTCAACTTTTGTTTGAGTAATTTGATTTGTATGGATAGTTTGGTGTCCAAACTGGGCATTCTTTTGACATTGCATTTATAGATGAGTAATGTAAATGGTATGGGTAAATTTAAGTCCACATTGACCATTATATTTGGCATATAAAGTTTATATGAAAGAAATGACCATTATTTTTGACATAGAAAGTATATGTGAAAGGAATGATGTGTATGTACAAATCATTTTTCAATATTGGGCATTCTCTTTCTTGAATTTCATAATAAGATATTGATTGTTTGTAGAAGAAAATTGTAGCTGCTTTGGCAACATTATTGAGTTAAACCTTGGTGATGAAGAGGAATCAATTGAAGCAAATTGTTGCCATGTTTGGTTCATGTTTAATATTTATGTTGGTATTAGACACATTGAAATGATGATGTAAATCTCACTTAAGTGGGATTGAAATCCACTCTAATGTTTAATATTTATGTTGGTATTAGACACATTGAAATGATGATGTAAATCTCACTTAGGTGGGATTGAAATCCACTCTATAAATTAACTAGTTAAGTATTGAACCAATGATGAACAATTTAGCCCCATGGTCGTTAATTTTATGGAATGTTACTGTAACTCATGCCAAAAAAGAAAAAAAAGAGGTTACTACAATATAGATTATAAGCTTGAAAGTTTTATAAAAATAAAAAAATTGTGTTTTCCCTACGGAAGTAGTGTTAGAGCATTACAAGCACCCTGGGCTAATTTTTAGGAGAGTGAGTTTGCTTGACTATATCTTAGAGAGTTTTTTAATGGAGTGTGTTAATTGTAATATTTTGACCCCATAAAATTTCTTAGAGATTTTCTTCTTTGAATAAGAGGTTATGGCTAAATTTCTCTAGAATACCAACCAAGGGACTCCTTCCCAAGGGGATTCTTTTTCTTTTCCTTTTCCTTTCTTTGGAAATGTTGGTGCCCTTTTTGATGGCCACCTTGACTATTACCAGATTAACTTTGGGGCCGCCAATTTGGTTGTTGTTCACTTTGAATGTCCCAATTGCTCCTGATGCTTCTGAAATAAGCACCTTATGCCAAGATCATCAAAGTGACCCTTTTCCTTCTTCATTAAGGAAATCTATTCTTCCTTTTTCCTTGTTTGGTGAAAGTATATCTTCTAGTAACTAGAAGTCTAAAAGGAATAGAAAGATAAAGAAGAAGAAGAAGAAAAAGAAGAAGTGAAGACAAGGGAGAAATTCACTAGCCACTGCAAGTCATGCTAAAGACATGTCACCAGTCACTGCAAGTCATACTGGAGACGAGCAATTAGCCACTGCAAGGCATGCTGGGAGCAAGCAACCAACCATTTCAAGTCATGCTAGGGGTAAGCAACCAACCATGACAACTCATGCAGAGGGAAACCAACTATCCACTGCAAGTCATGCTGAGGGTATTGATATTGCTAAGAAATTTAGATGAATAAGATCCACGCCTAAGTTCCCTTGTAAACTTTGCAAGGGATATCACCTTAATCATTTGTGCCTTGTTGTTCTAGAGTAAAAAGTGTGTGGTCCCTATTCCCAGTATCTTATTCAACCATTGGTTGATGAAGTGGTCAAGTCAACGCAATTTAACAAAGTGATTTGAAAAGAGTATGTTGAGGGGTAGAAATAAGTGAGAAATAGAGGGTAAAAAACCAGGAAATAACCATTGGAAAATGACCATTGTGAGTGATATTAAATTTAAAAATGAATTCATAATTTAATAATAAATCAACTAACTCTTAGGAGTGCTATAATGATGCAATTCTTGGGAGAGAAGATATGAGAAAGTAAAGATAAGAGGGAAAGGGAACAAAAGAATAGGAAGTGCAAATTAAGAAGAGTGTAAACTAAATGGAAATGGGGATAGACGAAATTAATTCAAAGAAGAGCGAGGAAAAACAAGTAATAAATACATCCAAAGAATAAAATAAAATGATCAGATAAAAACAAAGGTTAAGAGAGTGATATACAAACTTGGTGAGAGAAGGATCGACATTTAAGGATAGAAAAAAATTATTTTTAAAAAAAAAATGATAAAAAGAATAGCTTAGTTATCAAACCAATAGCTTTGACCAAACCAAAGTTCCAACCTCAACGCCTTACTACTCTTTTCGTATCATTCGTGAAGCACTAGAAATTAAAAAACACCCCAATAACTTCAATCAAGAAGATGGCTACAAGCTTAGCCAATCTTGGAAACCCCTCATTCATCTCCTATGATAAACATGATATTCTATAAGGCACTAGTCTAGGTCTTGATTTACAAGAATATATTTTACATTGTCTTGATTTAGATGGACATGATGTATCAAAAAACTGCATATCAAAACAAGAGCCTATTTTCCAAACAGAGAATCAACAAGATGGCATAAAAACCTCTAATAGTCTTGAGTTGAGAAACCTTGAGAGCCTCATTGAGGAAGTATAGAAGGTGTCCCAAACCAAGTCTATATATGCTTTCATCAAGGACACCACTAGGGTCCTAGATTCTCGTGACGTTTTCTTGACACCATTTGATCTTGTTGAGGAATCTTCCCTAAGAGAAGATTTGCAGATACCTCATTATTATTTTCCTTCTTGTCTTGATCATAAGAACATAATATCCATTACGAGTGATTGACTAGAATCAAAATCATTGGAGTTAAATAGTCAAAGTAGAGATGTTGGTGATGCACATATCCTTAATTTAAATAAGGTCCAAGAGTTGATAAGTGAAAGTCATAAACTACAATCACATTTGAACAAGGGACAAGAAGTTGTTGCAAACTCAATTTTCCAAAATCTCAAAGAAACGTATCTATTTAGCACTCTTGATCATGACATAGGAATCAACTCACCCTTAGAAAAAAATACAAATTTCCAAGTCTCATATAATCTATAGTTTGATTCTAAAGAATAACTAGAGGGAAATATTCTAAACAATTATTCTTTGCATGTGTTCAATGAAGAAGTCATTTATAAAACTCATGAAAGTCTATTTAAAAACACAATATCTACTTCTTTTACCTCAAACTGTGAACATACTAAAGGTATGATTTATAATCAATTATTTGGCATAGAGATAGGGAAATTATTATCAACTCTTTAAACTCAATGTTATCACCTAAAAATCACTCACATAGCTATATACGTGATTATTGAATACAATGTTGGCATAATACATAATTACTACTCCTTGGCATTAATCTGCATCTCAAAAAGAGCACTCGAGAAACTATACGAAGTGGTTTTTCATTTACTTACACATCTTAACCACTCGAGTTTTGCACAACTTGCATGATTGTTCCTTCGACAGTCATGAAACTATGCCCGATGCGAAATCTCAACCACCTTCGGTACATTTAAGGAAGAAAAGCCACTTAAAGTACTCTTTAACTGAGGTACATGCAAGTTTCGAGCTCCACCACCATTGAAGATCAATCCTTTAGTAGCTCAATGTCTTCTCAAGCATAGGAAAACTTGGACCATTCACACTTGGAGTTTGTTTTCTTTGAACTTGAATACATTCTATAAATCGAATCCATTGACAAGTAATCGGTAGAGGAAGATTTAAGTAATCTTATATTGTTTGGATGAACAACAAGCCCTCCTTGCTTGAACATTCATCTTGACAATCCATGCATGCATGCTTTCTTTGGTTTCTTCTGTGATGTCCCATTCCCAAGAGTAGACTCGCAGGGAGTGACTTAGTAGTCTATCTATTCCCGTAGACTATAGTCAGGCACAAACAGGGAACTAGAGGATAAATAAGGGAGAATTGATGGCTAAACGATGAATTAAGCCAAAAACATAGGAACTATCACTTAAGCCTAAGTCAATGGAGAAATAGAATGAAAAGGTGTTAAGGGGGGGACTTAATTAATTAACTACTCACCTTAGGAGGAAAAGTGCATAGATTAAGTGAGGTCAATGGTGAATTAGATCGGGAAGAGTATAATGGGAGGAATTCGACCTAATTCCTCATTATGCTATGTTATGATTTGATGTTGAGAGAGTTCCTAGAGGAGGAGATTCAACTTCTATTGTTTTGTGGATTTATGGAGGAAACCACCACCATTGATCAGTTTCAGCATTGGGAGACACACCCTAGCCCATCGAAGATACCATCCAGGTATTTCAACGTGCGATTCAGGAGTATCCATTTTGCAGTGTTGCACAACTCAGCCAGTGAGGGCGCAAGTTAAAGGGAGGGTTTGTGTAGCTGCACGAGATCAGATCTCATAATGCAGATCCCTTCTGACCCAGTTGAGATCCATCCAGGGCGCATAGATTGAGCCACCTCCCATCAAATTTTGACGGTGGAATCTTTCAGAGCGAAAAATTCAGCCATCTAGGGCGCAACTCTTGTGGAAGGACAGTTGGGGTTATAGACAGAGTATTAGATTAGATCCGAGGAAACCCCTCCGACCTAGTTCAACATTAGCCAGGGCGATCATTTTGAGTCATATAGAAGCCGATTCTATTGGGGGAATCATTTGGGCGCACTCAGAGAGTCCAGGAGGTGCACAGACCCCCAAGGGTGATATATGGAGCCTCAGAGTACAGATCTTCCATCCAATAGTCACCAGGATCGGTCTAGAGGCTAGGGCGCATATATTGAGATAGTTTCCAGCTCATTCTGATGATTACAACCTTCCGGACAAGTTTTACAGTTCATAGCGGTTACCGTGCTTCGTCGTAACTACCGATTTTTCCAATCTATCTGTGCATGCATCAGATATACCTTCATCTTCTGGTCACGGGTATTTTATGTTATTTTCTTGTATTCCAACGATGATCCATGTGATCTAACTGATGACTATTTTCTATATTTCCAGTATTTCATTGTATTTCCCTGCTTAAATCTCATAACACATATTATTGGGCGGTTTTTGTTCCTTATTTACGCATGCATCATAAATATACTATTTAAATCATAATGTATAACAACACATGCAACAATCACAAAACATCTTAAGCACATAACTAAAATTCATCTAGAACCCCCAGAGTATCAGATCTGTGAGACATAACACTAGATCAGCAGTAGATATCCAGATCAGATGGATATGGGATATTTCATCTTCTCTTTGAAAAGACACTGTCACTTCTTCACTTAAGAGAGAGACAAATCCATTAGAGAGTAAAAGGACCCTCCCATCGAGAGTGTGAGATTTCACCATGCTCAAGCATTCTTCCCAGGTGTATCTCAAGGCCAAATCCTTCTTCATTGGCAATATAAAGAGTATCATTGCTTCCATCCTTTTTGTTTGTTAGTTTTATAGTTTATTGAATGTTTATTTCCTTATTTCTTATTGACAATCCTACCCTTTTAATGGAACCATTTCACTAACAAATTTATATCTATAGTGTGAAACCTTCTCTATAACAAAGGGTGTTTTTCACTCATCCTTGCGAGGAAAACCATCCAATAGATTGTCAACTCTCTACCCAGGTTCTAACCCACAAATAACATCTTGATAGGTTGTTTAGGAGCTCTCTTTAAATTTCTTTATCTTCCAAGTTACCAAATTGGCCTATTCATATGCAACAAACCTATTTTCATTGATTTTTTGCACACAAAATTATTGTTTCTATATTGCTAAGATCCACGCGTCTATTCCTTCGAAACTTGCATGAATCCCACAACTGAACCATTCTTTTTCCATGAAACTTGTGTGACTATTTGCATACAAACCCACACAAGTCAATTTATTTACTATTTTTAGCAATCATTCCAAAACAGAGTTAGAACTAGGTGTCAACAGATAGTTTTGGGCAAATTGTAAGCTCACAATATTTATTCTTTAGATTCATTCTTGCATATTAATTAGCTAATCTATATTAGTTAGTACAGGGAAGAAAGAACCAAGTTATTGTGCGCATGAAATTTTAGATTAGAATTGTAAATCATTAATACCTTGTACTTTGTGGGACTTGAAGCAATCATTTTTCCTTAATATGTTCTCTACTTCACATTCTCGAGTGAACTTGGTAGACTAGAATGGATTAGAGACTTCACCACCTCCCTTTATAAATTCACAACCAACACTTAGAAATTAACTAGTTGGATTAAGGACCCCAAATGTGTATATCTTCATTTTTCAAAGTCTTGCAATACAACATCTAGGGAGTTAAAGGAAGTAAAGACCCCAAGTTTCCACACATTTTACAATATAGGGATAGTTTCATTTGTTTTGTAATACAACATCTAGGTATTTAAAGGAAGTAAGGACCCCAAGAGTCCACATCTTTTACAATCTAGGGCTACTTTCATTTTTCAAGCAATTTCAATTTTGCAAGGTTGCAACAATTCACACTTAGAACTTAATTAGGAAAGAGTAAAGGACCCCATGATGTCCACATGATACAATCACACTCATAAGTTTTCAAACTTTCCACTTTCACACATTTCACTTAGATTAAAGGACTTGGAATCTCTCCCCTCTTGAGTATGCTCTTCCCCTACGCCCTAAAGTGACCTAGGAGATTAAAAAAAATTGAGGAGTGCCAAAAATATCCTTCATCACACCCTTAAACAAAACGAATTGCTTCATGAACCCAATTCCAAGCTTTTGAAAGACTACTCTAACCAAAAAACTAGAATCCTCCCTTAGGAGGTCATATAATAATCTTTTAGTGTTGGCCAGGACTTTGGGAGTAGGTATCCAAATAACCCCCCATTATCACTTTTCATTCGAAACATAGAAATTGTCCAAGGGTGCTTCAAATCCTTCATCTTGTGTGCTACACCAAGTTAGGGAAATAACCATGAAGGGGAAAAGGCTTAGGTCTGATTGTTCCTACAAGTCGTTTTGAGCCATCCAACTCTTGTTAGACTCCAACATGTGATCGCTTTTTGAGGCTGAGAGTCCCTTGCCTACACTTAAAGGAGGTAACCTAGTTGAAAAATTGAGGATTTCCACAGAGGTGGCGTTTGTGGGTTGCAACTACACCTGGCTCATATTTTTATCACCTATTGGGAAATGTTGTCAGTTCCTTTGGGACATGCCCCCAATACACCTCATTATAACTAATCTTTTCACACCTTCACTAGTTCTTTTCCAATGGATTCATGCTCCATCATTGAAAATGTTGGAAGGCCCAATTACATTTTTGAAAGGGATGATGTTAGGTCATTAGAACATGTATTTTTTTCACACCCTCGTGTGAAATATTTGATCCTATTACAACATTTACTACGACAATATTGTTGCATTTATTAGCTTAATTGTTTCAAGTTAGTTCAAGTATTTTTCTTTGATTAGGCCATTTATTTTATAAAAAACATTGATTATTGTCATCCACTTAGAAAACACATGCTCATTGTAAGTTGAGAACCATATGGGACCTTTTGTCACCCCGATGTTCTCAACACCGACTAGGCCTCCCACCAATGTTGGGAGTCATTATTAGTCTTACTACTTCATCAGTTATATGCTCCCATTTGCATTCACCTTTGAACACGAAATTACTTGGCTCAACCCTACTTGGATCAACCTTGTTAGGTTTAGGTGCTCTAAGCAACCCTTTTGGAGGCTCTTCTTCATTAGGAATTGGCTCCCAAGAGTCAAGTAATATGGTAAATATTCCACAAAATAACATGCCAAACCCAAATGCGACCAATCTATTGTATATGGTTTCACTAATTCCTTCACATTTAATGAAACTTACCAATGATTCAATTTTTTATGTTGCAACTTGGCCCCCAATTCCTACCAAACTACCCTTAGACATTCCAAAGTTTGAATGGAAGTCGAGTAAAGACCTGGGCAACCATATCATGACATTTCACTTGTGTTCTTTTTTATCGCACAAATTGTAGGTTGGGAAAATCCCGACCCAAACCACAAGAGTGTGACAACTATGGGAGCACCTACCCATTGTCACCTTAGATAGACACTCCCCTCACTTTAGTAATGATAAATCACCACAAGGGGGGAATACCAGTGACCCTAGGGGGACTGAGATGGAAAGTGAGAAGATGACAATGAAAACCCCTATAGGTCAAATTTGGAGAATGATGAAGGCTTGGAGATGAGGTCTTGTTGATGAAGGATGGTTTCCAAATTATTGTGTGCCTACAAGACAATGTTAATGTAACGTCCCCATCCACCCTAGGCTAGGCCACGTTACACAAACTCAACTTTTGTAGCTCTAAGTCAACCAAACTGTAACATCCCCATCATACTACTGAGCAATGTTATCCTGAAGTTTAACTGCGCAAATTCTACTCTAACAAAAGTCTACGTAGTATCACTTGAAGTAACGCGCTCATCCGAAGCTTGAGTCACGCCACACAACTCATAACAGCGGAAGAAACAACATTCTCTTAACACAACCTTAAGCAATGGAAATAACTCAATATCTGCGCGCATTGGCATACTGATCACACAACACAACCACGTGCTCATCTATCTAGGCATCATTCATCAATACTAATTGCATTGTGCTCAGATTCTATTTCCTTAAACACACACACAAATTTCATCTTCCAATGCACACATGCTACTTTCCTGTGCACCCAACTATCCAATCCTCTTTTGAAGACTCATAACTAAAGTCACAAGATTAACTTAGCAAACAAGGCTAACATCAACTAATATACTCGTACACAACTACAAATAGAGGCTATAAGCATCATACTTATAGGTGCAAGCAACATTAAATAGAATAACAACAATTACTTATGCGACTACATATAAGCATTAACCCATATCAAGCATAGAGAAATATGCACCTAGTAAACAAGACAAGCACATAAAGAACACTTGTATTTTATGAAAGTAACCAACAATGGATTTGACTTAGACGTTCCTCCCAGCCATAGACTATGTTTCTCATAACCTTTCGATAACAGTTCACCCCCGAGTTGAGGCTTAACTCCACCAGGGAAAAATATTTCCTAGTGATAGGCTAAGGTCTGTTAGTCAACATAATTTCTTAGTCCAAGGTGTTTGTTGTTGAAACTAACCCACATTCCCTATGCACCTATCACACCTAAGGAAGTGTGCCCCTTCTTTGCTCAATTGTCCTTTAGTTGCCCCACTTCCCTTCCCAGGGTTACCAACAACAAGTCGAACATGAATTCTTCGAGCCCTGTGACTAATGCTCAGCACACCAGGGAACAATTCTCATCCATACTCTCACTTGGAGATTATGCTCACAGGATTGACAACCTATTCACAACAACCAATCTCTCACCTAGAGAGACTGCTCACTGTTTGTCACCTGTCTCATCGAGAGTAACTCTGATTATATCTACTCAAATATTTACAAGCTTCCTTGTGCAGATAAGGTAATAATCAAATTTTCCATACAGTTCGACCCCCCCTCTACTCATGAGAGCCTTAAACATGAATTCCCCCCAACAATGGATAATGCAATAATCCCCAAAATACACTAAGGCCAACAATATATAATGCATGCCTTCCGCTTAACACTTGTCACCTTTAGAAGTATATTTAAGCCACTTAGTGACCCATTCTCTACTTTCGGGAACTTAGGATAAAAACATATCCACATTACACTTTTCCAAAAATTTTATTAAAATATTCCCAAAGACTTACGACTCACACTCCACTTTTCCCTTTTTCGGTGGAGTTAGCCCCCCATATATTTTCGTCTGATTCTGTCTGCACGCAGTGATGTAATATTATATTAATAATCATGATTATATTTACATGGATAGGCGCACTGACCTATATGCACCTAGGCTCACCAGCCTCGTAATCACACAGGCTCTTCGACCTCAAAACATATACAACCATATATGTATGCGCACGCGCGCACACACACACACATCTCAACTCTGCGCACATCTGGTCATTATTGTGCACTTACCCAAGTGTGCACAACATGGTGCAATGTGCGCACTTAACCAATGTGTGCAACACACAAAATATGCGCACCCTGTCTTTATAACAATTCTCTGCACACTTATTCATATGCATGCAACGCCAAAACCAGGTGTCAACGAATCACCGACCTATATATTCATTACATTAACAATTAGTACCAACAACTCACCAACCTATATGTATGATTACAAAGGGTCTAGATTAGGGACATTACATTCCCCTCCCCCTTATTTATGCACTGTCCTCAGTGCATCATATACACATGTATATACAATAATTTCAAAAATCATCAAAAAGATGAGTCTACTCTGCTCGCATAGCATCCTCTCACTCCCAGGTTGCATCCTCAAGACCGTACCAATTCCATTGGACCTTTACCAACTCCATGAATCGATTATGGAGCTGCGTGATTTTACAATTCAATATGCAAACCATTCGCACTTGAAATACACCTTCTGGCTCCACCTGAATCACATTCTAATCAATAATATGATTAACATCAGGTATGTACTTCTTAATTAATGACACATGGAAAAAATTATGAATACACAAGGACGCTGGAAATGAAAGCATATAAGCGATAGGACCAATCCTTTCAAGGATTTCAAATGGCCCACAATAATGCACTATTAACTTAGAACACTTTCCCAACTTCAAGGAATTGCGCCTAGCCTTCACTTTCAGAAACATGTGATCACCCACTTTAAACTCTATGTGTGTTCTTCCTTTATCTACGCAACTTCACTTCCTGTCTTGGGTACCTTTTATATTATGCCTTATCTTTACCATGTGCTCCTCCATTTCCCAGAGAAAATATGGCCCAACTATTGTGTGGTCTGTTGGGTTGTCCCAACTTACTCGCATGTTGCACTTTCTACCATAAAGTTCTTCAAATGGGCTCATGTTTAAAGATATTTGATACCCATTGTTGTAATAAAACTCCACCAAATAAAGGTATTCTTCCCATTTTGATGGCTTATCCATCACATACATCCTCAACATGTCTTCAATCACCCGATTTACCCTTTCGGTTTGACCATCTGACTTAGGGTGATATGTTGTGCTAAAGTTCATAGTTGCCCCAAATCCTTTAAATATCCCCTTCCAAAAGTTTGAAGTGAGCTTGGAATATCTATTAGAAACAATTGTCTTAGGTACACCATGCAGCTTGGAAATTTATCACATGTATATCTTAGCAATGTCGGTTGCCTTGTGCGCTGACTTCACTGGAATAAAATGGGCAGCTTTAGTAAGCTTGTCCACCACCACCA
Source organism: Picea engelmannii (assembly GCA_009831015.1). NCBI lineage: Eukaryota > Viridiplantae > Streptophyta > Pinopsida > Pinales > Pinaceae > Picea > Picea engelmannii. Next base: position 72,810 of record ML792008.1, read on the forward strand.
TAATAGAATCACATTGCTTATCAGTTCTAGGAAACTTAATTATGAATTCCTTGGTCACAACTTCCCATTTCCACTCGAGAATGGGCAAGGGTTGTAGTAAACCAGTTGGATGTTTGTGCTCAAACTTGATCTTCTGACATTCGATACATTGAGCTATAAAATCAACAACTTCATTTTTCATACCTAGCCAAAAGTATTGCTTCTTAACTGTGACAATTGTCTTCTGGTAACCTAGATGGCCAACATAAGGAACCTTATGCATCTCTAGAAAATCATATACTTCAACTCTTGATCATTTGAAACATAGACTCTGCATCTATACATGAGGATCCTATCCTATCTTATCTCATATGCTTCAAATTTCTGTTGTGACATAATTTTTTGTAAGGTTGCCTTTATGTCCACATACCACAGTTTGGATTTGGAAACTTCCAAAATTATGTCACACAAATCTATTTGGTACATGCTAATAGTTGTAGCATGTATCGCATGCATCCTCCTGCTAAGTGTGTCATCCACCTTGTTCTCAATTCCTCTTATATGTTTTATGTCAAAGTCATACTCACTAAGGAACTCTAACCACCTTCTTTGTCTAGCATTTAAACTTGGCTATCCAAACAAATACTTCAAACCACAATGGTCTGTTCTCAGCTCAAATATTTTACCCATGAGATAATGATACCACATCTTCAAGGCATGCATTATAGCTGCCAATTCTAAATCATGTGTAGCATAGAGCCTTTCATTCTCTTTCAACTTCCTTGATTTGTAGCATACCACCTGTCCATTTTGACTCGAGCCTCCACCGAGTCCTTTCTTGCATGCATCGGTGCACCCAATTAAGTCTTCCTCGGGATCAACAATTCTCAAAATTGGCGCACTTGTCAACACAATCTTCAAGTGTTGAAAACTCCTTGCACAATCCGAATTCCAGTCAAATCACACACCTTTCTTTTGCAGGGATGTGATTGGATGTGCAATCTGTGAGAATCCTTCAATAAACCTTTTGTAGTACCTTGTTAGTCCCATAATGGACCTTACTTCTACGGCATTTCTTAGTGTTGTCCATTCCTCGATGGATTTTATCTTCATTGGGTCCACAATTATTCCTTCTTCTGAAATAATATGACCCAAGTAATGAATCTGTCACTAATAAAATGAACACTTTCTTAGCTTTGCATAAAGTCGATGCTTCCTCAATACCTGCAACACCTTCCTCAAGTGTTTCTCATGCTCTTCCTCAGACTCTGAGTAAATAAGAATGTCATCGAAAAATACGATGACGAACTTATCCAAGTAATCTCTAAAAACTTCATTCTTTAAACACATGAAGACAACCAGTGCATTCGACAACCCAAATGGAACTAATGTGAACTCATAATGACCATACATTGTTCTAAAGTAACTTCAAGAAGTCTCACTGATGTCTTCCTCTTTTATTCTCACTTGGTGATATCCAAATATGATATCTATCTTGGAAAATATCTGTGTGCCTCTTAGTTGATCAAACATGGCATCTATCCTTGGCAAAGGATACTTGTTCTTCATTGTTTCCTTGTTCAACTTCCTAAAGTCGATACAAGGTCTCAGCATACCATCCTTCTTCTTTATGAACAAAACTGGCACACCCCAAGGCAACACACTTGGGCATATATTCCCCTTCTTCCTAAGCTCTTCAAGTTGCATAGGCAACTCCTTCAATTTTGGCGTACTCATCCTATAAGGAGTCTTGGATACAGGTGCTTCTCCCGTCATAATATTTATAGATAAGTCGATATCTCTTTTCGGAGGCAATCCCGATATCTATTTAAAGACATCCTCAAACTCTTTCAACATTGTGCAATCTTCAATATTTGGTACTTTATCCTTATGTGCCTCTTTCATGTGCGTTGTGAATACTTGACATCCTTTCCTGTAGATTTTCTTCAATTGCAAAGCCGAAACTTCTTTGATAGTCACAACTCTTTGAATTCCTTGAAGGTATAATATTAAAATCATCATTTGTGCATGGTCCATTCATCTCCATTGGACATGCCTTAACCATATCATTCATTTTCTTTTTTGCTCCTATAGCTAAATGCACCAACCACGATTTCCCAAGATTTCTTCTCAACAGATGGAATATTTCCACCATATTAGAATCTAGATAACTATGAATAACTCTTGATTCAATTGAAATAACAATGGGTTGGTCATTAATCTTACCTTCCACCTCGATCATGTGCAACTGAAACTCAACCTGCTTGTTATCCAATGCTGTGTAAATCCTTGGAACATTTCTACACATGTCCTCCACTATCACAACTTGTTGTACAATGTGCATACTCCTCGCTTTATCACCTTTTTGAGGGAAATCTCTATGCATATGATTTCCTCCACAACCCCAACACTGCATAGGTTGTTTCCATAACTTTTGTCCCAATGTTTCTAACATTTTGGGCTCCTAGAGAGTCGTCTGTCCTTGTGCAGTATTTCTAAAAAATAGTGGCTTAGCTCTCTTCTTCCTTTGTTCCATCTTACTTTTCATCTTGTCTTTCCAAACCTTTTGGAAAGTCGGCCTTCCCCTTTGTTGGTCATAAAGACACTTAGCACGCCTTATGGTTTCTTCTAACATCTTAGGGTCATCGTATTGTATCTTGTTGCTGATAAATTAGGGAAACCCATTCAAGTACCTCTGAACCTTCACCTGTTCATCGTTGATGAAAGGAACATACTTCAACAACTCTAATAATTTTCTTTCATACTCATTTATCGCCATGCTCCCCAGCTTGAGTTCAAAGAACTCCTTCGTTTTCCTATCATAGTACCTCTTGGTTAAGTATTTATTTTGGAAATATCTCTTGAAATCTCTCTAAGTCACTTTCTTCTCATCAATGTGTTGCACTTGAACATACCAATCCCACCACATTGATGCTTTTCCTTTTAACTGATAGATAACAATTATCCCTTCTGCCTATGCAAAATAGTTATGCAACTGGAAGTATTTTCTCATACCCAACAACCAGGTCTCCAATCTTCATCTTTTTTGTGCTCACCATCAAAGGTAGGAGGCTTGATATTATTCATTTCTCCCTTTAGCTTGTCCACCCCATTCCTTCTCTTATGATTTCTGACAAGAGATGGATTTAGGCTACTGTATGCTTTCCTGAAAGAGTGCCTACCAACACTTATTTCTTCTCTTCTTTTCTCATCATGAGACCTGCGAATTCTTGATCTACTCGACTATGTTTCCTTATCCATATTATTTTCTATTATGTCCAATATCTTCTTCAATTTGACATTGAATTCATCTTGTTTCTCCTTGGATCTCATAAGCCTTTTTTTATCAGCCTTATAGCTCTGGACATATTTCTGCAGTCCCTTTATGGTTTCTACCAAATCCATGCGCTCCTCCTTGGATTATGTACCATTAGCACCCAAACCGACATACATATTCCTAAATTAATCACCAGGACTGTAAGTCCTCCACGCATCTCCCATGATTTTAACCTTCTACATTGACTTTTTTCTGCTCTAATCTCCAATAATTCTACAAAATGTGCAGGAAATTAAGATTTGTTAGATGATTTCATGCAACAACTACATGAAAACTTTGCACCATTTTGTCAAAATCCTTCCCTCAGATTTCTTGGATCATTTTAACACCCCAAATTTGAGTGTGCACACCCACGCATCATTGTCTTTGCATTCATCACCACTCTATATCACGCACTAATGGATTTTCATGAAAACTACACTCTGCACTGTGTGGCACCAATTCTTAGCGCACACATCTTTTCATGATAATCTTTGTCCCATACAAGTCCAGTGTTGAACTAATGGCTCTGATACCACAATATAACGTCCCCAACCACCGCAAGTTGGGCCACGTCACACAACTTTACCTTTTGTAGCTCTAATTCAACCAAAATGTAACATCCCCAACATACTACTAAGCAATGTTATCATGAAGTTTCATTGCGCAGGTTCTACTCTAACTCATAATTGTGAAAGCAACACTCTCCTCTTAAAACAACCTTAAGCAGTGGAAGTAACTCAATATATGCACGCACCAACATACTGATCAAACAACACAACCATGCACTCATCCATCTAGGTGTCATGTGCCAATAATGATTGCATTGTGCTCGGAGCCTATTTCTTTAAACGCACACATGAATTTCCGCCTCCAATGCACACAAGATACTTTCATATGCACCCAACAAGATTAACTTAGCAAGCAAGGCTAAAATCAACTGACATACTCATTCACAACTACAAATATAGGCTATAAGCATCATACTTACAAGTGCAAGCAACATTAAAAAGAATAACAATGATTACTTATATGCAACTACATATAAGGATTAACCCATATCAAGTATAGACAAATATGCACACACTCAACAAGACAAGCACATAAAGAACACTTATATTTTATGAAATTCACCAACTATAGCTTTGACTCAGACGTTCCTCCCAACCATAGAGTTTGTTTCTCATAAGCTTTCTCCAGCAGGTCACCCTCGAGCTAGGGATTAATTCCACTAGGGAAAAAGGTTTCCTAGTGACATGCTAAAGTTGATACTAAAAAAAATTGTTCATTCCAAGAACCCCGCTTCTGCAACTATCCCACAGTTCCTCATTCCCCACGTGCCTATCACACCTAAGGAAGTGTGCCCCTTCTCTGGTCAATAGTTCTTCGGCTACCCCACTTCCCTTCCCAGGGTTACCAACAACATGATGGATAGGAAGTCTCTGGTCCCTGTGACTAATACTCAACGCACCAGGGAACAATTCTCATCCATACTCTCACTTGGAGAGTTTACTCACATGATTGACAACCTATTCAGAGCAACCAACCTCTCACCTAGAGAGACTACTCACGATCTGTCACACGTCTCCTCGACAGTAACTCTGATTATAACCACTCAACTCCTTACAAGCTTCCCTGTGCAGATAAGGTAATAATCGGATTTTCCATACAGTCTGATCCCCCCCTCTACTCACGAGATCCTAAAACATCAATTTCCCTCAATAATGCATAATGAAATAATCCCCAAAATACACTAAGGCCAATAATATATATTTCATGCCTTCCACTTGACTCTTGTCACCTTTAGAAGTATATTTAAGCCACTTGGTGACACGTTCCCTACCCTCGAGAACTTAAGACAAAAACATATCCACATTACACTTTTTCAAAAATATTATTAAAATATACCTCAAGACTTACAACTCAACNTTTTCCCTTTTTTGGTGAAGTTGTCCCCCCATCTCTTTTCTTCTGAGTCTGTCTGTGCACAATGATGTAATATTATGTTAATAATCATGATTATATTTACATGGATAGGCGCATTGACCTATCTGCCTCCAAGCTCACCAGCCTCATAATCACAGAGGCTCTCTGACCTCAAAATATATACAACCATATATATATGCACACACACACATATCTCATCTATGTGCATATTTGGTCATTACCGCGCACTTACCCAAGTGCATGCAGCATGGTGCAATGTGCGCACTTACCCAGGTGCGTGAAACACAAAAAATGTGCACACTTACCCAGGTGCATGCAACACACAAAATGTGCGCACTTACCCAGGTGTGTGCAACACACAAAATGTGTGCACCCTGTCTTTATAAAAATTATCAGCGCACTTACTCAGATGCGCGGAACACCAAAACTAGGTGTCAATGACTCATTAGCCTATATCTTCATTACATTAACAATTAGTACCAATGGCTCACCATCCTATATGTATGATTACAAAGGGTCCAGATCAAGGACATTACAGTTAAACCTGCCTAGAACAATACACAAGATAGGTGTACAAACCTTGAATCAAAGGGGGACAAGCAGGAAACCTTGTTGTCCTGAAATTTCCAGCATAATATATATATATATATATATATATATATATATATATATATATATATATATCAGTAATGTAAGATGTCAATAGCTACAAAATTTACCATGCAAAACACCAAATAATTATTGGGAAATCAAGTACTAAACCTGTAGGTAATATCCCAATACTTGGACACAAGTTTTAATGGTGAAAGACACCTGAAAAATGATTTTATCGGCAATGTGTTAGGGAAACCTTGTGGCTGTAGAAAATTTTTGTTACAGCAACAAGTTCTGGCCACTGAAATTCACAAGAAAATCACTTGAATGAAAGTCCTTGACAAGAAGAATGATTTTTACTATTTACTTGCAATTTTCAGCGGTAGAAAAAGTGACAAAGATGATTAAAGATATGTTTGTTGCAACCCTAATGGTTGTAGCTTTAAATTATAACAACAATAAGAATCACTTGGCTAAGCTAGACTCCATGGTCACTAATTTTCCACTTTAAAAAATATAATTTGAATTTACAAAATAAGTAAGCCCTAAAAGATGACATCATCCCTCCTAGGGGTGACGTTTTGGCATAATGAGCAATTCATTCAACAAGTTGAGGAAGTCGTTGGACCTCCAAAGGCCCGATATCCATGGTCTAAAGGTATTCCTCCATAAAAAATGTGAAATCATCATCAATTCACTTATCACCATCAAACCCTAGCCCCCAAGTGAGATGTCATGCCCTAGAAAGTGACATTTTGAGCCTCCAAGGTCAAACATTGGGCAAAGGGAATCTAGCTTTCCTTCTCCGAGGTGCCATCCCTTGCCTCCAAAGAAAAAGTTCATCATCTAACTTGCCCAAGGCATGGCATATTGCATCCACTCTATGGGATTCTTTCCCCAAAGAAGGCCCAAGCAAGGCTTGTTCCTTGACAAATGTCCACCAAGCAAGGTTTTACAAAGATAAGTAAATGCACCCTCCAAGGGTCTCAAGTCAAACATATCATGCCAAATAAAATGACATTTAATACAAGAGACATATAAACATGTGCATCAATTTTACCTTTTCAAATTAAACAAATGCTCAAAGACCCTATGCAATTTTTCAAATTTAGATATGGGAGGGGTGTCATAATGCCCTATTGGGTGAACCAATTTCTAAAGCAGGGGAGGTTCCCAATGACAATCCTTTCTAAGTCATGTAGCAGGTATGAGATGTATGGGGTTATAATTATAGGTATGGGGTTTCATTACATACAAGGTATCATATTGTCTCATTTATGGGTGCCTTTGCAGAGGGTGTGCCGCCCTTCATCCACGATACATGATTTTTCCAAGCCCCTTTTCCATTAATTTATTACAGTATTTCCAAGTTGAATCTAAAGAGGTACTTCTACCCAACCATGAAAAACATTTTCCACATTAACTCTACCTTGGTCATACTTTGACCATTAATCCCCAAGTTGAAGACGATATGTGGGACTTCTACCTAAGAATGAAAAACATTGCCCACACATGCTCTACCTTGGTTGGAATGTCCAATTAGTTATTTATTTTACGGTTCCTTCAATTTTTTACGAGAAACATTTCATTGTTCTTGGGATCCCTAGGAAAGCATATGGAATGTTTATGATTAGATTTTATATTTTTCCAGCTACAAGCCTTTGGGCCTTCAGCCCCTTCTTCCCATGAAATGAGGTACATGCCCTTATTGGATAAATAAGCCTGATGATCTAAAATATGGGGACACAGAAGAGAAGAAGTAATGGAAAGTGGTAAGTATGAGTGGGAACAGTACAACAACCCTTCAAGGAAAACCCTTGGTTATAACCCTTTACCCAAGGGTGGCCACTTACTATAAAATCATGACACTCACCAAGGTGAAATAAGGCAAAAAACGTAATTTCCAAGAAAAACATTCCATAATCAAGAGAATTTTTAATGCAACAAATTAAAATGCCCCAAGTATTAAAGTGACACTTACCACTATACCTGACTTGTTACCTCATGGAGAAAGATCCATCATCTTTTGGAATCAAGGTGGTGTGGTGAATTCCATCATGACAAATGGAGAAGTATGGTGGTGAGGTGGGGCTCCATATGTGTAAGTGGACACGATTGTTCAATCCATCTCTCGGTACTCCATGTCTACAACGTGAGGGCCTCGAGACATCATCTCCTTAGTTATCCCTAGGAATGGGGGATAACATTGCTCATCCGATAACATCACAAATTATTCTTTCTAGTTACACTTTTTCCAATGATCCTTAACTAAACCATCCGACAAGTGGTTTATTAACAAAAAAAATTGGGTCACATGCTACCTTTGCGTCTTTAGTGAACACATTCCTAACCTTTTTCCAATTTTTCATTCACCACGGAAATCCACATTGAATTTTGGTAAAACACTTCTACACACATCATGGATCATATCCATGGGTGGTGGTGACAATAAAGCTTGTGAAAGATTGAATTTAAGGATAAACTTCTCATGGACTGGTTCTTAAAATCTCTCTTTCCCTTAATTCCCATAGATGTGGTTACCACTGTGACCCAAAATAAGGATGAAGTTATTCTCAAAGATCAAAACTTTGACCTAATATATGCTAAATTGGGATACCTTTACATAGTCCTCCCAAATGCCTCATCCTCAACCCTTTGAGCCAACAAAACCTAGGACATCTCATTCTACAAATGGATTGATTGGGTCCATGACTCATTTCAACCCACCTTGCAAACTCCCACCCCCATATGGTACCATTCATTATCGTAACCAATATGGGGGAGCGCCCTCATATCATCCTACTATTGGAATACCATATGCATCCAACAGTATGACACCACCCCCCGCTCATCAAATGAAAAGGGGGCACAACTCTTTATGACCAAGGACCCACATCCCTTCTCTAGGTATCCATGTTGCCCCACATACTTGTAACAGTTAGAACTGCAATAGAGGGGTATCCACATCATACCCCCAATATGAGAAACCACCCCAAAATAACCCATACTACACATTTCGTGGTCCTCCACAAGCTAGTGTTTCACATCCACAGGTTCAACAACATGCTAGTGTCAACTTTGTTCAACCTTCACCAACTCAAAAAATTCAAGCATTTGAACAAATAAATATGGTTAATCATGCAACTCCACAAAAAAAGGAAAGAATAAAAGGAAGAAAAAATTGAAGGGGAACCAAGGATAAGGGGGAAACCCCCATAACTAAAAAATAATGTTGGGGGCAATACTAATGATTGCAACTAGAATCAAAATGTTGGTAATAATAATAACAACCAACATAAATAAGGGATGAGCAATAATATTCGTACAAATTTTCCCTGCACCTTATGTGGTGAGTATGATCACCATCCTCACCATTGCCCCCAAATTTTGAATTTCAAATGGATGAAAGAATCAATGTTCAACCAAGGTTCCCCTTTGTAAATGCGTTGAACTTGCACATAATAGATCTATCTAAACAATAATACACACATTTGCAGAGAGAATTTGAGAAAGAAGAAGAAGGAGAGAAAGAATGGAAGAATTCTCATTAACCATTGTGAATAATGAATAATTTACACATGATATACTTTGTATAACTCATTGAGTTCGACTGGAGGATAACCAATGCACCATATTGGTGGTATATAGTGATTTGGACACACACCAATAGTTACGAGAGTGAATTGCCACCTAGTCTAGTCTCTCAGACAGTTACGGGAGTGAATTGCCACCTAGTTGAGTTAACTAGTCAACTAGTCTTCAGTTAACTGACTGAACAAAGAGTAGTGAGGAGTTAACTTAGCGAATCAAGGATAATACGCCACTCTGGTGATGATACCAAGGCAAGGTCAAATTAGCATGGTGATGATCCCAATGTTGCATGGTGACAAAACCAATGCAGCATCTAAACTCAACTCAACTAGTTAAACTGAAGTGTCAACTGAAAGAGAATATTCTCCAGGTGGAATATTCTCCCCTAAATTATAAGAGACTGGATAATGACTAATTATGACAAATAAACAAGGAAAACCTTAGTAAAAAAAAATCCTAGGTGTGTGTGAAGTAACTCCAACACCCCCCCTGAACATCACTATGGTGAAAATGAATATTGGGTCTCGACAACGAGGCCATGTTAGGTACTCAAGTACAAAAGATACACTGAAAATAAAGTGAGGAAAGAGGGAAAACCTCATGGGAAACCCCCCCCCCCGCCTCAAGGTACAATGTATGTAAAAATAAGAACTACAGTTGCTAGGCAATTGTGTCCTTCACTCCAAGATGACTTCGTAGAGAATGGAATTTCTTCTCAGTAAAGGTCTTGGTGAATATGTATGTCGTCTGTTCTGCTGAAGGACAGAACTGTAAGTCGATGATCCCCTCATGTACTAAGTCTCGGATGTATTGCATGTGAATATCGATGTGCTTCATCCACTGCCTCTGAACTGGATCTCTGCAGAACTTCAGAGTGCTTTGGTTGTCACACCAGATGACGATCGATCAATGAAACTTAATGCCCAACTCAGTGAGAAAATGTTGTAGCCACATAGTCTGAATGGTTATGTTAACTACCCCTTTGTACTCTACCTCGGTTGAAGATAGAGAAATGGCAGCTTGCTTCTTGCTCGACCAACTGATAGGCCTGGAACCAAGACTGAGTGAGTAACCAGATGTGGACTTGCGATCAATGCTATCGCCAACCCAGTCGAAATCAGTAAACTCAATGAGATCTAATGTGGAGTCTACTGCATAATGAATCCTAAAGGTGATGGTGCCCTGTACATATCGAAGGATACACTTTGAATCTTTCCAATGTAGCTCATGCGTCTCCTGCATGAACCTGGAAACTGCACAAACTACATAGGAGAGGTATGGTCTGGAGTGTGTGAGATACAACAAACTCCCCACTAGCTATTTGTACAGTGTGTTGTCAACCAGTGGAGTCTCCCCGCCATCCTCAAGTTTGAATCCTGATAGGAAAGGATTGTACAGTGTGATGTCAACCAGTGGAGTCTCCCCGCCATCCTCAAGTTTGACTCCTGATAAGAAAGGAGTTGGAGCAAACTTAAAGTCTGTCATGTGAAATCTCTCAAGGAGATATCGTGCATACTTGGCCTGAGATAGTTTGATGCCTGATGCATCCTAACTGATCTTGAGTCCAAGGAAGAAGTGTAGCAGACCCATGTCCATCATAAAAAGCTTGTCATGTAGAATCCTCTTGACTGCAACAATCGTGAAATTCGATCACCCGGTGATCAACAAATCATCAACATACATAACTAAAAGTAGAAGTGAATCAGTCATCCTGAGCATGTAGACATTCGGGTCTGATTTACAACATGCAAAGTTTTGTGACAACGGGTAGGATTCCATTTTGGCATACTATGCCCTCAGAGCCTGCTTGAGGCCATAAAGTGACTTCTTCAGTCGACATACCAAAGATGAGTCCTGCATAAATCCCTGGGGTTGCTCCATGTATATCTCCTTAGAGAGATCACCATGAAGAAATGCATTCTTCACGTCCATCTGATGGACTTCCATCCCTTGGTTTTCGCAATGGAAAGTGCCAATCGTATGGAATCCATCTTCACTATTGGAGCAAAGGTCTCATCATAGTCAATACCATGAACCTGCTGAAAGCCTTTGGCAACAAGCCTAGCTTTGTATCTGCTAATATGTCCATCCGCTGCACTCTTGTTCCTGTAGACCCATCTGCATCTAACAAGTTTCCTCCCAGAAGGAAGGGGAACTAGATCCCAAGTCTGGTTCTCGATGAGGGAGTTGTACTCCTCCTGCATGGCGGATTCCCAAAAGGGATTTCCATCAGCCTTTCCATAAGACTATGGATCGAAAGAATGAACTAAGAAAAGATACCTGGAGGGAAATGGTTCAGTGGCATTGAGTGCAACAAGAGGCTCCTCAAAATCAGATCAAGTCCTCCTAGTATTGGCTGGATCACCAATGAGATCCCCTGCATCCTGAAGAGTAGTCTGTGCCCACTTGGGCCTCTTCTCTGGCTTTGCAACTGCATCTAGATGCTCTGACTCTGCATCTAACTCTACTAACTCTGATTATGAATCATCTGATCCTCTGAATCATAACTCTCATCTGAAGAAGAGTCGACATGTGCATGCTCATCATATCGAACAGGTGCAAGAGTGAAGGTGTTTGCATGTGACTATTGAGGTAAATGCGAGACACTTTCCTCGAATTGGACACTATGCTCAATGATGAGCCGGTCTGAGGAAATATCAATAAGCCTATATCCCTTCACACCTTCGGGGTATCCAACAAAAATGCGCTCAGTGCTCTGTGGATCAAGTGCCTTCCTCTTTTCAGATGGAATCCGGGCCCATGCACGTGAACCAAAAATGCGAAAGTGGGTCACTTCTAGTTTGAGGCCGCTCCAAGCCTCATAGGGGGTCTTATCCTTGACAAATCTATGGGGAGATCTATTTTGGATGTATGTTGCACAGTTAAGTGCTTCGACCCATAGTCTCTGTGGTAGTGACTTTGCATGCAACATGCAAGATGCCATCTCCTTTAGAGATCTGTTTTTCCGCTCAGCAACTCCATTTTGCTGCGAAGTATAGGGAACTGTGTGTTGCAACTGGATCCCTGCCTCATGGAAAATATTATGGATCTCATGATTTACATACTCTCCCCCATTATTAGTTTGGAGGACTTTGATCTTCTTTCTGGACTGTGTCTCAACCAAGGCTTTGAAATCTTTCAGGTGTTGAAAGACCTCAGATTTTTTCCTGAGAAAGTAGATCCAAGTAAAATGTGAGAAATCATCAACAAAAATGAGAACAAACCTCTCTTTGTTGATGGATGGATGCGGAAAGGGACCCATAAGGTCAATGTGGATCATATCTAAAGGTGCAGAGGCTCTCTGAGACTTTCCCTTGTCGAATTTCTCTTGAGGGTGTTTCCCAAGAACACATCCCTCACACACTCCCTTGGAGAAATGGATGTCTGGTAGACCATCAACCAATCTATGCTTGCTAAGTTGTTGCATATATCTGAAATTCAAATGTCCAAACCTTTCATGCCATATCCTACTACTTTCATCAGCATGAGTAAGAAATAAACCAGAATCAAGTTCAATGAATTCAGAAAATGTATATAATCTAGACTGATGATCTACCTCACCGGTAGCAACCCTAGAGTTGGTTTGCATGTCATAGATGTTCATGGAATTTGGTGTGAATATGACTTTCTTTTCGGTGTCATAATTCGTCATATGATACATGGAGAGAAGGTTGACAGAAAGCTTGGGAACATGCAACACATTCTCGAAGCTTCTGTTGGTGAGTTCAATCCTTCCTTTGTTGGTGACTTCGACAGAAGAGTTGTCCCCCCACTAGAATAGGAGGACCTTTGCATGCATCCAAATAATAATATACTACTTTTGAGGCATCCATGTGATGTGATGCTCCCGAATCAATGATCCAAGTATCGGGAGAGGAGTTGATGGCAATCAAGGCATGGCTAGAATTGCCTTTCTTGGAATTCAGATCTTCTGGCTTCTTCTTCTTGGCACCCTCAGGGATGCGATCTCCAAGGTTGTTTTGCTGAAGTATTTGAGACATCAGATCTATTTTTTTTTGCATGCATGCGGATTCCGAATGGAATCCTTTGTGACAGTACGTGCATTTCTCCCCTTTTCCCCTTTAGATCCAAAGGCATCGATGAAGGGTTTTGTGTACCCTTCCTTCTTCAGATGTGCATGATATTTCCTTTTATATTTATCTTTAGATTTCTGATATTTGTGGCTTCCATCATGCACAGTGAGTGCATGCGCCCTTGGGCGTTTGATTGTGCCCATGTTGATGAGTTTGGTTTTCTCTTGTGTCAGGGATTCGATAAAGTCCTCAAGAGAAGGCATCTTCCAGGTGGCTCCATAAGCGAATATGACAGTATGGAATGAGGATACGAATACAGATAATTTAGTACCAAGCTTGGAGAGAATGGCGAGAACCATTTGTTTCTCCTCCGTCGATTTATCAACCCCGTAAGCTTTGAGTTGCGACAGTAAATCCTTGAATTTTGTAAATAAATATTGGATATTGTCGAAGCTTTTTGGATCCAATGTGAGTAGATCCACGTTCAACATGTGTCCCCTCATATCATCCTATTTTCCAAAGATCCCTTCCAAGTTTTTTCAGGCTTCATTGGGAGTCTTACAGGAAGATATGTGAAAAAGGAGATCGAGAGAAATAAGACTGCAAATTGTTCTGAGTGCCTCATCCATGCGATTTAAGTACTTGGATTTTTCTATGGCTGGTGTCGGCTCTGTATATGTATTCATGGTTAACATGTACAACCCTCTAGATTGGAGATGTATGGCTATTTTCTCCTTCCATTCCTAATAGTTGTAAGGTGTAAGAATGAATTCTTTTTGGAATTCCATCTTTCCGTTGTCTTCAATGTTTTGTACCTGCAAAAAATTTTGGTGTAGATTTTTCTTAGTAGTCCGTCGGATCTGATACCATGTAAATGTGTTGAACCTACACATAATAGATCTAGATAAATAATAATACACACATTTGTAGAGAGAATTGGAGAAATAAGAAGAAGGAGAAAAAGAATGGAATAATTCTCATTAACTGTTGTGAATAATGAATAATTTACACATGATATACTCTATATAACTCAATGAATTCGACTGGAGGATAACTAATGCACCATAGTGGTGCTCTAGAGTGATCTGGACATACACCAATAGTTACTGGAGTGAACTGCCACCTAGTCTAGTCTCTCAGGCAGTTACGAGAGTGAACTACCACATAGTTGAGTTAACTAATCAACTAGTCTTCAGTTAACTGACTGAACAAAGAGTAGTGAGGAGTTAACTTAGGGAATCAAGGATAATGAGCCACTCTGGTGATGATACCAAGGCAAGGTTGAATTATCATGGTGATGATCCCAATGTTGCATGGTGACAAAACCAATGCAGCATCTAAACTCAACTCAACTAGTCAAACTGAAATGTCAACTGAAAGAGAATATTCTCCAGGTGGAATATTCTCCCCTAAATTATAAGAGACTGGATAATGACTAATTATTACTAATAAACAAGGAAAAACCTTAGGAAAAATAAATCCTAGGTGTGTGTGAAGTAACTCCAACACCCTTCTCCCCAGGGCATACCACCCCCCCACTAGAATTTCCTTCAACCCTCGCAACCAATAGTATTACACAACCCCTTCCCTCAACAAGGAGTTGTCACTACCCAACAATAAATTAGACCCTTTTCCCAATATTCATGACAATACCCAACCCCAAGTCAAGCTCAACCCAGAGATCCTAATTTCCATATAATCTTCATGAACTTATTATGCATTCATATACAAACTCCCAACCATCAATATGGTATTCCTCTTGACTTCCCTCTGACGATGTTGGATGCCACCTATTTTCCAACTAGTTCACCTTGAATGATTCCAATTTCTAATGGTGACCCTACTAATGAAGTATCAAAGGCATCTCTAACATGTACTGCTCATAACCCTTATGTTAGGGAAGCTCATAGCTACAACATTCACTAGTAAATTTGGGTCATTTTGTGATGTCCATTTCAACGCTCTTGTGACTTTATGTTGTGGAGATTGCAATGAATCTTAGTCCCCTCAAATGTCACTTCACGTGCCATGGAAAGTGCGATGAACCTAGGATAACATCGCAAGAGCGACGACCCAAGGAATTTGTCGCAAGCGAGACAACCTACAGTGGTCATTGCAAGAGAGACGACTTATGTTGCTCGTCACACGAGAGACGACCAATGATGATCGTCACAAGAACGACAATCGAGGATGACCGTCACAAGAACAACAACCGAGGATGCTCGTCTCAAGAGAGACGACTAAGGTATTTCTTGAGACGAACTATTCAAGTGTAAGGTATCGTCGATGGTAATGATAGTTTGTCGCTCTTGTGATGACCCTAGTAGTTCTTGCGGCGAACTATCAATAATATCGACATACCTCTTTGTCGCAAGAGAAACTACCTATCCTGGTTTCGACGATGAACAATTTGTCGCAAGAGCAACGAAGTGTCGATAATTGCGATGAACTATCAATACTATCGACGCTCCTCTTCGTCGCAAGAGAAATGACCTATCCTAGTTTCTGCAATGAATAATTCGTAGCAAGAGAAATGAAGTGTCAATAGTTGTGACGAACTATCAATACTATCGATGCTCTTATTCGTTGCAAGAGTGACGAAATACATCTATTTTAAAAATAATAATAAATATTAATGCAAGAGAGTGGGCGTTAACATTGTTGAGAATTTCAGGAATGTGGAGGGCGCATGCCTTGAAAATTATTCTTATGAATCTTAGACCTTGTAAATATAAAGGAGTTAACATTACTTGTGTTAACTCCACCTCTAAGCTATAGTCTCTAATGCCATTTCTAGTTATCCATGTTAATCTTTAACAAAATTTGAAAATGATATGGTGCCTCATCTTCATTTGTAGTAGTTTTCCAACTGTGTTGAAGATGCATAATGAAAATCTCAAGATCTCATTTATGTTGGAGATGTGTAGTGAAATCTCAAGAGATCATTTTCAACCATGCTTGCCTTTAACCTAACCAATGCCCCATTGTACAATAGTTTGTTCCACACATTGTTTTGAAATATTTGGTAAGCTATTTGTTTGTTTTCATATTATTATTTTCAAATTTCTCTGCAATTTGAAGTCTGCCATTAAAGGTTACATTGGGCATATTGAAGTAGTTAAAGGAAAATTATTGTATTTGTAGTTTATCATTGTTTGATTGTAGTGTGTCTTACTAAGATTTTGTAGGAACCTTGCACCTTCAAGTATATCACTAAGATGACAGGATTTTTATAAGGCTATATCAAACCTGGCAATTCACTTTAACTCCTTTAGAAAATTGGACTTGAGATACTGAAAGTACAAGTGAAACAATTACAATAAATCAATTAGATCATGTGCCCAATCAAATGGTTACTCCAATCCATCAAAAACCAACATGGAATAGCTCCTTACATTTGTAGAAGATGAAGTTGAAGGGAAGGTTTAGGAAATAAGATGACTTGCATGAAATTCAAAATGATCTCTAATATGAAGCACTTTCATTGTCCTTGTTCATTTGTTACTTGACATTCATTTAAATGGAGACTTACAATTAATGCATAATAGATCTTAGGTGCCTCTTCTTGGGCTAAAATGAGATCTAACACTTTCATGAACTTGCAAGAACTTGCAATTGCACTTTATCTTCTACAACTAGTCCTTTTCCATTATTTGAGTGACAATATTCTTCTTCACCCTAATGTTATTTCTCCAATCCAAAACACAATTTCTCATATACATGTAATTCTTGTGGAGGTGCTCATTTTGTAACTTTGAAGAAGGATATCACAAAAAATAAGCATTCGGTACTAGTTTTATGCATCACACCGCTACAAATCATGGATGTCATTAGATTCATTGTATTCTATTTGTATACACAAAAACATGGACTTAATGTCACAAAAAATTGATTCTAGAAGGCTAATAGTACTCATCGATTGGAAACTCAATTTCGTATTTAATGTCTTGTAGAGGGAAAATGCACTTTACAACTCAAGATTTTGATAATCACTATAAGTATGAATCAAAGAAAAGAAAAATTATGGATTTAATCCATTTAGATATCTTTGAAAATTTCATTGTAGAAAAGGGACATCAATGAAAGTTGAAAAAACAATATGATTTTGTGAGAAATTGCACAATTCCAAATAGTTTTCTAGATGATGTAGATTCCATTGACCCTAGTTCTCACTCACTTTAGGTACTAATATCAATGTAGTTGTTGTTTTTGAAAGTATAGCTTTCTAAGAGAGGTGACTTTCATTATTATAATTGTATGTTCTTGAAGATAACTTCACACAACCTAGTAAAGTAAAATAATTGTTTGATTTTATTTCATGCAAATTTTCCAAACCCGTGATAGAAAATTTGATGAGACCACACAATTATCAAGGAATACCCATGATAACATAGTTTATACATGCTCCCAAATGCACTATAGAGAGGTAGAAGAAATAAGGATCTACCTACAATCTACATATTGCATATCCACCAATTCCATTGATTGACCACTTGTTGGTTTGTCACCTATCATTGAATACAACACAAAGAGACTCTTTTCTATGGTATTCTAATGAAATATTTGGAAGAAATTGATATGTTTAGATCAGAATTAGTTATTTAGAAGTCATTGAGGAAGGCCATTTCTAGAAAATATGTAGACAACCTTCAAGTTGGGGCCAAGCAGATATGATTATATAGGCAACAACTTATGTATGGGTGATTTAGACCATGGATGTTATGAGAGAGATGGTGAGGGGAACCATAAATGGTTGAGATGACCCCCACCAAACCAGTACCCTACTGGATTTAATGACTTAGAAAAGTCCTCTGACCCATACATGAATTACCCATCGGAGTGGTATCTGGAGAAGTCCTCCTCAAGAGTTAATGAGGAGATGGGGTAGAGTACCCATTTGTAAGATTTCCAGAACCGACCATGAGTTGTGGATTCAGACCCATGCAACCTTGTTGAGGAAGGAAAGAAAATAGGTAATTTGTGGGTAGAGGCAGAGGAGAGCGTGAGCGAGCAAACAGATTTGTGAAGAGAGCATAGTCGAGAGAGAAATATCAAGAAGAGAAAAGAGCGCTTGCAACTCTCTATTTCGAGGAAGAACTGGGAAATAAGATCGTTCTGGAAATAAGGAGATCATGGAAAGGTTTTCATTACAATATGATAAACGAGGCTAATGAGTGACCGTGGAAGTACTCGGGCATACCTCCTTTCTTGGTACAGAGAAAACCCTCTGCCAGGATTTCATGGGAGGAGGAGAGTAACCTCTGTCCCTGACTGTTGCTGAGTAAGAAGAAAAAGTCTCTCTCGGAGCATCTTTGTCTAGCTCGGGGGTGGCCAATGTTAAATCTATCGGCAGTGGTTGTGCCTATGATTGGGTGGAAACAAACACCCCTTTCATCAGTCGCTTCACGAACTCTGGTTTTCACTCTTTGTGTTGAAATGGAAATGGTGACTGNTGTGTGTGTGTGTGTGTGCTTATCACTGAGTTCAGTATTGAATGATTAAAGGTAGAAATATGTATCGTCTCTGTGAACCCATTCTTTTGAATGGTCTCCTGCTTGCCTCATCTTAGCAGTTAGAGGATTGTGGGACGTAAGTCTGCAAGAGGGTCGGGGTAGGATTTACTGAAATTCTTAAGTTCAACTGAATTCTTAAGTTCAAAACCCGATGGAAGGAGGGCACCTCCTTTAGGTCCTTCATTGTGCTATCAAGGGCTCATGCCCGCGTCCTTAACTAATTAACAACTAAGATATTAGTGCGTAGACCATGAGAGTTTCTAAAGGACCCATGTGACCAGGTCTGGGGATCCTACGTTGGGCCTGAAAGGAGTTAAGCCTTTTGTCTTCGGAACTCCGGGAGTTCAAAGCTCTGGAGTTTTTCGACCCTACCGTTTATAAACCGGTCGAAGGAAACTGATGGTTGTGATTTCCCACAAGGTTGACTGATGTTGGGAGATTTCCTTACCTGGGACATATAGAATTCTCCACTATTAAACCTTGATCCATTCGGTTATCGGGAAGTAACGTGAACCATCGATTTGAGAATGTTTGGGAGCCCCCTTGGTCATTGGATCTATGCCAAGGTGACTTCGGCAAAGTCCCACTTCGGGAGAACAGAGATGTTATATCATCAAACTCCCCCAACGTCAAAGTCACGAAGCGATGAGAGCCGTGGATCTTGGGAGTTTGTTAAGAACCCCTCTTAACCATCTGATCCTCCATAGGAGGGAACTGCATATGGTACTTCGGAGAAGTCCTACTTCAAGAGAGTGGAGCGGCCATAAATTCAAAACCTCCGAAGGCCAGAGCTATGAAGTAAAGAGAATTGTAGATCTAAGAATCCTTCAGTATATTCTGTGACCGTTAGATCTAGACCATGGTTATCCCAGTGTTGAAAAATATGGGAGCAAGGAGGGAGTCACACCACGAATCCCCTGAACGTTGAAGTTATGAAGTAATAGAGGTCGTAGATCCGAGGGGTTACGTGGACAGACCATGACCATGGGTTGATGTGGTATGTTAATGTCACCTAGGGTGACGTGGACCCATGTTTTAAGTGCCACATGTCACCTGGATCTAGACGTTTCACCGACCCTACGTGCCCATTAAAAAGTGACACATGTCACCCACTTAAGGGGCCACATGTAATCTATGTGTTACCACGTGTCACCCCTTGGCACGTATTTGCTTGGCTTATTGGTAGGTGGATTACTCAAGACCCACATGTCCTTACCTCTACATTTAATATGTCACCTCATGCAAGGGTGAACCCTTCGAGAGTCCAGGACTTCGGGACTCAGAGGTTTGGGGTGTAGTGTCGTAGATAAGTCGAAAGGCCCAAATACCGAAGCCATGTGGTGAGATTTCGAGGTCCTTCGAGAGTTTAGGATTTTGGGACTCCAGAGGATAGATGCGTAGAAGGAAAAAGGAGCGTTTAGTGTCAAAGCACCGAAATTTGAACTGTCCCTTGAGCTTAGTAGTCAAACGAGGATGGGTTTTCGCCATTAGATTTGACGGTGGATGGACTTTAACCATAGATGCAGGAGCATTGGATAATCTTTGTGGCTTCGAGGTACATGGAACAATACGAATGAGATGAACTTGCTTGGACGCCACGTGGCCCTTGAATGTTAACGCCCAAAGAGCCTTGGAAGGGCATATCTCCCAATTCAGAGCTTGGATTTGAGCATGACTATAGTCGTTGGAAAGCTTCAGGTGAGCAGAAGACGACGATTTCGTTAAAGAGAGGTATGGAGATGTTTGAGAGAAAGAGAAATTTTGACGCCCCATCCCTTAGATGTTCCCTTAATGGGTTGGGTGTGTTACAAATTGGTATTAGAGCATGGTTACAACACGTGGCCTGCTTGGGATCATGAACAAGTTGCTTAAAATTATTATTTAAAGAACTTTTATAGGTGACACCCTATCTTACCCCTTTCCTAAAAGGCTTAGTTAATCCTCTACTGAAGAAAGGAATGCAATTTTCTATTGTTTTGTGTGTTTGGAAAATATGAAGTGTGCGTTGTTCATGAACTAATAGACCGTTAAATAAAAATAAATGTTTTATTAGCACTCAAGCATCCAGTAGACTGTAGGAACACTACAACATAAAGGATGGTGACACACCATGAATTGGGGGAAATCTCCCACAATAGAGAGGAAGAATCTGATGAGAGGAGGGCGGTGGAAACCCCTCCAGATCTGGATGAAACTATAAGAAGCCTCATGGAATAATTACAGAGTTGTGAGGATGACAATGAAAGGTTGATAAAAGAGCAGGAAAAGAAAACCAAAATTAATGCAGTCCTATTGCAAAGCTTATCAAATATATAAAGTAAGTTGCAACATGGACCATCAACCAGTCATGTGGACAAACATCATATGAACAAAACCCAGAGTCTACCTGAGATACAAAATAATGGCCCTAAAAGTGGCCACACAAGGAGGATCACCTCAAAGAAGGCCCAACATGGAGCCAAGAGACACTCGTCGGAAGAATCCTCTGGTGAGGAAATTGACAACTCTAAGGAATCCTCTAGTAGAAAAACTAATTTGCATTCCCAAAGGAAAAGAAAGAAGAGGAAACCTTCCAAGAGTCATGACCCTGAAGAGTTCAAGAAATCCAAACCACCCACCTTCGATGGAGAAATTAAGAAGGGAGAAGAATCAGAAGTTTGGCTGCTTGGTTTGAACAAGTACTTCAAAGTCCATGACTACTCTGAAAATTTAAAGGTTCGAATAGCCATATTTATCATGAATGGAAAGGCCTCCATTTGGTGGGAGGACCTTAGGAATGTGAAATGAATCCATGAGAAGGACTTTTCCTGGAAACAATTTGAGAAGTAATTCAAAAAGAAGTATCTGTCAGAGAAATACTTTGATGGGAAGACCAAGGAGTTCTATGAACTCAAGTTGGGACATCTCACCATAGATGAATATATCAATAAATTCTTGGAGTTGATAAGGTATGTACCCTACATAAAGGATGAAAAGGTAAAAATGAAATGATTTATTAGTGGGATACCTTAGTCCTTTCGGCACAGGATTGAATTTGATGATCCAAAGACCTTAGAAGACACTATCCGGAAGGCAGGGTATTGCTATGAGCAGTTCAAGAAAAAGACAAAACCCCACGAGGACTGGAAGAAGAAGAGTAGTTCGGGATTCAAGAAAAAGGGGTTTAATTACTCAAGATTCAAGAGCTATGGGAAAGGTTATAAGATAATCCTTTCTACTAAAAGTTTATACCAACAAAATTTCCCCTCTCAGAGTGGATATAGACCCTTTGGATCATCCCCAGGTAAGACTGATAACACAAGGAGAGAACCCTTGAAATGTTGGGGTTGTGGAGAAGAAAATTTGTTGAGAGATTGCCCATATAAGAAACATAATAGTAGGAGGGTCTACACATTTAAGAGGCTACCATAGTCAATGATGTGGCTAGGAGCATGCCACGAATTTATGCAGCCTTGGATAATAAACAAGCCGACCACCAAACTTCCGTGGTGGAGATGGAAGGTATGATTCTCAACCATCTAGTTTCCATTTTAATTGACCCTGGTTCTAATTTGAGTTATGTTTCCCCTCAAACTTTTGATAAATGTAAATTGCAACAAGTTAAACATGTTAAATCACGGTTGGTACAACTAGCCACTAGAACCAAAAGAAAGGTAACAGAGGTCATACTAGCATGTCAATTCGTCATGAGTGGATTGCCCACCCAAGTAAACCTAAGCATACTTCCTTTAGGATATTATGACATGTTGATTGGCATGGACTGGTTGGCTGCCCATAAAACCAAGTTGGATTGTTACAATAAAACATTGGAATGTGAAAACGAAGAAGGGATAAAAGTAACCCTACAAGGGATTCAAAAGCATGTCTCAGTGAGACAAATATCAACACTTCAAGTGAAGAAGTATTGCAGAAAAGGATGTCCTGTGTATGAAAGACAGGTATCGGACTTGGTTGAGGATGACAAACCAAGCCTAGAGGACCATCCCATATTGGGAGAGTATAAATATGTGTTTCCAGAAGAGGTACCAGTTCTAACTCCAAGATGAGATATTGACTTTTGAATAGAACTTGCACCAGGAGCGGTGCAGTTTGTAGAACACCCTATAGAATGAGTACACTAGAGCTAGTTGAGCTCAAACTACAACCAAATGAAATGATGGAAAAAGGATACATTAGACCTAGCGTGTCTTCATGGGGAGCACCATCCTTTTTTGTGAAAAAGAAGGATGAAACACTTAGGTTGTGCATAGACTATAGGAAACTCAACAAGACAACCATAAAGAATAAGTATTCCTTTCCAAGGATCGATGACTTGTTTGACCAATTAAGGGGTGCTACCATTTTCTCCAAGATTGAATTGAGGTCTGGATACCATCAGGTCTGAATTAAGGATGAAGACATCCACAAAACAACCTTTAGGACAAGGTATGGTCACTATGAATTTGTGGTGGTTCCATTTGGTCTGACCAATGCACTAGCCACTTTTATGTGCTTAATGAATAATGTACTCAATAAATTCTTAGATAGATTTGTATTGGTTTTCATTGATGATATCCTAATCTATTCTAAGAATAGGGAAGAGCATGAAGAACATCTCAATTTAGTGCTTCAAGTACTAAGAGAACATCAACTCTATGCTAAGTTTAGTAAGTGTGACTTTTTCCATAAACGAGTCCATTACTTGGGCCATGTTTTTTCTGAAGAAGAGGTGGCATTTGATCTTGAAAAGATAAAACACATTATGGATTGGCCTACCCCAACGGATATATCTGATGTTAGATCCTTTATGGGCCTAGCAGGATACTATAGGAGGTTCATAAAAGGATTTTCCAAGATTGGTTTCCCAATCACTTCCCTTCAGAAAAAGGGAGTTAAATTCATTTGGACATCAGAATGTGAAGAGAGATTCGATGAGCTGAAATACCTTCTAACCAATGCACCTGTGTTGAATATTGTAGACCCAAACAAGGACTTCCTTGTGTTTACAGATGCCTGCAAGGAAGGACTCAGAGGATTCCTTATGCAAGAAGAACATGTAATTTTCTACGAATCCAGAAAATTGAATGAGCATGAAATCAATTATGTGACCCATGATGTAGAATTGGATGTCATAGTGCATGCTTTAAAAATGTGGAGGTATTACCTCTTGGGTAGAATATTTTTATTGATGACAGATCATTTTGGGTTGAGGTACCTATTTGATCAAACAAAACTTAATACTAGACAAGCTAGATGGATGGCTCGCCTTAGTGAGTTTGATTTTGAAATCAAACATATCAAAGGAAAATACAATAGGGTTGTTGATTCCCTTAGCAGAAGTATGAAAGTGATTCACTTGGAAATGATAAGGACCTGTGAAACGAATGACAGGGAGAGAGTAAAAAATGCACAAGAAACAGATGCATTTTTCAAGACTGTAAAATCGTACTTAGAACAAGAGCCCACAGGGTTGAGGTATGAAGGTTATCAAATGTTGAATGATGGCATGCTAACTTACAAAGGTAGGTTGTATATCCTATATTGTGACGACTTGAAGAGGTTCATGATGGATGAACTACACAAAAGACCATATACTGGTCATCTTGGTTATTAGAAAATGATTACAACCACTAGGAAACTGTTCTATTGGTCAGGAATGAAAAAGGACATAATTGATTACTTGGTTAAATGTTTAGAATGTTAGTAGGTTAAGGTAGAATATCCGCATCCAACAGGGTTTTTGTAGCCCCTACCAATTCCAAAATGGAAATGGGAAACCATCTCTGTGGATTTCATCATTGGATTACCAAAATTGACCAAACAAAATGACGTCATCATGGTAGTGATGGACAAATTGAGCAGGGCTTCTCACTTCATTCCCATCAAGTCAAATTGCAAGGCAATATATATTGCCAGTATTTTCAGGAAGGAAATATTTAGGCTGCATGGCATGCCTAAGGAGATCATATCTGACAGAGATACGCAATTTACTTCAAGATTTTGGAAATATTTAATGGTTGGTTTTGAAAATAAATTGTTGTTTAGCACAACCTATCACCCTCAAAATGATGGAGAGACAGAGATGGTAAACCAAGTATTAGAGGAAATGTTAAGGATGCATGTAATTCATCAACCTAAGAAGTGGGAAGACTACCTACCACAGGTAGAGTTTTCCTACAACAATTTCTATCAAGAGTCATTGAAGATGAGCCCTTTTGATGCCCTCTATGGTAGACAGTGCAAGATTCCAATCAGTTGGAATAATCCATTAGATAGAATTACAATCGGGCCAGCTTAGGTGAAAGAAATGGAACAACAAGTAAATCAAATAAATCAAAATCTGAAAATAGCTCAGGATAGACAGAAAATCTATGCAGACAGAAAGAGGACTCCTAGAGAGTTCAAAACGGGGGATCATGTGTATCTCAGAGTTAGACCCAAGAGAAGCTCCTTGAGGATGGGATCTTGTGCCAAGATGGAACCTCAGTATTGTGGACCCTTTCAAATTTTGGATAGAGTGGGACATGTAGCCTATAGGGTAGAACTTCCTCCCATAGTGAAGGCACACATTTTTTTCCATGTTTCATTATTAAAGAAATATGTACATGATTGTAATCATATTATTGGTTGGTCTTTGATTCAGGTGGAACTAGAGGGAGAATTCCTGCCATAACCTCAATGCATAATAGACAGGAAGGAGACCCCAGTTAGGGACAAAACCATTGCACAAGTCAAGGTGCAATGGAAGAACTTTGTCCCAAATGAGGCTACATGGGAAATGGAGGATGCCATGAGACAGGCATACCCATTTATGTTTGCTTCTATACATACAGAGCCTATAGGGAGATAGAACATTGAGGACGATGTTCCTTTAAGGGGGAGGGGATTGTAATACCCATGTTTACCCCAATTTGTAAATATAACTATAACTGGCCAAGAGATTATGGAAGACTAGATATGTGTGAATGTTTGATTTGATGAACCTCTGTATAAAAGGTCAACTGATGTATTTTTTGTTATTAATAGAAAATGGATAAGTGTTTCATAAAAAATTAAAGGGGGTTTTTCCAAGATATACCATGGATTCTATGAGAGAGATGGTGAGGGGAACCGTAAATGGTTGAGATGACCCCCACCAAACCAGTACCCTATTGGATTTAATGACTTAGAACAATCCTCTAACCCATACATAAATTACCAGTTAGAGTGGTAGCTGGAAGAGTCCTCCTAAGGAGTTAATGAGGAGATGGAGCAGAGTACCCATCTGTAATACTTCCAGACCTGACCACGAGCTGTGGATTAAGACCCACACAACCTTGTTGAGGAAGGTAAGAAAAGAGCTAATCTATGGGCAGAGGCGGAGGAGAGCGCGAGTGAGTAAACATATCTGTGAATAGAGTAGAGTTGAGAGAGAAATCTCGAGAAGAGAAAAGAGTGCTTGCAGCTCTCTGGTTCGAGGAAGAACTAAAAAATAAGCTTGTTCTGGGCGTAAGGAGATGATGGCGAGGTTTTAGTTACAAGCTAATAAATGAGGATGACGAGTGACTGTGGAAGTACTCAAGAAGACCTCCTTCCTTGGTACAGAGAAAACTCGTTGCCAGAATTTTGTGGGAGGAGGAGAGTAACCTCCATCCATGATTGTTGATGAGTAAGAAGAAAGAGTCTTTCTCAGAGCATCATGGTCTAGATTGGGGGTGGCCAACGGTAAATCCGTCGGGAGTGGTTATGCCTATGGTTGGGTGGAAACATGAACCCCTTTCAGCAGTCACTTCACGAACTCTTGTTTTCTGATAAGTATTTTCACACTCCGTGTGTTGAAATGGAAATGGTGATTGAATGCATATATATCTATATATATATATATATATATATATATATATGATTGTTGATGAGTAATAAGAAAGAGTCTCTCTCATAGAATCATGGTCTATATTGGGGGTGGCCAACAGTAAATCCATTGGGAGTGGTTATACCTATGGTTGGGTGAAAACAGGAACCCCTTTCAGCAGTTGCTTCACGAACTCTGGTTTTCAGATAAGTATTTTCATACTCT
>ML792008.1:99851-129990 GCA_009831015.1 Picea engelmannii
CGGTATTGAATGATTAAAGGTAGAAATATGTATTGTCTTAGTGAACCCATGCTTTTGAATGGTCGCATGCTTGCCTTAGCTTAGCAGTTAGAGGGTTGTAGGGCGTAAATATACAATAGGGCCGGGGTAGGATTTAATGGAATGTTTAAGTCCGACTGACCTCTAGTATCTACCTTCATAGGAATACTAAGTTCAAAACCCGATGGAAGGAGGACGTCTCCTTTAGGTCTTTCACCATGCGATCAAGGGCTTATGCCCATGTCCTTAAATAATTAATGACTAAGATATTATTGCGTAAACCATGAGAGTTTCTAAAGGACCCATGTGACCAAGGTTTGGGGATCCTACGTTGGGCCCGAAAGGTGTTAATCCTTCCGGCTTCAGAACTTCAGGATTTCGGTGCTCCAGAGTGTTTCGACCCTACCATTTATAAATTGACCGAAGGTAAGTGATGATTGTGATTACCCACAAGGTTGACTAGCACCGGGCATTTTCCTTACTTGGGACAGATAAAATTTCCCCACTATTAAACCTCTATCCATTCGGTTATCGGGAAGTAATGCAAACCACCGATTTGAGAATATATGGGATCCCCCTTGGTTGTTGGATCCATGCCTAGGTGACTTCAGAGAAGTCCCACTTCCGGAGAACATAGATGTTATATCATCAAACTCCCTGAACGTTGAAGTCACGAAGTGATGAGAGTCGTGTATATAGGGATTTCTTTAAGAACCCTCTTAACCATTCGATCCTCCAGAGGAGGGACCCACATACGGTAGTCTGACAAAGTCCTACTTCAGGAGAGTGGAGTGGCTATAAAGTCAAAACCCCTGAAGGTCGGAGCTACGAGGTAACGAGAACGGTAGATTTAAGGATCCTTTGGGATCTTCCCTAACCGTAAGATCTAGACCATGGTCAGCTCAACATTGACCACTTTGGGAGCAAGGAGGGAGTCACACCACGAACCCCTAAATGTCGAATTTATGAAGTAACAGAGGCCATTGATCCGAGGTGTTACGTGGACACACCATGACCATAAGATTAAAGGATTTGGAAGGAGATCAGTTTGGGGTGACGTGGTATGCTGATGTCACCTAGGATGACATGGACCCACGTTGAAGTGTTATATGTCATCTGGATCTAGAAGTTTCACTGAACCTACGTGCCCATTAAAAATTGACATGTGTCACCCACTTAAGGGGCCACGTGTCATCTCTGCCTTGTCGCATGTCACCCCCCTAGCACGTATTCGCTTGGCTTATTGGAGGGTGGAGTACTCAGGACCCACCTGTCCTTACCTCTACATTTAATACGCCACCTCATGCAAGTGTTAACCCTTCAGGAGTCTGGGACTTCAGGACTTCAAAGGTTTGGGGTGTAGTGTCATAGATAAGCCGAAAGGCCCGAAGACCGGAGCCACATGGTGAGATTTTGGGCTCCTTCCAGAGTTTTTGATTTTGGGACTCTAGAGGATAGATGCATAGAAGGAAAAAGGGGCATTCAATGCCTAAGCGTCGAACGTCGAACTGTCCCTTGATCTTAGTGGTTAAACGAGGATGAGTTTCTTCCATTAGATTTGACGGTGGATGGACTTTCACCATAGATGTAGGAGCGTTAGATAATCTTCAGGGATTCGGGGTACATGGAACAGTATGAATGATATGAACCTATGTGGAGGCCATCTGGCTCTTGACTGTTAACGCCCAAAGAGCCTTGGAAGGGTGTATCTCCCAATTCAGAGCTCAGATTTGAGCATGATGATAGTCGTTGGAAATCTTCGGGTGAGAATAAGACGATGGTGTCGTTAAGGAGACGTCTGGAGATGTTTGAGAGAAAGTGAAATTTTGATGTCCCATCCCTTAGATGTTCTCTTAAGGAGTTGGGTGTGTTAGAAAAGGAATTCCCTTTCTCTGCAACATAGTCCCTCGGGAAAAAAACCTCTTATCTTATGCAAAGTTTTAGTGCAAAGGAAGTCACATTCATTAATTATCATGTGCCTTTTCTAAACAAAGTAATATCACAAAGAACATTATTTTTGTTATATTTTCATAAGAGATTGTGCTTCACAAGGATTAATTATTCACTATCAAGATGGAAAACAAACTAGCAATAAGGAGGGATGGAACTCTCAATTGTGTATAAT
The DNA here is from genome assembly GCA_009831015.1 of Picea engelmannii. Taxonomy (NCBI): domain Eukaryota; kingdom Viridiplantae; phylum Streptophyta; class Pinopsida; order Pinales; family Pinaceae; genus Picea; species Picea engelmannii. The sequence goes on from ML792008.1 coordinate 101,995, forward strand.
TTAAAGTAGACCCTAGAAGGGTAACTCATATCTATAGAGGCTTCAAAATGTTATTTTCCTGAACTTGCAATGCAAGTCGGTCAAACCAATTGACTCGCTTACAATTGATCAAGTTTCCTACAAACCAAATTGAGCAGCTTCAACAAGAAATGGAACATCTAAATTAAATTATGATGAAGTGAGGAAAATAAGAAAACAATAGGAAATGTTGTGAAAGTGAAATAGGAAGACAATGGTGGACCATTGATCCCTTTTGGAAAATGCTCTTAGATGCAAATAAGTAAACTATGGTGGACAATCAATCTTGTGTTTTAGAATTAGGGTTTCCAAACTTGACATTGAACCCTTTTTTATAATTATTTTATTTGATAATTTTAATTTCACAACCACCAACCTTATAATGAGGCCCAACCCTCCCTTGTGTCATGCCATTAACCAAAGGGATGTTTGCAAAAGAATTGAATGGTATAGGAAATAGTAGCCCTAAGAAATGAAGAAAAAAACAGATTCTTAATCATTTAATGAAATAGTTTTCATGGTCTCTTAATCATTTAATGAAAGTCTCTATGGTTTTTTGACCATTTAATAACAATCTCGGTGATCTATTTTTAGGTATATTAGTCAAACATTTGGTGTGTGTAAATATTTAAATATCCCTGATAAATGAATATATGGTAGTCCTTGTGAATTTTTAGATATTTAGTAATTATGACTTAATACAATAGCTAGCTTGTTCAAGACATTGTCCAGTTGATCTCCGACCTTGAATAATATCAGTGTTGCACGAGTCAAATAGGTGCAGGTACCGCAAGGGTACAAAAAATTAACTACAAGTGCAACAATGCAACAATTTCTTTTTGTAAATGAGGAGGTTCAAGTTGTTGGAGTGATGGTAATATTCACATGTAGTCATTTATTGCTAAGCATATTTTTTTATATATATGACTAGATCAACCTAGTCACTCTCTTTGGATGTGTGCCATTGTTCTGGGGGGCCATAACCCCCTCTTGAAAGGACACCTCACTTTAGTTGTGTATAAATACACCACCCAAGCTGTCATTGGTATCATATTATCATATTTATCATAGTGATTGATTACTTATCCCACAAGCATCATATCTTGTGTTTCTCTTGTTTGTGGTTCATCTTCTCTTCTCTTATGGTTCATATCAATTTAGGTTTTGTTGGTGACTCCATTCAATCCTTCACACTCTCTTATTACCTCAACATGGTACCAAAGTGGGTATGAACTTCCTCTTATTTATTCAACCTTTTTTATGCTTGGCATTTTTCTCCTTGTGCTTAGCTAGTTCTCTTGAGGTCCTCAAAGAGATTTTTCAAATCATGTTGTACCAAATTCAAAGGATGATACTCTTGGTATTGACTCCACCTTATTTGGAAATTTATTCATATTTCAGGGATTAGTACGTTACACCAATCTTCATATTTGGTCATTTCTAGCTAAGCACCTTATTTATTAATTTTTTTATATGACTAGGTAGGCCTAATCACCCTCTTTGGGTGTGTGCCCTTGTTTACTAGACCCATAACACCCTCTTGAAGGGATGCCTCATGCAATACTTAGCGACATTGATACAACACCATCTCGACATGCATATTTTTATGGTGTTGATTAAATAATGAATGAAAAGAGGGATTTTTCATCACAACTATGACATAGATACATTGTATATACAATGTAGAACTTGAAAGAAAAATGAAAAACAATCGATGCAAACTTAAAACTTGTGTCAACCAATTTGTGTACTTTGAAAGAAAAATAGGGTTTATGGTTTACATGATGAATTGATAATGGAAACAAATGGGTGTGTGAGTCAAATTTGAGTCCAAAAACCCTCCCATGTCATTAAGACATGCGAATTTTCTATCCATATCAAATTTCAGTGCATACAGAAACTGTTTGAAAAAATTTCAACGTAGGCCCCATTCACAGGTCACTTTTGCCCATGTTTAGTCCTAGTACAATGTCTTTTCATTGTTCCTTTTAAAATTAGTTTTACACACACATTCTCGCATCTAGTATTGAAAGGACATGTAATAATGTCGATAAACAAGTACTAGTTGATATAAATTACACAAGCTTCATCAATTATTTCTTGTCTTTGTTTTTTTCTCTCATCTAACTAGTACTTCTTTGCTCCATAAATTAAAGACTATTAGTACGAAATCATTATGTAAATATGAAATTCCCTCTAGGTCCTTCTTCTTGCCACCAAACGCATGGGCCTAATTGGCATGATGTTGGTTTTATACAACATAGGTGATGAAAATAAAGATCACAACCATGATGATGGGTATATTGTTGGGAGTTCCATGCATCGTGACATTAATCCGAGAAAGTTCGAACGAAATGAATATGTGATTGGATATATAGATTGGGTGTGTGAGTCATCTTTGAGTTTGGAAACCCTCCCATATCATCAATTCATGCATATTTAAATCTGAAACTACCATGACACCGTAATGATATTTAAATTTGACACTACCATGACACCATAATGATGCCATCGACACATGCAATACTTAGCGACATTGATACAACACCATCTCAACATGCATATCTTTATGGTGTTGATTAAAGAATGAAATAAAAGAGGGATTTTTCATCACAACTATGACACACATACATTCTATATACAATGTAGAACCTGAAAGAAAAATGAATAAAGACTGATGCAAACTTAAAACTTGTGTCAACCAATTTGTGTACTTTGAAAGAAAAATAGGGTTTATGGTTTACATGATGAATTGACGATGGAAACAAGTGGGTGTGTGAGTCAAATTTGAGTCCAGAAACCCTCCCATATCATTAAGACATGCGAATAGTCTATCCATGTCAAATTTCAGTGCATACAGAAACAATTTGAAAAAATTTCAACGTTGGCCCCATTCACAGGTCAATGTTGCCCATGTCTAGTCCTAGTACAATGTATTTCCGTTGTTCCTTTTAAAATTTGTTCAACACACACGTTCCCACATATATTACTTCAAGGAAATGTAACAACGTTAATAAACAAGTACTAGTTGATATAAATTTCACAAGCTTCATCAGTTATTTCTTATCTTTGTTTTTTGCTCTCATTTAACTAGTACTTCTTTGTTCCATAAATTAAAGACTATCAGTATGAAATCATTATTTAAATATGAAATTCCCTCTAGTGATTTCTTATTTCCACCAAACACATGGGCCTAATTGGCATGATGTTGGTTTTATACAACATAGGCGATGAAAATAAAAAGCACGACCATGACAATGGGTATATTGTCAGGAGTTCCATGCACCGCGACATTAATCCAAGAAAGTTCGAACAAAACGAGGATGTGATCAGATATATAAAGTGGGTGTGTGAGTCATATTTGAGTTTCTAAATCCTCCCATATCATCAATTCATGCATATTTAAATTTGACACTACCATGACACCATAATGATATTTAAATTTGACACTACCATGACACCATAATGATGTCATCGACGCATGCAATACTTGGTGACATTGATACAACACCATCTCGACATGCATATTTTTATGGTGTTGATTAAACAATGAACAAAAAGAGGGATTTTTCATCACAACTATGACACACATACATTCTATATACAATGTAGAACCTGAAAGAAAAATGAAGAAAGGCTGATGCAAACTTAAAACGTGTGTCAACCAATTTGTGTACTTTGAAAGAAAAATAAGGTTTATGGTTTACATGATGAATTGATGATGGAAACAAGTGGGTGTGTGAGTCAAATTTGAGTCCAGAAACCCTCCCATATTGTTAAGGCATGTGAATAGTCTATCCATGTCAAATTTCAGTGCATACAGAAACAATTTGAAAATTTTCAACGTTGGCCCCATTCAACGAAGATTCTATAGAAATGAAAAACACGTTCATTGAAACTTTGTTGATGCAATACTATGACAACAATGATGACATCTATGATCATGATGGTATAAAAATGAATGAGTTTCTTTTGGTTTCAAGAATAATCTATCCTCTACTGAACAAGGCAAACCACGTGAAGGTGGAAGCTCATATGGCCCCTCCCCTCCCCCTCACATCACTCTCAATTCCAAAATATCTAATCTATAACATAGAAAATAATCGAAAGCAACATCCTAGTTAGATTCATGCATAGAAACTACAAAAACAAAAATTAATGAAGGTAAATGAAATTATGTGTTTGTAAATGATATTTTTAGTTTACCATGTACTTTAGTATGTTGGTGACTATTTTCAGGTTTCACATAATAATAAAACATGTAACATAGGATATTAAAACATCGCATAAAACTTAAAAACATGTAATTAACCCATGACATAAGTAAACCATTTTCAGAGAATAATTCATACAAATTAAAGTATATAGTCACGTACCTGATCCAACTCAACATATGTATAATCATCCTTATTATGTATCTTCTTCTTCATTGAACTTGACATCTGCATCATCATCTGGTTCAGAAACGATGTTGAAAGGATTAACGATATCACCACTGTCATCAATGTCATTTTCGAGAATATTTTCATCGACATCATCATCAAGAACTACATTGTCTCCTACGCCTGGATCATGATCTTATTTGTCTTATTCGTATGTTGACCCTGTATGATCTTTTGGATCTGTCTGATCTAGCGATTCATATTCTTATTCAATATCATATACTTCTTGTACATGAGTATACTTAACCATCCTTCCTCTTGGATCATATCTAACAACAAATGACCAATCTCTCTCACCTGGAACATTTGAGTAAAATACATGTTCACATTGGCTTGGAAAAACATAGCAATCATGTTCTCTTTCAAACACCATTGTTTTAATCATCGGAAATCCATTGGCATGTTGAATAACAGTTCTTTCCTCATCACGTTCATGCATTCATAACCTATACCATTTGACGTCGAACATAAATAATTTGAAGGAATTAAAGTCACACTCAAGTATATCATTCAAATACCCCATAGTATCTATTTTCAAATTCTCGAGGATGTCTGTCACTCTTAGAGGAAACATTAGTGACATGGAATACTGCAGTTATCCCACTATCAGAAGTTTTCTTGGTTTCATCCAATTGTTTGATGAAAAATTTATGACCATTGCACCACATAGCCTTGTGGTGTTTCAACTGCAATATGCCAGATATGTAAAAGATGCATTGTCAATTAATAAATTAACATATTTATATAACTTGGAAAGTATCTAAAAAAGATAGTACACATGTAGTCACATTAATATAATATAAAATAATTGAATAAAATGGGTGAATTTTCTTGCATGTCCATCTTTCAAACCATATGCTAAATCAATTTCCCTTTTCATAACATTGGCATCTCTGTTACAACAAGCTTCTCTAACCAATTCAAACAATCGTTGCCATGATAACCTACCGCCATGATGTTGTTTACATATTTCAATCCATACATTCATCCAGTCAAGATTGTTTGCAATGTAGAAATGCAGTGCATCCCAATCTTGAGCAACTAAATCAAAAAATCATAATTCACCAATATTAAATATTAGTTATAACCATGGTACATATTAATAATTGATGAAATAACAAATATTAACATATTAATGAGTATGATCATATACTCAAAAAATGAAAATTTATATGTATTAATATAAATCTCCACAATTATTAATATATTACCTCTCACTTTTTTCATTATACCTTTCCCCAATAGGTGCTCTTAATCTTTAAATCTTTTGATGGAGTTCACATCCCAAATGCGATCCACTGCATGCATAGTTGGCGCTACTAATTTAGGAATATACTGACTAATATACACCATGGATTGATATACCATATAACCCTCATGATGTGCTCTTTGTATAACCAAAGCCTTCAATGATTTCAAGTGCCTCTCCACCATCCACATTGACCTTATGTGTACAGGTCCACAAATATCAATCTCCTCAACTTGGTGTATGATGCAGAAGCATCGTTGGCAAGCACACAGAGGTGGGACCACCCAACACATGAGAGTTCTTCCAGAACTTCAACGTGGTCAGTTACAACTGATTTTCAAATCTGCCTTCACTCAGCGCCATAATTTAACTTTGGAGGCACGCTTGAACCAGTGCCAAATTTTACCCTTTGAGGCACGTTTTGAAAATTGTAAACAGAGCAGAAGTTTCCACTACGGCTCTGGAATGCGACTGAACTAAGATAGCGTAGGATGAATTTTAGAGTAGGCAAGTAGCCAGGGGAAACCCTAGAAATCTTTTTGAGTTAAGTAGAAGTTTGTACGCCCAGTTGGGGTTAGCTGCAATACAGGGAGAAATTAGTGGTAAGAGAGAACTGCGGGTTAGCAGGAGATCTCAATTTTTTTTTTTTTTGAGTTACTGTAATTTTGAATGTATTATGTAGCCATTGGGCACTTGTGAATATAACAAAAGGAAAATTGATCCAAATGTATGGTGTGTGGACTGTGTGTGTTTTTCTATCATTTCTGTTTACATGAACAAGTGGATGGAACTGTGAGTTTTTCTAGTTTCTCTTCATTGGGAGCTCTGCAAGGTGTGCATCGAGCCAGAGAGGAATGTAAGGAAATCAGGAGGAATTTCTCTGCGAGAAATACCATGGATCTGAGTTACTAAAATCCCTCAGACACAAGGAGTGTGTGGGGAATCGAAGTCTGAACCAGACAAAGCTCAGAAGGAACAACACTTCAGAAAGTATTATCGAGATCCAAGAACTCATTCCCTAGAAGAAGCAAAGACCGAGTCTTCGAAGACTTAGAAAATCTTCTAAGTCTGAAGCGAATAAAATCTCAGGAGGAAGAAAGTCGTCGAGCATTGGATCGCGGTGGAGAATCCCGCAGATCGTCCGATTTGAGGTAGGAGCGCAGGCTTTAACACTGCGTAGATCCAGGAGGGGAGATCTCGAAGATCTGAACGGACGGTGGAGAGTCATCGAGGAGAAACACCGAAACCTCGCAAGTTGTTGGATAAGGTGGAGTTGCGATGATATTAGTGGCGAGGGCTTCTTGACGTCCAAAGCTCAGGAGGAATAGTGGCCATCGATCTCAGATAGATCTGTACCGTCGATCCACATCACAATTTTATGTATCGCAAGTTGGAAGGACAGAGGTCCTTGTCTCCCAAAACCCCGAATCGCGAAATAGCAAGGTTGGACATGGACCGTAGATCTCGGGTCATCGGGATTTCAGCATTTCGACAACCGGGGATTCCGAGGAGTAGGGATATCCCTTGTACCCTGATTTCACAAAATGCGAAACACCGAAATAAGCATAGTCGTCGATCCGAGAGAGATCTGAGTCGTAGATCTCGGGTCATCGGGATTTCGACATTTCAGCAACCGGGGATTCCAAGGAGCAGGGATAACCCTTGTACCCTGATTTTGCGAAACGCTGAAATAAGCATAGCCGTCGATCCGAGAGAGATATGAGCTGTAGATATCAGGTCATCGGGATTTCGGCATTTCGGCAACCGAGGATTCCAAGGAGTAGGGATACCCCTTGTACCCTGATTTCGCAAACTGCTAAACCCAAAGGAATAGGTGCTAGAACCTGATCCTAGCCGAAGGTCACGGCTCTTGGTCGTGTGTTGTGGGAGCTCACGCTTGACGCTTGGAAAAGTCAATTGAGAATTTGTGGGGGACCTGTGCGTTCGTTTGAAGGGTTCCAGTTTGGAACCAGAAGAGCGATTTCGGCTCCCGAACCAAAAGATCCTGACCGGGAGGTTGTGCAGCCCTGAGGAGGGATAGGGGGTCTGCATCAAGTGGTATCAGAGCATCAATTTTTCGTCTGTAGACTTCAGGAAAAGGAGGAAAAGAAGGAAACAGAGAACTCGGAGTTGTACTCTGTGTGTTATGGATAGTCAACATAATGCTGCCAAGAAGACAAGAGTCGCCTTTAGCCAACCATGTTGTAGAGAGGGAGATGTGAGAGCTTGTGCTCGATTGGAAACAATGGAAGCATCACAAAGAAGAGCACCTGACGTTGGGGATGTCAGTGATGCAGAAAGTGAAGAGGTTGAGGTTGAAGAAGCTGCAGGAGAGAATGCTGCAGAAAAACGTTTGTTGAGAGCAGTTTCCAAATTGGGAGGCAGAGCTAAGATAGAGGTCCCCATGTACGAGGGAAATCTAGATGCTTAAGAACTGTTGGACTGGATAAGATCCATGGACAAAAACTTCAACTATGAAGATGTCGATGAGGAGAAGAAGGTGAAGTAGGTAGTCACCAGGCTAAAAGGGCATGCAGCACTGTGGTGGGATGAACTGCAGGCTGAGAGGAGAAGTAAAGGCAAACAAAGGATAAAAAGTTGGGACAGGATGGTAGCCAAACTGAAGGCTAAGTTCATACCCAAAGACTACCAGATCAATCTGTTCAGGAAGCTACAGAACATGAGACAGAAAGGGATGGCTGTCAAGGAGTACACCGAGGAGTTCTACCGGCTAAACATCAGAACTAGACAAAGGGAGAGAGACGAAGAAAAAGTCGCCAGATATATAAATGGCTTGAGATATGAAATCCAGGATGAACTTAGCATGATGTCAGTGAGGACTGTGGAAGATGCTTATCAGTTTGCGCTGAAGGTAGAGGAGAAGCTGGCTAGAAAAAAGAACCAGCAAGGCAGAGGTAAAGGCTCTATCCCAAGCAAAAGCAATGGATTTAACCATGATAGAGCACATTAGTCTAAGGACAAGGCTGAGAAACCACACAATCACTCGGAATGAGGAGGAAGTTCACGAGGGAGACAGAGTGGTGGAAGAAACTCTTCTAGAGGAAGAGGTAGAGGAGGAGTAAGGTGCTATAACTGTGGAAAGATAGGGCACGTGTCTTGGGAATGTCTCGAGAAGAATAAGGAAGGAGGAGAAGCTCACATTTCAGAAGCACAATGAAGAGATGTTGAGGTAGAAGGAGTAGAGGATGGAGCATCCCTGATGTTGAAAAAAATTCTCTTAAAACCAGAGGTAGAAATTGAAAAACCAGTGCAGAGAAATAATCTCTTCGGGACAGCTTGCAAGACTAAGGATAAAGTATGCAAGGTGATCATTGACAGTGGGAGTACTAACAACCTAGTATCCACAGAGATGGTGGAGAAATTGGAGCTGAAGACAACTGGACATACAAAACCATACAAAGTCTCATGGCTACAAAAAGGACACCAGGTAATGATCACTAAACAATGCTTGGTTGAAATTAAAATAGGAGGATATAAAGATGAAATACTATGTGATGTAATTCCCATGGACGTATGCCATATTCTGTTGGGAAGACCATGGCAGTTTGACAGAAATGTCACTCATGATGGGAGGAAAAACACATATACATTATAAAAGAATGGTAGGATGCATATGTTGTTGCCAATAGAGGAGAAGAGAGTAAGGGAGGAAGCCAGCACAAGCATACTTCTCATGAGTGGGAAGGAACTCCTGAAAGAAGTCAAGGAAGAATAGGAGATGCAGTTCGTTGTGGTGGGGAAGCCCAGAGTCATCCTTACGAGTACATCAATGGATGATTTGCCTGAAGAAGTTCAGGAGCTGCTGGATAATTTTGTTGATATAGTGGTGGTTGAGCTGCCAAAATCATTGCCACCCATCAGGAGTATCAGTCATCATATTGACTTGCTACCAAGGGTAAGTCTGCCAAACAAAGTAGCGTATAGATTGACACCTCGAGAAAATGAAGAAGTGACGGACCAAGTCCAAGAGTTGCTAGACAAAGGTTTGGTGAGAGAGAGCTTGAGTCCATGCGTAGTACCGACTGTGTTGAGCCCAAAGAAAGATGGAGGATGGAGAATGTGCACAGACTCGAGATCCATCAACAAGATCACCATCAGGTACAGATTTCCCTTACCAAGAATGGATGATTTAATGGATTGCTTAAGTGGAGAAAATTTATTTTCTATGATAGATCTGAAAAGTGGATATCACCATATTAGAATGAGAGAAGGTGATGAATGGAAAACAACCTTTAAGACAAATGAAGGTCTATACGAGTGGTTGGTTATGCCACTTGTCTTAACAAATGCCCTGAGTACTTTTATGAGGTTGATGAATGAAATTCTAAAAGATTTCATTGGCAAGTTTGTGGTTGTATATCTGGACGATATACTGATCTTTAGCAGGACTAAAGAGGAGCATTTGAGGCACCTAACGCTAGTAATGAGGAGCCTACAGCAGGAGAAACTGTTGATCAACTTGAAGAAGTCCTCTTTTATGAAGACAAAACTTGTTTATTTGGGTTTCGTGATCTCTTCAAATGAACTGAAGATGGATCTAGAGAAGGTGAAAGCGATCAGGGAGTGGCCATCACCAAGGAGCATGTTTGAGGTAAGGAGCTTTCATGGTTTAGCAAGTTTTTATAGAAATTTCAGTAGAGACTTCAATGGGATTTGTGCACCCATGATGGATACAGTGAAGAAGCGGCACGAATATTTTAAATGGACAGAGGAGTCTGAAAGGAGCTTCAATATACTGAAGGAGAAGATAACAGAATGACCAATTCTGGTCTTGCCAAATTTTGGGAAGACACTTCAGGAATTCCAGGTGACCTTGGGGTTTGAACACCTTAAGAACATGTATCATGATGATATAGATTTCAAGGAAGCATATGAGGCATGTGCTAATCATGTGTTGAGAGATAGAAGTCAGTGGACAAAATACATGATTCAAGAAGGACTGTTGTTCAGAGGACATCAGTTGTGCATACCAAAATGCTCAATAAGGGATAATCTTCTAAAGGAAAAACACAATGGAGGATTGGTTGGACATTTCGGCCATGATAAAACATTTGCACAGTTGAGAAACTCGTACTATTGGCCATGTATGAGAACAGAAGTGATAAAGTTGGTGAACAGATGTAGAATTTGCCAACATGCTAAGGGGAAAAGGTAGAACATTGGGTTGTATCAACCATTGCCAATACCAGAGAGGCCCTGGGATGCAATAAGCATGGATTTTGTGATGGGATTACCAAGAACACAAAGAGGATTCGATTCCATATTTGTGGTGGTGGATAGATTTTCAAAGATTGCACATTTTCAAAGATTTCCATAAGACTAGTGATGCAATGCATGTTGCAAATCTGTTTTTCAAAGAAGTTGTGAGACTTCACAGCCTACCCACGAGCATTGTCTCAGACAAAGACAAAAAATTTGTTGGTCACTTTTGGAGGACGTTGTGGAAAAAAATGGGGACGAATTTGTCCTGCAGCTCAACTTATCACCCTCAAATAGATGGGCGGACTGAAGTGGTAAATAGAAGTTTGGGGAATTTATTAAGGAGTCTAGTTACTGAACATCATAACCAGTGGGATCAGATTAAGCCACAAGCAGAATTTGCATACAATGACTCACCAAACAGGAGCACTGGAAGGAGCCCATTCCAAATACTATATGGAATGCAACCTAGGGGAGTGTCTAAGTTGAGAGACTTAGAATAGGGTGAGATCAGGAGTGTTAGAGCAGAGGATTTTGCTGCGGAGATGGAACGACTCCATAGCCGGATCAAAGGACAGTTGGAGAGTTCTAATCTTAAATACAAGCACAAAGTTGATCAACATCACAGGGAACTTAAATTTGAAGTAGGAGATCATGTTCTAGAACATCTCAGGAAGGAAAGATTCCTTAGGGGAACATACAATAAGTTGAAGATGAAAAAGATAGGACCCTGTAAGATCTTGAGGAAGTTTGATGCAAATGCCTATGAGATTGAGCTGCCAAATGGTGTGGGTATTTCGCCCATATTCAATGTTTTAGACCTGTATCTGTACAAGAAAGATGAAACGAAAGGGCTAGAAGCTCAAGGAAAAGTTTAGTGGGAGAAACAGATGCCTGTGGCAGAAAAGCCGCAGATGGAGAAAATTGTTGATGAGAGGATTGGAAAGAAGACTAGGAGGAAGACTTATTTTGAATATATGGTCAAATGGAAGGGGCACCCAATAGAAGATGTCATTTGTTAAAACAAAGTTGTTATCCAGAAGCAGGCTAAGTCAGTAGAGGAGCTCATGGACAGGGGTCCATGAATTTTTGTCAAGGGGAGTATGATGCAGGAGCATCGTTGGCAAGCGTGCAGAGGCAGGACCACTCAAAACGTGAGAGTTCTTCCAGAACTTCAACATGGGCAGTTACAATTGATTTTGAAATATGCCTTCACTCAGCATTGGATTTTACCTTTGGAGGCACGCTTGAACCAGTGTCGAATTTTACCCTTTGAGGCACGTTTTGAAAATCATAAACAGAGCAGGGGTTTTCACTACGGCTCTGGAATGCGAATGAACTAAGATAGCGTAGGATGAATTTTAGAGTAGGCAAGTAGCCAGGGGAAACCCTAGAAATCTTTTTGAGTTAAGTAGAAGTTTGTATGCCCAGTTGGGGTTAGCTGTAATACAGGAAGAAATTAGTGGTAAGAGAGAACTATGGGTTAGCAGGAGATCTCATTTTTTTCTTTTTTGAGTTACTATAATTTTGAATTTATTATGTAGTCATTAGGCACTTGTGAATATAATAGAAGGAAAATTGATCCAAATGTATGGTGTGTGGATTGTGTGCATTTTTCTATCATTTCTGTTTACATGAACAAGTGGGTGGAACTATGAGTTTTTCCAGTTTCAATTGTTTCTCTTCATTGGGAGCTCTGCAAGGTGTGCATCGAGCCAGAGAGGAACATAAGCAAATCAGGAGGAATTTCTCTGCAAGAAATACCGTGGATCTGGGTTACTGAAATCCCTCAGACGCAAGGAGTGCGCGGGGAATCGAAGTCTGAACCAGACAAAGCTAGGAGGAACAACACTTTGGAAAGTGTTATCGAGATCCAGGAACTCATTCCCTGGAAGAAGCGAAGACCGAGTCTTCGAAGACTTAGAAAATCTTCTAAGTCTGAAGCGAATAAAATCTCAGGAGGAAGAACACCATCAAGCGTTGGATCGCAGTGGAGAATCCCACGAATCGTCCAATTTGAGGTAGGAGTGCAGGCTTTAACACTGCGTAGATCCAGGAGGGGAGATCTTGAAGATCTGAACGAACGATGGAGAGTCCTCAAGGAGAAACATCGAAACCCCGCAAGCCGTTGGATAAGGTGGAGCTACGAGGGCTTCTTGACGTCCAAAGCTCAGGAGGAATAGTGGCCATCGATCTCAGATAGATATAGACTGTTGGTCCACATCGGGATTTCAGGTATCAGAAGTTGGAAGGACAAATGTCCGTGTCTCCCAAAACCCCGAATCACGAAATAGTGAAATAGCGAGGTTGGACGTGGACCTTAGATCTCGGGTCATCGGGATTTTAACATTTCAGCAACCGGGGATTCCAAGGAGCAGGGATATCCCTTGTACCTTGATTTTGAAAAATGCCAAAATAAGTGTAGCCGTCGATCCGAGAGAGATCTGAGTCGTAGATCTCGGGTCATCGAGATTTTGGAATTTTGACAACCGGGGATTCCAAGGAGCAGGGATAACCCTTGTACCCTGATTTCACGAAATGCGAAATGCCGAAATAAGTTTAGTCGTCGATCCGAGAGAGATCTGAGCCGTAGATCTCGGGTCATCGAGATTTCGGCATTTCGGCAACCGGGGATTCCAAGGAGCAGGGATACCCCTTGTACACTGATTTCACAAACTGTGAAACCCAAAGGAATAGGCGTTGGAACCTGAGCCTAGCCGGAGGTCACGGCTCTTGGTCGTGTGTTGTGGGAGCTCATGCTTGACGCTTAGAAAAGTCAACTGAGAATTTGTGGGGGACCTGTGCGTTCGTTCGAAGGGTTCCAGTTTGGAACCAGAAGAGCCATTTCGGCTCCCGAACCAGAAGATCCTGACCGGGAGGTCGCGCAGCCCTGAGGAGGGATAGGGGGTTTGCATCAGTGTATGAGGTAGTGTTCTTGTGCATTGAAAAATGTTGGAGGTATTCACTTTTTCATTTCACACATTAGCCGGGGAATTTCTCTCTTCCAATACTTTATATCATCTTCATGGATTTCTTTCAATGACAACCATGTACATGAGATCATGACACAAGAAAATAACATGTTTCAACATAAGATAATATATATTACATTACAAGTAAAACACATGTCATTAAGTAAAACAACAAATTGAAAGAACATTTTGCATATAAATCACAACTACTTACATCATGTATTTGCCAATATCATATATAACTTCTTTGACATTGTTGTCAAATTCGTTTGGGAGAGATAGTGGTAGAACATACTGTAACAAAAAAAATGAATCGTTATTTGTTTCGACCAAAGTAGAAAAAAAAAGATGTATAAGGCCAATATATAAATATGTATACCAAAATTATTACCTTAATGAAGGTATGCCAATCATGTGTTTTTACCCCACCAAATTCGCCTTTCTTCGTTAAGATACTATTTATGTTTGAAGAAAAACCGGTGGGAAATTTAATTCTTTGAATGACCTCTTTTACAACATTGCTTTGTTGCTCTATTAATAACCATGGAAGGTTATTTCGGTCTTCATATCTGTTTGATCGGATCACACTTTGCATTGCATGATTGCCTTCCTGAATGTCAGTACAAATTTTGACAGATTTTTCTTTATCCCTCCTACCATCTATGATTCGTCATAACGTTTATGTCACATTCTTCCCAATATGCATTGTATCAAACAAATGAGCTATTTTAGCTCCTCATAGTAGGGAAACCTCATGAATTGAGTGGGATAACATTTCATTCCTCGTGGAAACCCATTGTTAAGACCTTCATGACGGCGACCTTCATGAAGCATAAACGAAATCACAACAATAATTATCAAATATGGTAAAATAAATTCAATGATTAAAATAAAAATTCAAAACATTACATATACGATACATAAAGAAATTGCATACCTTGACGATTTCTATTATATTCCAACCTCCATAGGTGAGGTGTCATTCTTCGTGGTTTTAAACTAATCTCTTCTTTCCCATTGAAAAGATGTTTTTCAGTAGTACGATACCTATGGTTCTTAGGGAGGAGGTGCCTATACTCATCAAACACCTCCTTTCCTAAACTTTTTGAATGGTGATACTTCATCTTAGGACCATAAACTTGACATGAAAATTTACCCTTTGTTTGAAGACCTGCAACAGATGGATTAATGTCAATTATACGATGTTATTATTTAAAAATTTAACATTCAACATGATATCTTTAAAAAATTATATAGTATTAAAGAGTAATAAAATATTTCATACCAAAAAAATGTGTTAGTCCCCAGGCATCATGAATTGTCCATAAAAGTATTCCACGGAATTTAAAGTTCTTCTCCCTGATTGTTTTACCGATGTCATACATAGTGATGCCAACCCATAACTTTAGTAGCTCGTCAATAAGAGGCTCAATATATACATTCATATATTTAACTTGGTACTTACCTAATTGTTTGAAATTACACATAATTATTATAACCATGATATGTATATATAAGTAAATAAATAAACAAAAGATATTATGCAAAAAATGAAACAAATGAAAATGTTAAATTCAAAAAATTAATGTAAACAAATACCTGGAACAATCATTGTCAACATTATGTGCTACCTCTTTATCAACATCCAAGGAGGAATGTTATTGTTGATAACAAAAATAGGCTACACTGAGTGAATAGACCTAAGCTCTCTAAATGGATTAACACTGTCAACTGACAATGAAAGCCTACTATTACAAGGTTCATCTTTGAAATCTACCCATTTTTCCTCAATTTCCCTAAATGCATAACCATCAGCAGGCATTTGAAGAACACCGTCTCCACTTATGTTACGTGCATGGTAATCCATAAATTGTGCTATTCTTTCACACCCAAACAATCGTTTCAAACGTGGAATTATAGGAATATGACGAAGAACCTTTTGAGGCACCCTTTTTGTTACTTGCTCGGTTCGATATCTACTGATAAGACATTGTGGGGATTCTGTTTTCGAAGCATGTTGTCCATAATATATAATATGATCATTAGGACATGCATCTATAGTTTGATAATCCATTCCAATGTCTTTCACAATGGCATGCAAATCTCGATATGTGTGAGGTAAAATATTTGGCGATGTTAACAAAAATTCACCTAACAATCTACAACATATCAAATAACTAGTTAATGTAAAGAATATTAATCGTAAAAATTGCATTCTTATCTTATGCATTAATTAACACTAAAAAAAATAGAAAAAAGCCAACATTTATGTGTATGAGATGAAACATATTATATACCTTAGGATCTGTGTCATACAAGTGTTCGAAAAATTATTCATAACCTTTAAGTTCACTAGCAACAATGTAGTGAAGAGAAGATTTGTTCTTGAGCCTTCATAAAGTTGTTTATTTGCCTTTTCTAATAGAGGTTCATCATAAATACCATCACTGTCCCCATCCTCATCCGACTGAGCAAACAAATCTTGGATCATTTGATTTGTCCCATCATCTTCTTCCATGGGATCATTAACTTGATTTGTCTCAACATCTTCTTCCATGAGATCCTCATTTGCTTGATCATGTTCCTCAGTTTGTACAACATCATTTCTACTACTACTTGGTGCAATATTTTGCAGAAAGTTAGAGGGTACCTCTAACTTTATAATTACAAACAATCATGCAAAATTAGTGTGTATAAAAAATATTCAAGCAATATAAAAACAGATAATGAATATATAGCTAATTACCACGGGACGATATTCATTCGATCCCCCATCAATGTGCCCATATTTCCTACAATGTTTTTTAGTTGTTGTTATTAAAATTCTTACAGGACGTGTAGTGCAACATATTTTGCAAGGGAAATAACATATACCATCACCCCTTTCACCCTCTTTACTTTTTTTTCCACCTCTAATACTCTGTGACATTCTTCCACACAAAAATACCCTTTTTGAACCGTCGTTTTTATAGCAAGATTGTCGCAGCATCTCTAATTTGAAAAATATTTATAGTATTTTTTTCATCGCAAGAGCGACTAAAATTGACCAAGTCAATGTTGATTTTGTCAAACAGTGTAATGGTCAATGTTGACTTTGTCAAACAATGTAATGGTCAATGGTTATCGCAAGAGCAATGGGAGTCCAATATCTTCACGCTCGTCACTCTTGAGACATACATCTCGTTTTATCACAAGATCGATGAACGCGGGCTAGATTTATAAAAAAATTGAAAAATTCAACTCTTTATCTTCAATTTTGCGACGAAAGGGTACTTTCGTCGCAAGTAGTCATAGAAAAATTTTCAATATGTAGTAGTGATTGTGGATGAATTGGCTCAATCTCCTACAACCATGTCCACACTTGAGGTCTTGTAGACATATCCTTCTCAAAGGAAATCTTCGTTGTTAGCAATTGGAGCAATCAACCCTTCTGATTCATGCCTCATCATGTTTGATTAGGATAACTCGGAACCTAGGCTCCCATTCTTGGTTACATTCCAAATCTTGACAATAGTAAGAAACAGTATCATTCATTAATGCATTATGTATGAGTGATCATCTATTTGCATTATGTCCAATAACATATAGCAGAAGTTAGGCTCCCCTAAGCTTACCCCCTCTGTTATCACCCTAACATATAGCAGAAGCTAGGCTCAACTTACCCCCTCTGTTATCACCCTTCAAGGCTACAATGGTTTTCCATATCAACCTGAGGGCCTTTTCCCAAACATATCCATTGAGCTAATGAGAAAATTATTCTTGATTGGCATTAAGGTCATAGACGCCCCCTTGGAATACAATATCCTCTTAGGATGTAGTTATATATATGCAATGAAGTTCATTGTTTATTCTATGTTTCAGAGATGATATTCCCTCACAATGATAAATTCATCATAGTATACCAAATGACACACTATGAACCATGGCCAACCACGAACTTGGATAACATCCTTCCCATAATTGGGGCACATCATGTGTTCTTGTCATTCATTAAAATGGGTTGGGTGATCTTTACAAACTCCTCGGTCCTTGACACTTATCAAGGTGAACCACCTTACATAACACCCTTGGATTATGATCGAGTGTGAACCATAAAATATGTTATAGTGGAATCATATTCCCTCTTGTCTATCCCTAAACCATCATTTACAAATGACCAACCACCTACCATGTAGACCATCCCTTCACCCAAATCTCATTTTTCTACCCACTACCCAAAGTTACGGCATATTAAGTGATCACCACACTCACTCTCCCTGAAATTATGTTGGGGATACATGTGTGGTACCTCAAACCTCCATCTATGGTACCAGTTCTTGTATCTGCACCTCAAATTGTTGTTCGAACCTCCATCTATGTTACTAGTGCTTATATCTGCACTTCAAATTGTTGTACAACCAGTACAAAATCATATCAACCCAACATTAATAGAACTTTGTCACACAGTCGGGGGTAAGAGTAAAACCACTAAGGGAAATAAAAATAAAATAAGGGGCAACACTCAGGCCACACCTTATAACGATAGTCAATTCATAACACAGATATCATTAATTCAACATAATCATTAGCCCATCATAACGCTTATTTTTCTAGGAATCAATCACCAGCTGACTAGATATGAAGGATGTTCCACCCAACCATAGGCTCTATGTTTCCCTTAATATTTATACAATAAGGCCATCCCCGAGTTGAGGCTATGAGTCCACAAGGATGAGATCACCTATGGCTAGCTCTAATCTTATCACACAACCTAATTTTCCATAATTTCACTATATGTAACTGTTAGAAAAACAGGATCACGGAGCAATAAAATACTACAAATGTGGAAATAAAACACAAAAGATACACAATACAATAGAGACACAGATATACGTGGTTTACCCAATGTGGGCTACATCCACCAGAGAAATTTCCAATTCCTTCCTTTTATTATCCAGCAAAATGAAGGGATAAAACCTACAACACACCCGTTGTAACTTCATCTTCTTTCTCTCACGGTCTCCTCTCTCATAATACAATATTTGCAATGATACATAGCCGCAATATATTTCCCTCATAAAAGATGGTTTCCTTCTAGGGAAAAAAACCCTAACATAACTTCTATCGTCATATCGGCCACCTTATAATGAACGGTCCAGATTTACTATGAAATTACAATATACATTT
This sequence comes from Picea engelmannii, assembly GCA_009831015.1. Lineage (NCBI taxonomy): Eukaryota > Viridiplantae > Streptophyta > Pinopsida > Pinales > Pinaceae > Picea > Picea engelmannii. Next base: position 121,062 of record ML792008.1, read on the forward strand.
ACAAGGCAATTTTTCCTTCGGGGGATCCCCCGGACCCCTTAGCCGGGAGGCTGAGCCCCCCAAACCCCGCAGGGGGGTAAATCCCCCCCTGCAACCCCCCCCCCCTCCCCGCGTGGAGGGGTGTACAATATTCCAGGATGTAAAGTCTTCATGGGGTATAAACATGGTTGAAAACAAAGACCTATGAAACAGGAAGATAATCAAGCTCCACAACCAACAGTAACCTCTTATTATAATTGAAATCCATTATCTCTCATTCCCCTTCAACATGCACAACCCAAGGAATGGGATTCCCTTCTCTTCCACACAGTCCCTCGGGCTATCCCACTTCCCTCCTAAGATATAGCATAGATCATCTAGAAAATCTAACCACTAGGGACTGAAGGGACTCTCAACTGTAATTAAGTTTACTCCATGCCAATAATTTTCCCTTGTGCATAGGCATAGTTTCCACATAGTTTTCATGGCAACCATTCTCATAATTTTATTATGGAATTTGGATGGTATTTTGGGCTAAGAGACAAGGCTTCCTTGGAGAATGGATGTGAACTCCCCTTTGCATGCCCAAAAATATGGAATATATTTGCATGCCCAAAACTATGGAATATATTTGCATGCCAATAATAAACTGTATGTCTTCCTAAAAATACCACATATGTCTCTTGGCAACCAATCACAATGTCTAATGACATAGGAAAACATAATTTCAAGGTTTAATGAAGTCAAGGTTTAAGGACTTAATCTCACAAAAAAATATATTGATGTCGCCAAGAAACTTTGATTCATTCATGAGATCTAAAAACCATGCAAACACACAAGAATGAGAAAATAACTCTCTTTTATTCCTTATCCATCCTAACTATTACAATGGAATTTCAACCCCTTATAACTACTACCTGAGATTTTTGAAAACAACTAATTTTAGAAAATTCTTGCATGACTCTAAAACTGACCAATAACTAAAATATAACTAGAGAGACACTATTTGTCAACTCACTTTTCTAATTAGGTGCATAAATTAAGAGATAACTAATAATTACAAATTTAAAAAAAAAAATCCCAAAAAAAAAAACACTAAACCCCCAATTTGAGGCCTTATATGAAGGAATTTGGCCCTAGAAACATATCAAAATGAGGTTCGATTTGAAGAATCAAATCAACACAGAAATGAACTCTTCAAGACGCAACTCCCTGTAAAATTTTATCCCAAACAGATAACCGAGTCAAAAGTTATGACCCTCATAAATCCTTGCATCGTTCTCCTATAGTTGAAAAGAACGCAACTCCTGCAAATTACGGTCTTCAAATTGTTGCCACTTAACAGGATTTAGATTCAGCAAGTCCCCCTCTATAATCCATGTACTCTCTATTGGTGATATGCCTTCCCACTAGACCAGATATCAATTGTATTGGCCTTATCGAGTATGAAGGGTCTTCTTATGTAAGATGTGCACAATCTTTTACTTTTTCTTGCTCGGAATGACCTATTGCCAATCCACTTCCGCCTCATTGTTATCAACCATATCAACCCCACGAAAGATATATAAATCAGAAATTTTAAACACAGGGGAAATATCGAGATCAGCTGGCAAATTGACCTTATAAGCATTGTCACTAATTTTCCCTAGAATCTTGCAAGGACCAATTTTCTTATACTTCAATTTGTGGTAAGTTCCTCTATGAAACTGCTCTTTCTGTAAATAAACCATCACCAAATCACCTTCATTGAATACCTGATATCATCGGTGAGGATATTTTATAATATTTCTATGTTCATTACTAGCCTACAACTTTTGTCTCACTTGTTGTTGTAACTGTTGAATTTGTTCTGCAAATGCTTCCCCGTCATCAATGATCCTATCCCAAAGTGGTAGTTGCACCAAATCTAGGACACCCATAGGATTTATGTCGTAAACGACATGAAATGGAGATTTACCTGTAGATCTATTCACTAAATTATTGTAGTCAAATTTTTCTTGAGGTAAAGCCAAATCCCACTCCTTGGGGTTCTCTCCAACAATGATTCGTAACAGGTTTCCCAAACTCTGATTTACTACCTCGATTTTCCCATCTATTTGGGGGTGATAGGCATTGTTGAACTGTAATTTAGTCCCCATTTTACTACATACATTCCTCCAAAAGTGACCTAAGAACTGAGTATCTCTATCAGAGGTAATAGTTTTTGGAACCCCATGCAATCTAACAATTTCTGGAAAAAAAAAAACAATTATGCCACCCTCGATGCATCACTAGTTTTCTTGCAAGCAATGAAATGAGCCATTTTAGAGAACCTATCAACAACCACAAAAATAGAATCATTATCTCATTGTGAGTTTGGGAGCCCCAACATAAAGTCCATGCTCAGATATGTCCATGGGTCTGTGGGAATTGGTAATGGCATATACAACCCTGTGTTCTGCATGTGTTCTTTAGCCTTTTGAAAAATCCTACATTGTGCCACATACTTGGTCATATCCTTTTTCATCTTTGGTTAGTAATACTTATCTTCAATTATTGCTAGCATCTTATCCTTTCCAAAATGTCCTCCCAAACCACTACTATGAAGTTCTCTAATAATATTTTCTCTCATAGAACCAATTGGAATGCATAGTTGTTTTCCTTTGAAGAAGTAGCCATATTGCACAAAATATTCACCCTAAGTAAGATCAATGTTCCCGACGACTGGATTCTTCAATTGTTCCACAATATCCCAAAAATAGTTATCAGACACATAGAGATCCTTCAATGCAGTAAACCTAATTACTTGGTTTTCCATGGTTGACAAAAGAACAGTGCATCGACTCAAAGCATCTCCAACTTGATTCTACCATCCTGAATTGTGCTTCAAAACAAAGGTGTATCCTTGTTAGAAAGAGACCCATTTTGCATGTCTATTGTTCAATTTCTTTTGGGTGTTTACATATTTTAATGCAATGTGATCGGTAAATATCACAAACCCCTTCGACACTAAATAATGCCTCCAATGTCACAATTTTTGCACAATTAAATAAAATTATACATCATATGTGGAGTAGTTATTTCTTACCTCATTCAACTTTTCACTAAAAAAATGAAATTGGTCTACCTTCTTGGCTAAGTGCAGCTCCAATGCCTACATGTGAAACATCACAGTGTACCTCAAACACTTTCTCAAAATCTGGTAAGGTTAATATAAGTGTCTCAATTACCTTCTTCTTTAGAAACTTAAAACTTTCCTCGGCTTCATTGGTCCACAAGAATGTCTTGTCTTTGGTGCAATTTGTTATGGGTGCTACAATACTACTAAAATTTCGAATAAATTTTCGGTAAAAAGTGGCCATCCCATGAAAACTTCTTACCTATGTTATGCTCCTAGGTCTAGGCCACTCCAAAATTGCTCCAACCTTCTCTAAATCCATCTTGACTCCTTCTATTGAGATGACAAAACCTAGAAATACCAAAATTTCTTGTGGGAACCTACATTTCTTCAGTTTTTCATAAAGCTAATGTTTTCCCAACGCATCCAATATCATTTTTAAATGTTGCAAGTGATCTTCTTTGTTGTTACTGAAAACTTGGATGTCATCCAAATAAACGAACAATATAAGGTTGAAGCACAATATTCATCAACCACATGAAAGTACTAGGTGCATCAGACAACCCAAATGGCATCACCATCATTTCATATAGTCCATCCCCGGTCTTGAAGGCAATTTTCGATTCATCCCCTTTGCAAATCCAGATCTGGTGGTCTCCACTTCGCTAATCAATTTTACTAAAATATTTAGCTCTGACTAGCACATCCTTCATGTCATCCAAGCGCAGTATAAGAAATTGATATTTGATGGTAATTTTATTGATTGTTCTGCTATCTATCTACATCCTCCATGTATTATCTCTTTTTGGAGTCAACAATGTATGTACAGCACAAGGACTCATCCTTTCTCTTACCACACCTTTCTTTATAAGTTTTATCACTTGATGGTTGAGATATGCATGTTGTGTATGATTCATCCTATAGGCTACCCAATTACGTAAAGATGATCATGGGATTAGATCAATGTGATGTTGAATATCCCTCTTTTATGGAATACCATCAGGTAGTTCATTAGGGATAACACCAACATATTATTCTATTACCTTGGCCACTTCAGTAGATATTGTTATGTCTTTCCTGGCTCCTTTTTTCACTATTAATGCATAACAGAATCTTGTTGCCTTCGTTTCCTTAACAAGCTCTCTTTTCGACAACATATACTCAATTTTCACCTCATCCTTAAGGGGCAATAATATGACTTTTGATCCATCCTTCCAAAAGTTGTAGGTATTCTTTTCTCCATCATGCATGACTTTTTTTTCATACTGCCAAGGCCTCCCCAATAATAGATGACATGCACCCATCGAAATGACATCACACCATAATTCATCTTTATAAGGCTTATCTATGGAAAAATTGATCAAACATTTTTTATTAATGGTTACTTCATTCCCTTTTTTGAACCATGCAATTCGATAAGGATGGGTATGTGTTTAACAACGTTATTTCAACTTATATCCCATCTCTTTGGAAACCATATTCTCACAACTGCCACTATCAACAATAACTTGACATACCTTTCCCCCATAAGTGCATCTGGTTCGAAAGATATTTTTCTGAAGCCAAGAATCTTCATTATTGATACTCTTCCTTTGCTCTTTTTCAGGAATCATCATTGGCCTTTGTATCATGACATTCTCCCCCATATCAGGTGGGACTTCAGATTCAAATCCTTCTTCTTCATTCTCAGCTTGGACCAAGTTTAAACTAGGTTGTTTTCCTTGTTTAAGCTCTTGCATGTTATAATTTTAGCATTCAAATTCTCAATGACCCTCTACACCACACCTAAAACATACATAAGGTCCTCCTCTACCACCATCATAACCTATACCCCTCTGAAATACTCTTCCTTGTAGTTGATTCAGGTTACCCTATCGAGTATCTTCTGCTTTCTCCGCTCCTTGGGATGATTTGCCTCTGCCATAATTAAAACCACCCCGTGAGGCAGACGATGTACGCCTCCTTGCTCCTCTATTCCTTTGAGAAAATCTTCAATTTTTCTTTTCCTCAACCTTTAAGGCTAATTGGTATGCCTCTTCCATGTTGAAAACTCTATGCTTTCTCAATTCATCTTGAATAGAAAATTGTAAACAATTCACATACCTTGCAGTCAGTTGCTCATCAGTTTCCTGGTGATCCGCATGAATGGAAAACTGATAAAATTCATTTGTGAGTTCCTCCGCAGTGGACAAGTTTTTCTTCAAGTTCTAAAATCTACGAAAAAGGGACTGGGCATAGTCAAAAGGAAAAAAAAAAATCTTGCAATTTTTTTCCATCTTATTCTAGGTCCTAATTTTTTCTTTTCCTTTTTTTGTTCTGTCTTTCTACACATGATCCCACCAGAACATGGTGTGACCCTTCAACTTGGTGCATGCAAATTTCACCTTCTTTTCCTCTATCATAGGCTTCTATTCAAAAACAAATTCCATGGCATTCATCCAATCTATTAACTTCTCTGGTTTAAGACTCCCTGCATATTTTGAAACTTCCATTTTGATCCCATCATTTCTCCTTCTAGAGTCCTAAGCATCCTTTATTCAAAAGTCATGCACTTTAATTGTTCTTCTTCATGTTTTATATGTTGATCTACATCTACTTGGTTTGTCTCCTCATCATCCACTTCCCTTTGTATTTTTCTCTGACTATCCATCACATTTGTAAGATCTACTACTTTCCTTTGGAGGTTTTGCATATCTCTACGCATCTGAACAAGACATGATCTTGTTGTTCCTCTCCCATCCATCTTCTTGCTTTGATACTAGATGATGTAGCCAAGAAACTTTGATTCATTCATGAGATCTAAAAACCATGAAAACACATGAGAATGGGAAAATAAATCTATTGTATTCCTTCTCCATCCTAGCCATTACAATGGAAATTCAACCCATTATAACTGTTATCTGAGATTTCTGAAAACAACTAATTTTAGAAAATTATCGCATGACTCTAAAACTGATCAATAACTAAAATATAACTAGAGAAACTAAGAGATAACTAATAATTACAAATTTAAAAAATCTCGAAAAAACACTAAAACCCCAATTTGAGGCCTTATATGAAGGAATTTGGCCCTGGAAACGTATCAAAACAAGGTATGATTTGAACAATCAAATCAACAAGGCAGTGAACTCTTGGAGATGCAACTCCCTGTAAAATTTCATCCCAAACGGATAACCGAGTCAAAATTTATGACCCTCGGAAATCCCTGCATCAAATATTATATTTTGTTAGCCCCCTAAGCCCCTTTTTCTTTCTCTTCTTATGGAATCATGGCCCCCATGTTTTTGTCCTTCTCCATTTGCAGCTTATGTTGAATTTTTATTATTTTCAACGTATCATTTACATGTTCCATCATTTGTCTCTCAACCTTTCATCATGTACACATATACATTTCTATTCTAGGGATCAAAACTAGGGGTGTTGCATTCCCCTCCCCCTAGATTTTCCATTGTCCTCAATGAACATCACCATTATACACAATTATTTTTTACATAAAATTTTCAAAACAAATGGAGATATTCTTCCCACATTGCCTCCATTTCCCATGTCTCTTCTTCAAGGTTGTAGTAGGCCCCCTAGACCTTTATCTACCCTATGCCTCTGCTTTAGAGTATTGTGACCTTCATATACAATATACACATTGGATGCACCTAGAAGTCTCCTTTGTGCTCCACTTGAATCAAAATACAATCAATGACATGGTTAGGATCATGCACATATTTTTTCAATAATGACACATGAACCACATTATGCACTTTTATAGTAGTAGGCAATGTAGGAATGTATGCAATTGGTCCTATTATATTCAATATTTCAAATGGACATGTTACCTCCTCGGACTAGGGGTAACTAAGGAGATCATGTATCAAGGCCCATAGGTAGCAGACATGCAGTGTTGAGAGCCATATTGACTAGCAAATCCCTGCAGGGCCCCTCTTATCATGACTTGTACCATCATTCATCATCGGCAGTAGAGTGACATCCATCACATTGGCATGGCCCTAGAGGATAGTAGGTCTTACTTCATGAGGTAATAAGTTTGGTTTCATGGTAAGTGACACTTTAATAATTGAAGCATTTGAATATGTTGCAAAGAATCCTTTCTTGATTATAGAATGTTTGCTTGGAAATTATACCCTTTTCCTTATTTAACCTTGGTGGGTGTCATTACGTCCTAGTAAGTTGGTCACCCTTGGGAATGGGGTGCTACTGGGGGGTTCCTTGGAGAGTCATCATACCATTATTGATCATACTTATCACTTTCCATACTTCTTCCATTTCGTCTCCTCAACTTTTGGGTTTTCGGGTGCACTGACCCAAGAAGGGATTGTACCTCATTTTATGGGAAGAAGGGGATGAAGGCCCAGAAGGGAATGTAGCTGCAAAACGATAAAATCCAATCATAAACCTTCTAGATTCTCTCCCTTGGATCCCGATAATAATGAAATGCTTCTCAAAAAAATGAGGGACTCGTAAAATAAATAATTAATCAATTAATCATGCCAACCAAGGTAGACCGTATGTGGGCTATGCATTTCCTTTTTAGTGCCCCTTATTGTATTCAACTTAGAAAAACATGATGACAAAGGCAGAGTGGATGTGGGCTACGTATTTTCCTTTTTAGTGCCACTTATTGTGTTTAACTTGGAAACACTCTAATTAATTAATGGTAAATAAATGGGCTTGAAAAAATGTTGCATCACGAACGAAGGGCAAAAAACCCTCTACAAAGGCACCCATAAATGAGACAATATGAACCCTTGTATGTCATGAACCCCATGATCAAAATTCTTACCCCACTCCACCTCATACCACACATAACTTAGATAGGTTTCCCTTGGAAAACACCTTGGACTTAGGGATTGAATGACCCAATAGGATTCCTTGACACCCCTCCCACACCTAAATTTGACAAATTGTATAAGGTCTTTGAGCATTTGTTTAGTTTGAAAAGGGGGGTTTGAAGCACATGTTTGGGTGGTTCCATTATTAGACATGTCTTACTTGGCATGATTCTTGTGAGTTTTGGACCCTTGGAGGGTGCATTTTTTTTTGTCTATGGACATGTATTCATGAGGAGATGACTCTGTCTGGACCTTCATGGGGGGTTTTGGAGCCCAAGGATGGATAAAGAAACCCCACATCTGGGGCAGGATTGTGATCACCATTTGCACATTAAAGAAGGAGGTTGTTTCCTTTGGAGGCACTCTGGCATGGCTAGGAGACGAGCTCCCACCTCTCTCCACTTGGATGTTGGCCTTTGGAGGCTTGGAAGTCACCCTACTAGCCCATGAAGTCACTTGGGGCTAGAGGATTTCAAGGAGGAGGGTTTTACATGATGCTTGGCATGTGTGGCATGATGATGTGCCTTTGGAGGTCTAACGTTGCACCTTTTCACCTCAACGATTCACTTTTGGAGCTCAACGTCACCCCAAAAGGGGATGACATCACCCTTTAGGATTTTATATTTGTAAAAAATGAATTTTTTATAATTTGAATGGGAAAATAAAGAAGTAGGCTCAATTATTGAAAATACATGTTTTTTGGGTTAATTTTGATGGTGGCTAGGATTTCCCATATAAGTATGGCTAGCCACCATTCATTTTCCATCATAACTCTTCCTCTCACAAGAGGATCAAGTCTAAAATTTTCACCCTATTTGACAACTTGGCTCTTTTACATGGTACACTATCTCTTGGAGGGAAAGTATTGGTGTTTCTTGGCTCATTTATGGTGAAATTTTTTGCAACTAGGGTTTTATGGTTGATTATTCTTGGTGAAGTAAGTAAAATCTGCAATTTCATTTCATGCTTTGGATGTTTATGGAAAATTGTACTTGTTCATGTTGAAGAT
>ML792008.1:137831-171349 GCA_009831015.1 Picea engelmannii
AATGTCTCCTTGGTATATATAGGAGACTAGGAGGTATAATTACAACTAATGGAATAAAGCCGACATAAACAAAATAACATTACTAATGTAATATGCCCCAATTAAGGGGTAATGAGCCACTATTTATGGATTAACAAGATGTGAGTAAGCGATGGCATATAAAAAAGGATAAGAACCATCGTGATTGTTGATCAAGAAGTCATAAGCTACAAGAACAATTAGATTGGAATCTAGAGTCGAGTGATAGTTGGATTGTTCATTATCATCGATTAAAGAAGGAGGTTAGGATCTCACCATTGAGTTGTGGATAATTCTGGATCGTTAGATCAAAATTCGGATTCGACAAGAGTCGTTAAATCTCATTACAAAGTCTGGAGTAATCCCAGTCATTCGTTCAATGTTTGATTAAGTACCAGCCATCGGATTGCAAGCAATATTTAGAAATAATCTCGACCATTATATTGAAATCAAAGAAGAGGAATGAATGGTGGATAAAAGCTTCATGGTTGGAAGTGTGCAGAATTTAATGTCTGAGCCGATTTGCGAATCAATGTATACAGTTGGTTGATCGGGCTACTTTTCACTCCCAGATCTTCTCGAATTTCATCTTGTTAATGATACGAAGGAATGTGGATCGTTCATTCCAATGGTTGATTAGAACACAACCATTGATCCAGGCAGTGTTGAATTTATAGGGTAAGCGCTTGTTGGGTTAGAACGTGGACATAAGTTTTGGTCACATGGAGGAAAGGTAAATGTCTGGGGACTTAAATTTGTGTTTTAATGTTAAGCGCATTTTATTGGGTTATAGTCACAACACCAAGTTTCTATGAAGAAAAGGGATATGATTGTAGTTTGGGCCTAGTAACCATGATTGTATAGAAAGATAAACGAAGACTCAATAAATAATCGTGATCGAGTAAAGGGTCTTGAGAATTGAAATAGAGAATCAAAGGAACAATGATATTAGCGAGGGCCAAAGTATTTGAACCCTATAAAATAACCCGGTCACTATTGTAATTGTAATGATAGTATAGAAGGGATGGTATACTTTGGTAGTAGATAAATACTTGGATAGTCCCTTTGAGGACTTATAGACCAACCTTGTGCTTGTAGAAGTTTCCTAACTGTGGGTAAACGAGGGGAGATGCCAGGTAGAGGTTATCTCTTTAAATCAAGTGGCATTAGAGTGTATAGTGCTCTTTGAAATTGGAAAAGGTAATCAAAGAAAATTAAAATGATCATTGGGGTTGTAGAAGCTGTTCCAATGATAGCATTGGAAGGATATCAGAATTGGAGAAAAGACATTGGTAGAATTTTTGAACATAGAAGGAGGTATGAGGTTACAAATTTATTTTGTTATTAATGAATCTGAAGTGTATGTTGGCAGGTGCAAGCATGGAGTTATGGAGGATGGAAAGAGCTTGTTGATGCTCCTGAAAAGAAAGTGGATGCATAGGCAATTGTGACAGAGGATTGAGTTAATAAGGATGTATAGAGGATTGCATGAGAATGGCAGAGATTTAATCGATAGGAGTTCAGATTTGATGAAATCTGACAGAACATGAGAGATGAAGTGATTCAGGGGAATGAATAAAAATGAGACAAGATCATGGAAATATATTAAAGATATTGTTTGATATTTTTATGTTAACTCTGGTTTGAGAATTTGTGTTGCTGGTTGAAGTAGACAGGCAAGATTTGACAGGAGTTATGACAGCAAAGGAGTTGTAAAAAAGAACCAGATATGTTCTTGAATGAATGAAGAAGATCATTTGAGCTCTTAGAGGACAATTGTGGAAAGAACTTTATAGTTCCAGCTGAGGTTAGATTAAGAGGACAAGTTGAGTGTTCTCAAGAGAAGAAGTAGAGATCTGTAGAAGCCCAAAAAGAAAAAGGAGTACTCGGAGGAGGTTCTAAGAGAGGGAGAACCACAAGAATACCATAATATTAGGCTAAAGAGAAGCTTAGTAGGGTATTGTATAATAGACTATGGAGAGAGCTTGTTACAAACACTTGAGTGCGGTCTACAGGTGGACAAGGTAAAGTTCACAAAGGAGATGAAGACAATGACTATTGATAGTCATTGTAGAGGTTCAGAGAGAAGCCACATCAGAAGGGAGAAATATTTCAAAGCAGATGGAATAAGGAAGAAGAAGAGTCAAGAATAAATTTACATAGAGTTGACTGAGTTAAGGATGCAACTTAGTTATATTGAACAGTTGATACATAAGAAAATCAAAGAAAACCAGAGATAAGGGTGGAGAGTAAAGAAGAAATTCAAATGGCCAATGATGAAACTATTTGTGAAGAAGTTGAGGAAAATCTTAAGGAGCTTGAAGCACAGGTTGAGTGCTTGGATCAAAAAGCAGGAGCTCATAGGATTTGAGTTCAAATAGAGGCCATTGACAGAGAAAGAAGTTTACTTTTGTGAACCAGAGAAAGGAGATACCCTTGGAGAATATAATGAGGATGATGAGAGACTTGCAGGAAGTCTCATGAACTCTTTGGAGAGTTCATATCGACACGAGGATATGTTGACAAAGGAATTGAGTAAGGTTGAGGAGCCAAATGTTTTTATAACTGAAATTTTTTGTATTATTGCAAGTGTTGCAGGTGATGGACAATTATCTGAAGTTGTCATGGAGAAGAAAGAAGAAAAATAAATGTATCAAAACAATGAAGGAAGACAGGATCAAAATTTTATTTTGATGAAGGGTGAGGCTACAGTGTCTCCTAAAGACAACCAAGGAGGAGTACATACACATTTTTCCAATGGAATTGTTGACAGACAGATAGAAGAGCTTGTTGTTGTAGAGAGAAAGGATAAATTGGCTTGTGGAGATATCCAAGAGAAAGATGAAGAGAAGCATTCAGATGTAATGCTTACAAAATGGGATAAATAAATTGAGTTGTTGGAAAGATTGATAATGAAACCTGAGTCAGAAAGAAAGAGTACAACCAAAAAGAAAACATGTTCACAAGTACCTAGAAGTGAAGAAGAGGTGTTTTTAGCATCTAAGGAGGCAAAGGTAAATTTTAATTTTCAACTTAAATTGGAAAATGAAGGTACAGAAAGTGATGAACATGAAATGGTGATAAAAAAAAATAGGACCTGAACTATTTCTTGAATGAGACAGACCTCAAATTCAACATTCAGAGTTGATCTATTTTGAGGATGAACTAAAATTTATGGAGGAATAGCTAATTAAAGATGTAAGTGATGAAGACTACAGAGAAATTCCAGACCTGACACAAAATGGTTTTGAGGATTAGATTAAAGTTTCAATCAAAAAAGGAATAAATGAAGAGGAGAGTAAGAATCCTGAACATATAATTGAAGGAGAGATCCAGCAACCTGTGGACAACAACAACAAAATTTAGCAAAGTGAACAACAACAAGTTTTTCAGCAAGGATATGTACCATCTAGAGGATAGAATGGACATAGAGATTCAAGAAATGAGGATGTTGATGGTAAAGTGTCTTAGAGAAGAAAAGCAGAGGTAAAGAAGATTTATATCAGTGGAGCAAGAGGAAAGTTGGAGACAACAATAAGACAGCAGGACAACAAGGCAAGCAAGTTGCAGTATAAAGTATGGGATCCATGAGGACTTCAAACAAATGGAACTCATGATAAGGAGATCATGAACAAATTTTGTTCCTCGGGAGTCTAATGCGGGAGCATTTTAGCTTCCAAAACCTAGTTCATTTTGACTAGACCTAGGGGGTCTTCATTTACCAAGGCAGTTGGTTCCCTAAATGAGTTTAAGTGTGTATTGTTTGTAATTTCGTATGTTTAGACGGAGTTCTATAATAATTGTGTGATTAAGATTGAGAGAGAGGATTGAATTGTAAATGTTCTCAAATGTGTGAGAACATGAGAGGGGTCTTGAGAGATTGAGAAGGTTAGAGAAATATTAGGATGAGTGAGATATCCTAGAGATCTTTGAGGGATTTGTGGATCCTTTTGAGTGGTTTGTGGATCTAGAGATCATAGGGGGATTGATTTAGGAATATTGTAGAGATATTTGTGGATCTAAAACAAATTTAATTCAGTAACCTTTTGTGTATACATTGTAAGCCTTTAAGGAATTCGAGGAGAGGCCACCCATTGAGTACTCATGCCATCAAGTGAGGAATCAGGCCAGAGAAAATGAAGCAGGAGTATCATCATCAATGTTCAAAGAGGCCAAGTGGAGGACAACTCAACACCCAGCATGAACATTCAAATTAGTTTTGATCCCCAGGAGAGTGCGTCATTTTGATATTTTGAAAGAATTGTAATTAAAGACCTTTTAATGTTTGGATGCTTGAGTCATTGTATGAGATCGTAGGAGATTGTAATTTCTTTAATGCATATAGGATTGTACAAATATTGAGCATTGACTCATATCTAAGTTGTAAATTCCCATTTATTGTAATAGGCTTAGTAGGAGAATGTTTTAATTGTGATATGATAGCTCTAAGTAGGCTGGAGGGAAAGCTGGAGAAGCCCCCTAGTATATAAATATATGTAATCTATGCCCAAATGAGGTTGTTGAAGAAAGTTTGTAGGAGAGTTGTAGAGAAGAAGTTGAGAAATGTAACAACCTGTGTATATATTTTATGAATGAATACAATAGAGGAGAACTGCTTTTAGATCTTTGCAGACGTTTTACTTTGAGTGATTGGGTAATGTTGTGTTATTTTCTTTTTGTTTTTTATATGCTTGTGTGTGTGCATTTCATGGTTAGATGAATGAACCCATGATGTTCAATAAGTTTCAATTGTTTCTCTTCTGAAACCCTGGTACAAGAAGTGCACATCTCCACGCAAGGAGTGTGAAAGCAGATTAAATTTCAGACTCGTTATCTCAGGAGAGATAGTGTGAAGTCTTGCAGAGTGAGTGCAATGAGTGCATGTACACTCAGTGGAGTATAAAATCTCAAGAAGACCTGTGCAAGGCGTGCACAGGGCCAAAACTTAGCCAAGTGTTGAAAGAGTCTCAAGGAGGACAAACGCAAGGAGTGTGCAGGAGGATTTTCCAAAAATCTTCAAGTTTCAAGGAAGCGCAAGGTGTGCACCAAAGGCTCAAATCACTTAGAGTGATAAATATAAGGATAAAATAGCGAGCAAAAAGTACTTGAAGGAAGAATTTATTTTGTTTGGATGATGAGTCGATGAGATCCATTCGAAGGGAGCCAATATCTTTCGTGGTTGTCAGATCTGGAGAAGGTGCGCGGGTGATAACCCTTGAAGTCCTTAGGACTTTGCGTATTCAGAATTTTTCGGTTGTGTGTTGTGAAGGAGACAAGTTTCCTGAAGTCCCAAGATCCGAAGTCGATCTGTACCGTTAGAAAGCGAGGACATGTGTCTGCAAATCAATCGTGGTCCAGAAGCTCGACTATCTGGAAGATTTAAGGTGTTGTTAAAAGAGTACGATGAATGTTTGAAGCTCCAAAGGCCAGAGAAAATCCTGGTGGTTGGATCCAGGTGCACGTGGAAAAATATCTCGGAGTCCCGAGATCTCGCACTCTGGAGGAAATTGGGTGTAAGTTAGCTTGAGTCGAAAAATCCCGAAGGTTGGAGTAGATCTCGACCATCCATTGAGAGGGACACGTGGATTAAAGATCCAACACTTTGCAAGTTCATCACTCTGGAGGTTTTGGAGTTTTGTGTTGTGAAAAGATTCAAAGCCCGGAGCGGAGTAAGCATCAACCATTGATCTAAGGTGAACGTCATTCGTCTGATCTGCTAGTTCAGATTTCGGCACCCCGAAAGTATTGCGTGTTGGAACGGGTAAAACTCCAGAAGCCCGGAGTCTCGAAATATGTGTGAGCCATATATCTCGATGTGTATTGAGAGTCTTTGATCTTCACCATAGTTCGGTTGTTCGCCAATTTGAAATTCAGAACATTTGGAAGTTGTTGCGGTCAAAACTCCTGAAGCCCCGAGCTCCGGAGTTCATGAAGACCGTTGATTTAGGGAACAGATTGTGGACCGTTGATCCTGTATTTGTTTGGAGGTTTGCGTATTCAGACTTTGGAGTGATTAGAGTGTTTTGAGGTGAAAATCCCTGAAGCCTGAAGCTCCGAAGTCCCAAATTTTCCGCTAAGTTGAAATTTACCCCAGGGTTTCAACCCGAGGTCACATGGAAGACTCTGTTGGAGTATTAGGACCCTTGCAAACTTGGTTTTACGCGTAGTGAAAAGGGAAAAGGCCTGTGGAGAAGAATTTTGAGGGCTTAGTAGGGGCCCGAGAGTTAATTCATCTCCTTATAGTGAAACATCCTTAGACCGGGAGGTCACGTGAACCCATGGGAGTGGTGGGGGTTTGCATCAAGTACTCCTCATGACAAAAATATTCATGGAATATTATCCATGAGCTCCTCCAGTGTCTTTCCATGCTTTTGGATATCAGTTTTAGTTATCCAACCGGCATCTTCTATTGGATGATCTTTCCACTCAACCTGATACTCATAATAAGATTTCCTCTTAGTCCTCTTAGCATTCCTCTGGTCTAAGATATTATCTATATGTCGCTTCTCTGTTATGGGTATATTATGCTTCCACTAAATCTCCTCTTGTCCATCTATCCCTTCTGTATCATCCATCTTGTAAGGGTATAAGTCTGCTACATTGAATATTGGTGATATTCCAATGTCCTCTGGTAATTCAATCTCATAAGCATTCGTAGAAAATTTTCTGAGGATCTTACATGGTCCTATCTTTTTCATCTTCAGTTTGTTATATTTCCCTTTTGGAAATCTTACCTCTCTTATTTTCTGGTCTATTCGGATTTTATATTTATGGTTGCTATCTTGTAGCTGTCCCTTACTCTGATCATGAAATTTATGCATTTATGCAGCAAAATCCTCTGCTTCTGCACTTCGGAACTCATCTCGTCCCAAATATCTCAACTTTGAAATTCCTCTAGGATGCATTCCATATACTATTTGAAATGGACTCTTACCAGTACTCCTATTCGGTGATTCATTATATGCAAACTCTACTTGGGGTGGAATTTGATCCCATTGACTGTTATGTTGAGTGACCAAACTCCTTAACAAGTTCCCTAAGATTTGACTCACTACCTAAGTTTGTCCAATTGTTTGAGGATGACATGTTGAACTGAAAGACAAACTTATCCCCAACTTCTTCCACAAGATCCTCAAAAAGTGTCCCACAAATTTGGTATCTTTGTCTGAGACTATACTTCTGGGCAACCCATGTAATCTCACAATCTCCTTGAAAAATAAATTTGTTATGTGGGTAGCATCATTGGTTTTCTAACATGGTATGAAATGTGCCATATTTGAAAATCTTTCAACCACCAAAAATATTGAATCACTACACCTCTGGGTTCTTGGAAATACCAGAACAAAATCCATGCTTATAGCATCCCACAGCTTGTCTGGAATAGACAATGGTTGATACAATCCTGTGTTCTGTTGCTTTCCTTTTGCATGTTGGCAAATTCTACATTTTTCCACAAATTTCTTCACATCAGACCTCATACATGTCCAATGGTATAAATAAATCAACTACGCATACGTCTTATCATGGCCAAAGTGTCCAGCCAACCCTCCATTATGCTTCTCCTTCAACAAGTTATCCCTCATTTAGCATTTCAGGATACATAATCAGATTCCCTTGAATAATAGTCTTTTCTGGATCAGATATTCCATCCACTGATTTATGTCCCTTAGAAAAGGGTTCTCACATGCTTCATAAGCTTCCTTGAAATCTGGATCTTCCTGATACATTTCCTCGAGGTGTTCAAATCCTAGGGTCTCCACTTGAAATTCCTGCAAGATCAAACATCTCTTGCTCAAAGCATCTACAACTTTGTTAGCACTCCCACTAATATGATTAATAACTAAATTAAAATTATGCATGAATTCTACCCATTTGGCATGTCTCTGGTTCAATTTCTCTTGTTTGGTTATAAACTGCAAAGCTTGATTGTCAGTATATAAAACAAAATCCTTCGGGATAAGATAATGCCTCCACTTTTTCAAGGCTTGAATCACAACATAAAATTCCTTGTCGTCTGTGAAATATTTCCTCTTAACATCATTCAACTTCTCACTGAAATAAGCAACATGCTTATTGTCTTGACTTAAAATAGCGCTAATGGATACTCCACTTGCATCACATTTGACTTGAAAGGTCTTCTTAAAATCCAACAGACCTAGAATAGATTGCTCTGTTATATTCTCCTTCAAAACTCTAAATCCTTTCCCAACCTCTTCTATCCAATTAAAATATCTATGCTCCTTCTTTATGGTGTCCAGTATGGGTGCACAAATACCGCTGAAATTCCTAATGAATTTTCTGTAAAAACTTGCCAACCCATGAAAACTTCTTACCTCAAACACACTTCTTGGAAAAGGCCATTCCCCGGTTGCCCTCACCTTCTTTGGATCCAAATTCAACACATTTAAAGAGATTGCGAACCCCAAATATATAAGTTTTGTTTTCATAAAAGAACACTTCTTCAAATCCACCAAAAGCTTCTCCTCGTGTAATCTCCTAAACACCATATTCAAGTGTCTCAAATGTTTCTCTTTAGCCTTACTGAACACTAGAATGTCATCTAAATAAACAATCACAAACTTACCAATAAAATCTTTGAGCACTTCATTTATCAACCTCATAAATGTACTCGGGGAATTTGTTAAGCCAAACGACATAACAAGCCACTCATACAATCCTTCATTTGTTTTGAATGTTGTCTTCCATTCATCTCCCTCTCTCATCCTTATATGATGATATCCACTCTTCATGTCTATCCTAGAAAAATAAATAGCTCCACTCAAGCAATCCATTAAATCATCCATTTTGGGTAAAGGAAATATATACCCGATGGTTATCTTGTTGATGGCTCTAGAATCTGTGCACATTCTCTGACCTCCATCTTTCTTTGGACTCATCACAGTTGGTACAAAACACGGGCTCAAACTTTCCCTGATCAAACCTTTATCCAACAAATCTTGGATTTGCTTCTTGACCTCTTCATTCTTTTGAGGGATCAATCTGTACGTTGCTTTGTTTGGAAAACTTTCTCCTTGAATAAGGTCAATATGGTGATTGATACTCCTGATGGGCGGTAAAGAGTGAGGTAACTCATCCACCACAATGTCAACAAACTCATCCAACAACTCCTAGATTTTCACGGGTAAATCATTCATATAAGTTCTTGTGAGAATGACTCTTGGCTTACCTACAACAACAAACAACATTCCATGTTCTTTCTTGACTTCTTTCAAGAGTTCCTTCCCACTCATGAGAAATATACTGGGACTAGCTTCCTCTTTGACTCATTTATATTCTATTGGAAAAAACATATGCTTACACCCATTTTTCTCAAAGGTATAAGTATTATTCCTTCCATCATGTATGACATTTCTGTCATATTTCCACGGTCTTCCCAATAGAACATGACAAACGTCCATAGGTATGACATCACATAAAACTTCATCTTTATAGCCACCTATTTTAAACTTGACTTACCATTACTTGATTTCATTTCTGTAACCACGACACCTTGTATGGATTCGGGTGTGCAATCATCTTCAACTTCAACTTTTCCACGATCTCTGTGGATACCAAATTATCAGTGCTCCCACTGTCTATGATCACTTTGCAAACCCTATATTTGGCCTTGCAAGCGGTTTTGAATAGATTGTTCCTCTGGACCAGTTCTCTTACCTTCTTCTATCTATTTATGAGAAATTTCCTCATCATGAGTGATATTCCTTCTTCTATCGCTTATGCCTTCATCTCTATCTCCACATTCCTCTTCTGCGCTTCAAAAATGTGAGCTTCTCCACCTTCTGCATTCTTCTTCTTAGGACATTCCCAAAACAAGTGACATGTCTTTCCATAGGCATAGAACTTCACTTCTCCTCCTCTACCTCTTCCTCTTCCACTGGGAAAAGAGGGTCTTCTGCCATAGTATCCTCCTCTATAACTTCATCCTCTCTCTTTCTGACTGTGATACTTTCTAGCTTCTCCTATTGGCTTCTGGAACTTTTCTCTAACAATTCCTCTTCCTCTATTTGGACTCTTTCCTTTGTTTTGTTGGCTTTGCTTCTTGCCAAATTTTCTTCTCCTTTCAAGGCTACCTGATAAGCATCTTCCACAGTTCTCATTTTCATCAAGCTAATCTCATCCTGGATTTTGTATCTCAGTCCATTAATATACCTAGCAAGTTTTTCTTCATCATTCTCCATATGTCCTGCTCTTATGTTCATCTTGTAAAATTATTCAGTGTACTCCTTCACTGACAAACATTTATGTCTCAAGTTCTGCAACTTCCTAAACATATTCAATGGGTAATCCTTGGGTATGAACTTAGCCTTCAACTTAGCTACCCTTCTATCCCAATTCTTAATCTTTGACTTACCTTTTCATCTTTGGTCAGCTTGCAATTCGTCCCACCATAGCACTGCATGTCCCTTCAATCTGGTCGTAGCATGCTTTACCTTCTTCTCATCATCAATCACCTCATAGTCAAAGTACTTGTCTAAAGCACTTATCCATTCAAGCAGTTCCTCCACATTCAGATTACCTTCATACATCGGGACTTCTATTTTTTCTCTGGTTCCCAGCTTGACAACAATGCTCAACAATCCCTCCTTTGATGCTTGTTCACCTACAACTTCTTCTACTTCAACCTCTTCACTTGCATCTTCACTGATGTCACCAGCTTCAGGTGCTCTTCTCTGTGTTATTTCCATGGCATCCAACCATGCACAAAGTTGTCTCATCTCTTCTCCCATGGCAGCATTGACCACTGGTCTCTCTCTGTGTCTTCTTAGCGGCATGATTCCAAGTATTTCTTTTCCTTACAAAACTTATTTCCTGTTCTGATACCACTTGATCCAAACCCCCACCACTCTCGGGGATTCACGTGAAATCTCGATCTAAGGATATTTCACTCCAAGGAGTTGAATTATCTCTCAGGCCCCTAGTTGGCCCTCGAAATGCTTCTCCACGGGCATTTTCCCTTTTCCCCGCACATAAAACCAAGTTTGTGAGGGTCCAGATACTCCAGCGGAGTCTTGCACGTGACCTCAAACCATAACCGTGGGCTAATTTTCAACTTAGAGGAAAATTCAGGACTTCAAAGCTTTGGGCTTCAAGGATTTTCACCTAAAAACACTCTAATCCATCCAAAGTCTGAATACATGAATGTTCGAACAAATACGAGTAAACGATACATAATCTACACCCTGAATCGACGATCTTCAGGAACTCTGAAAATCTAGGCTTCAGGAATTTTGACTGCAACAACTTCCAAATGTTCCAAACGTTGAATTGGTGAACAATCAAACTGCGGTGGAGATCAACATCTCTCAATACACTCTGAGATATATGACTCACACAGATTTCGGGACTCTGGGCTTCAGGAGTTTTACTCGCTCCAACATGAAATACTTTCGGGGTGTCGAACTCTGAACCAGCAGATCAACGGTTGACGCTTACTCCGCACTCTAGGCTTTGGAGATTTCCACAACACAACACTCCAAAACCTTTGAAACGTTGAACTTGTGAAGTGTTGGATCTTCGATCCACGCGTCCCTCTCAAAAGACGATCAAGATCAACTACAACCTTTAGGAGTTTTTGACCCAAGATAACTTACACCCAATTTCCTCTGGAGTGCCAAATTTCCAGACTCTGAGATTTGTTAACGCGTGCACCTCGCGCCAACGGCTAGGATTTGCTCTAGCCTTCGGAGCTTCAAAAATTCCTTGTACTCTTGTAACAACACCTTAAATCTTCCAGATATTTTGCCTTCCAAACCACGATTTATTTGCGGACACTTGTCCTTGCCTTCTAACACTCCAGATCAACTTCAAATCCTGGGACTTCAGGAAACTTGTATCCTCCACAACACACAACCAAAAACTTCTTAATACACAAAGTCCAAAGGAATTCAAGGGTTATCACCAGCACACCTTCTCCAGATTTGACGGTCACGAAAGATCTTGGCTCCCTCAGAACGGATCTCATCTGCTCGTCCTTCAAACAAAAGGAATTATTCCTTCAAAAACTTTTTTCCCACTATTTTCTCCTAAGCTTTATCACGCTAAATGATTCTAACCTTCAATGCACACCTTGCACTTCCCTGAAACTTGAATATTTTTGGAAAATCCTCTTACACACTCCTTGCGCTCATCCTCCTTTAGACTCTTTCAACACTTGGATAAGTGTTGGCCCTGTGCATGCCTTGCACGGGTCTTTTGGAGCTTTTATATTCCACTAAGTATGTGTGCACTCCTTACATGCACTCTGCAATACTTCACACTATCTCTCCTAAGCTAACGAGTTTGAAATTGACTTTGCCTTCGCACTCCTTGCATGGCACTATGCGCTCCTTGCACCAGGGTTTTAGAAGAGAAACAATTGAAACTTACATAACATCACGGGTTCATTCATCTAACCATGAAATGCACACACACACATGCATATAAAACACAAAAATCAAATAAAACAACATTACCCAGTTACTCAAAGGAAAAAATTTGCAGAGATCTGAAAGCAATTCTCCTCTATTGTATTCATTCATAAAATATATACACAGGTTCTTACTGCTCTCAGCTTCTTCTCTACAAATCTCCTACAAACTTTCTTCAACAACCTCATTTGGGCATAGATTACATATATGTATACATGAGGGGGCTTCTCAATCTTTCCCTTCAGCCTACTTAAAGCTATCATATCACAATTAAAACATTCTCCTACTAATCCTATTACAATAAATGGGCATTTACAACCCAGATATGAGTTGATGCTCAATATCTATAAAATCCTCTATGCATTAAAGAAATTACTATCTCCTACGATCTCATACAATGGCTCAAGCCTCCAAACATTAAAAGGTCTTTAATTACAATGCTTTCAAAATATCAAAATGACGTGCTCTCCTTGGGATCAAAACTAATTTGAATGTGCGCGCTGGGTGTTGAGTTGTCCTCCACTTGGCCTCTTTGAACATTGATGGCGATGCTCCTACATCAGAAAAGAAGGCCCATCGAATGTAAATTATTCCAAGGAAGGAATTAGAAGCCTTATGTAATTTCCATGTAAATATATGTGTGAATTTAAAGGAAAGATTGAACACTCTATTTCGAGTGTTGTGTGAACTGAGGAAACCTCTGTCCAGTATATGTGTGTTAAATGTCTCTGTGGAAATTGGGTATTGTAGGTCTCTTTGTAATTAGTAATTCATTTGATTGTAGGTTTCAGTATTGATTGTGTGCAGGTTCTAGAGGAACTTGAATAAAGGTTCTTTCAATCGATATTAAAGGACAATCGATTAGATAAGCATTGATCAATCTTATGATAAATGATTCATATCAATTGTAGGTGAGATTAAGTGATGGCATATCGACAAAAAGAAGAACCATCGTGACCATTGATCAAGAAGTCAGAAGCTACAAGAATTGTTAGATTGGAATATGGAGTCGAGTGATATTTGGATTGTATGTGATCATTGATTAAAGAAGGAAGTTAGTATCTTACCGTCGAATTTTGGAGAATTTCGGATCGTTAGATAAGAAGCCAGATTCGACAAGGGTCGTTAAATCTCATTACAAAGTCTCGAGTAATCCCAGTCATCAGTTCAATGTTTGATTAAGTCCCAGCCCTCAAATCGCAAGTGATATTTAGAAATAATCTCGACCATTAGATCGAAATCAAATTAGAGGAATCAGGTTTGGATAAAAGCTTCACGATTGGAAGTGCGCATAAGTTAATGTCTAAGCCAGTTTTCAAATCAACGTATATTGTTGGTTGATCAGGCTATGTGTTGCTCCTAGATATTCTAACATTTCATCGCTTCATTATAGAGCCACCTTGTAATGATGCTAAGCAGTGTGGATCGTTCATTGCAATGGTTGATTAGAACACAACCGTTGATCTAGGCAGTGTTGAAGTTATAGGGAAAGGGCTTGTTGGGTTAGCGCGTGGACACAAGTTTTGGTCACATGGAGGAAAGGTAAATTCCTAGGGACTTAAATTTTTGTTTTAATGTTAAGGGCCTTTTATTGGGTTATGGTCACAACACCAAGGTTCTATGAAGAAAGGGAATATGATTGTAGTTCAGGCCTGGTAACCATGATTGTACAGAAAATGAACCAGGAGTTAATTCAGAGCTCAAGTCTGACCATTAAGAGATCAAAGAGTGTAGTGGAATCGAGAAAGAGAAATGGAGACTCAATCCATAAATGTGATTGAGTATAGAGTCTTGAGAATTGAAATAGAGAATCAATGGTACAGTAATATTAGTGAGGGCCAATGTATTTGAACCTTATAAAATAACCTGGTCACTATTGTAATTACAATGATAGTATAGAAGGGATGGTATACTCTAGTAGTAAATAGATCCTTGGATAGTCCCTTTGAGGACTTATAGAGAAACTATGTGCTTGTAGAAACTTCCTAACTGTGGTTAAACAAGGGGAGATTCCAGGTTGAGGCTATCTATTTTCATCAAATGGCATCAGAGTGTACAATGCTCTTTGAAATTGGAAAAGCTAATCAGAGTAAATTAAAATACTCATTGGGGTTGGAGAAGTTGTTACAATGATAGCATTGGAAGGAGATCATAATTGGAGAAAATACATCAGTATAATGTCTGAACGTTGAAGGAGGTATGAGGCTACATATTTATTTTGTTAATAATGAATTTGAAGTGTATGTTCACAGGTGCAAGCATGGAGTTATGGAGGATGGAAAGATCTTGTTGATGCTCTTGAAAAGAAACGAGATGCATGATCTGGATTTTATGAGCAGAATGAAATGACTACACATTATTAACAGGTGCTTAACACAAAATAATAGAGATATAGTAAAACTGGTTTTCTATTCAATAAGGAAAAAAATTGAAATTGTAAAATGTAGCGGAAACAAGCTTGTTGGAATGGTGGTGGCTTATCTATGAGAAGATATGGAATGGATACTCTCATTCACAAGAAGATGATCACAATGAGGCTCTAAAGGCATTTTTTACAATAAAAAGGAATTCTAAAAACCATAGGAGATGAAGCGCCAAAAGTCATGTGGGCATCGTCTGGGTAAGTTAGTACATCAACTTCCCGGGGTCGTAACTTTTGCATACGATCTTTGTTTTAGGTGTATGATAGCCCGTTGGAAAGGTATAGTCGAGGAGATTCATTTTGGGGGATAAATCCTATATTTTACTATCATTGAGAAGATCGATCCTGAAAAACATTCATTTAGGCCCTCAAAATGGCCCCGGAAGTTAAAACTGCTAAAAATAGTAAATTGCCAAAATTTTCAAAAAATTGTTTTGAGCCAGTTGGAAAAGGTGGGTGTCCACCGATATCCACCTAGATCAATGAAGAGGAAATTGTGACAGAGGATTGAGTTAAGAGGCATGTATAGAGGAGTGCATGAGAATGGCAAAGATATTATCCAAAGGAGTTCAAATTTGGTGAAATATGACAGAACAAGAGAGATGAAGTGATTTAGGGGAATGAATCAAAAGGAGACAAGATCATGAAAAGATATTGAAGATATTGTTTGATGTTTTTATGATAAATATGGTTTGAGAACTTTTGTTATGGGTTGAAGTAGACAGGAAAGATTTGATAGGAGCTATGATAGAAAAGGAGTTGTAACAAATAACAAGTTGTGTTCTTGAATCAATGAAGAAGAGCATTTGAGCTCTTATAGGAGAATTGTGGAAAGAAAATGATAGCTCCAGCTGAGATTGGATGAAAAGGACAAGTTGAGTGTTCTCAAGAGAAGAAGTAGAGATCTAAAAAATCCCAAAAAGAGAAAGGAGTGCTCAGAGGAGGTTCTAAGAGAGAGAGAACCACAAGAATACCATAAGACTAGGATAAAGAGAAGCTTAGCAAGGTATTGGATAGCAGGCTATGGAGAGAGCTTGTTACAAAGGCTTGAGTGTAGACTACAGGTGGACAAGGTAAAGTTCACAAAGGAGTTGAAGACAATGACTACTGATAGTCATTGAAAAGGTTCAGAGACAAGCCACATCATAGGAGAGAAAGATGCCAAAGAAAATGGAATAAGGAAGAAGATGAGTCAAGAGGAAATTGATAGAGATTTGATTGAGTTAAGGATGCAACTTAGTTATATTGAACAATTGCTAAATAATAAAATCAAATAAAACCATAGACAAGGGTGGAGAGGAAAGAAGAAAGTCAAATGTCCAATGATGCAATTGTTTCAGAAGAAATTAAAGAAACGATAAAGGAGATTGAAGCACATGTTGAGTGCTTGGATGAAAAAGGAGGAGCTCATAGGAGTTGAGTTCAGAGAGAGGCCATTGACAAAGAAAGAAGTTCACTTTTGTGAACTGAAGAAAGTAGATACCCTTGGAGAAGATAATGAGGAGGATGAGAGACTTGTGGAAGTCTCATGAACTCTTTGGAGAGTTCATATCAACATGAGGATGTGTTAACAAAGGATTTAAGTAAGGCTGAGGAGACAAATGTTTTTATAAGTGACAATTTATGTATGATTGCAAGTGTTGCAGGTGATGGACAGTCATCTAAAGTTGTCATGAACAAGAAGGAAGTAAAATAAATGTATCAAAACATTGAAGGAAGACATGATCAAAATGTTATTCTGATGAAGGGTGAGGCCACGGTGTCTCCTAAAGACATCCAAGGATGAGTACATACACATTTTTCCAATGGAATTGTTGACAGACAAATAGAAGAGATTTTTTTTACAGAGAGCAAGGATGAATTGGCTCATGGAGATAGCCAGGATAAAGATTAAGAGAAGCATTCAGATGTAATGCTTGCAAAATGGGATAAATAAATTGAATTGCTGGAAAGATTGCTAATGAAACTTGAGTCAGAAAGAAAGAGTACAACCAGAAAGAAAAAATGTTCACAAGTACCTAGCAGTGAAGAAGAGGTTATTTTAACATCTGAGGCAAAGGTAAATTTTAATTTTCAATTTAAAGTGGAAAATGCAGTTACATAAAGTGATGAACATGAAATAGTGATAAAAAAAAATAGGACCTGAACTATTTCTTGAAGGAGACAGACCCAAATTCAACATTCAGATTTGATGAATTTTTAGGATGAACTAAAATTTCTAGAGGAATGGCTAATTAAAGATGTAAGTGATGAAGACTACAGAGAAATTGCAAACCTGACACAAAATGGTTTTGAGGATTAGATTAAAGTTTCAATCAACAAGGGAATAAATGAAGAGGAGAGTAAGAATCCTTAAGATATAATTGAAGGATAGATGCAAAAACTAGTGGATAGCAACAACAAAATTCAGCAGAGTGAACAACAAGTTTTCAGCAAGGAGATGTACCATCCAAAGGATATACTGGACATAGAGATTGAATAAATGAGGATGTTGATGGTGAAGGTGTCTCGGAGAAGACAAGCAGAGGTAAAGAAGATTTACATCAGTGGAGCAAGCGGAAAGTTACAGACAACAATAAGACAACATGACAACAAGGCAAGAAAGGTGCAGTATAAAGTATGGGATCTAGGAGGACTTCAAACAAATGGAACTCATGCTAAGGATATCATGAAAAAATTATGTTCCTCGGGAGTTTGATGTAGGAGCATTTTAGCCTCCAAAACCTAGTTCATTTTGACTAGACCTAAGGGGTCTTCATTTACCAAGGGAGTTGGTTCCCTAAATGAGTTTAAGTGTGTATTGTTTGTAATTTCATATGTTTCTAGGGAATTCTATAATAATTGTGTGATTCAGATTGAGAGTGAGGATTGAATTGTAAATGTTTTGAAATGTGTGAGAACATGAGAGGGATTTTGAGAGATTGATAAGGTTAGAGAAATATTAGTATGAGTGAGAGATCCTAGAGACCTTTGAGGGATTTGTGGATCCTTTTGATTATTTTGTGCATCCTTTTGATTATTTTGTGGATCCTTTTGAGTGTTTTATGGATCTAGAGATCCTAGGGGGATTGATTTAGGAGGATTGTAGAGAGATTTGTGGATATGAAACAAATTTAGTTTAGTATCCTTTTGTGTATACATTGTAAGCCTTGAAGGCATTCCAGGAGAGGCCACCCATTGAGCACTTAGGCCATCAAGTGAGGAATTAGGACAGAGAGAAGAAGGCCCATCGAATGTAAATTAGGCCAGGGAATGCATTGGAATCCTTATGCAATTTCCATGTACATATATGTGTGAATTTAATGGAAAGATTTAACACTCTGTTTTGAGTGTTGTGTGAACTGAGGAAACCTTTTTCCAGTATATGTGTGTTAAATGTCTCTATGGAAATTGGGTATTTTAGGACTCTATGTAATTAGTAATTCGTGTGATTGCAAGTTTCTGTATTGATTGTGTGCAGGTTCCAGAGGAAAGAATATTGACTAAAGGTACTTTCGATCGAGATTAAAGGAGAATCGATTAGATAATCATTGATCAGTCTTGTGATCAATGATTCACATCAGTTGTAGGTGTGAGTAAGCGATGGCATATAGACAAGAAGAAGAACCAATGTGGCCATTGATCAAGTATTCAAAAGCTACAAGAACCATTAGATTGGAATCTGGAGTCGAGTGATAGTTGGATTGTTCGTGATCATCAATTAAAGAAGGAGGTTAGGATCTCACAGTCAAATTGTGGATAATTCTGGATCGTTGGATCATAATTTTGTTTCGACAAGGGCCATTAAATCTCATTACAAAGTCTGGAGTAATCTTAGTCATTCGTTCAATGTTTGATTAAGTCCCAGTCATCGGAATGCAAGCAATATTTAGAAATAATCTTTATAGTTAGATCGAAATAAAAGAAGAGGAATCAATGGTGGACAAAATCTTCATGGTTGGAAGTGTGCAGAAGTTAATGTCTGAGTCTATTTGCGAATCAATGTATATCGTTGGTTGATCAAGCTACGTGCCTCTCCCATATCTTCTCGCACTTCATCGTGTCATTATAGAGCCACCTTGTTAATGATGTGAAGGAGTGTGGATCATTCATTCCAATGGTTTATTAGAACACAGTCGTTGATCTAGGAAGTCTTGATGTTATAGGGTATGCACATGTTGGGTTAGCACATGGACATAAGTTTTGGTCACATGGAGGAAAGGTAAATGCCTAGGGACTTAAATTTATTTTTTACTGCTAAGCGCCTTTTATTGGGTTATACTCACAACACCTAGGTTCTATGAAGAAAGGGGCTATGACTGTAGTTCGAGCCTGGTAACCATGATTGTACGGATAATGAACCAAAGAGTTAATTCAGAGCTAAAATTTGACTATTAAGAGATCAGAGAGCACAGTGGAATCGAGAAAGAGAAATGGAGACTCGATCCATAAATGTGATCGAGTAATGAGTCTTGAGATTTGAAACAAAGAATCAAAGGAACAGTAAGATTAGTGAGGGCCGAAGTATTTGAACCCTGTAAAATAACCTGATCACTATTGTAATTGCAGTGATAGTATAGAAGGGACGATATACTTTGGTAGTAGATAGATCCTTGGGAAGTCCCTTTGAGGACTTATAGAGCAGCATTGTTCTTGTAGAAGCTTCCTAATTGTGTGTAAACGAGGGGAGATTCCAGGTAGAGGCTATCTCTTTTCATCACACTTCCACATCACCCTGCTAGTACACATTATATGTACAAGGTCCACATCATTTTTAGGCAATTTTCTCATATATATATATATATATATATATATATATATATATATATATATATATATATATGAATTTACTACAGACACACACACACACATATATATCTATGTATGTGTTTATGTATATATACAACTCATGTCTACCATGAATTTCAAACTTGAATTTGGAATATTTTCCACTTTGTATATTCATCCACTCCTCAAACAGAATTTAACCTCATCTCCTGTTGATTTGATGTCAGTTCAAGGAATTTAATTCACAATTTTTATGATTTTCCTAATTTCCTCTACAAAACCAAATTTTGCAAAGCATGAATTATACAACTATGCCTCCATATATTCTAATAAAAATCCAATTTAGGAATTTAACCCATCATTCCAATAGTAACTAGATGCAGAAAAGTTCCCCGATTATTCTCCTTGAGGAATTTTCTCAAAGACTTAACCTGTAAACTGCATTTTCTTCATATACATGTTTCTTTTTTGCCCATACAACCCTAGTGTTGTAACCAATAGCTCTCGTACCACTCTGTAACCTACCCAATCTCTCCTGTAACATTATTGAGGTGGTGGGGTACTCCAAATTCCTCCCACTTACTTACAATTATGTTATGATACCATTTTATAATGTACCCAATACCCTCTGTAACTATTGAGGATATGGTGTACTTCTTAAAACCACCAATTTCCATCAATTCCTTGTTCTGATATCGTTTTGTAATGTACCTAGTAGGCTTTGTAACTATCGAGTATATGGGGTACTTATTTAAACCACCTATTTCCATTAATTTCTTGCTTCAATACCATATTATAATGTATCCAACCATCTAACTAGGATGAAATCAACATTCTAAAGTTGTGCTACCAATTTCCTCATTGTCATGATATTAATATATGAATACATGTCGACATGAAAATGCAGGCTTATGAACACACAATTAAATTGTTCATAATTATAGAATCAAACTTATGCATCCAACATAACAACATTCAATTCATAATATACATAGCATTAATTCAACATAATCATTAATAAATCATAAAAATTATCTTTCTTGGAATCAATCACCAACTAATTGCAGTTGAAGGATGTTCCACCCAACCATAGGCTCTATGTTTCCCTTATTCTTTCTAGAACAGGGACACCCCCTACTTCAAGCCAGGATTCAACAAGGAAAATATCACCTATGGTTGGTTCTAATACTATCACACAACCCAATTTCCCAAAATTTCACCATCTACTAACTCTTATAGTAATCCCAATCCACCAACTTTGTTTCCCCTTCAACCTTCACAACCCAAGGAATGAGATCCCCTTCCCTGCCACAAAGTCCATTGAGCTATCCCACTTTTCTCCTAGGCTTCAACACATACCGGCCAAGAAACATCATTGTTGGGGACTCAAGGGACACTTAGTTGTAATCAATATTACTTCATGCCAATAATTTTCCTTTGTACATAGGAATAACTTACACATATGCAGTAGCTTAGGCTCAAAGATAAGGCTTCCTTGGAAGAATGGATGTCAACTCCCCTTTCCAAGCCCAAAAATATGGAATATATTTACATTCCAATGATAAACCATGTGTCTCAATAAGAAGCCCATGTATCTATCTTGGAAACTAATCCCAAAGTCCAATGACTTAGGAAAACATAAATTTAAGGTTTAATGAAGTCAAGGCTTAAGGACTTATGTTCACAATAAAATAATAGTATCTTCCTCTAGCCCTTAAGCCCCCTAGGGCCCCCTTTCTTTCCCCTCTTGTGGAATCATAGCCCCGTCTATTTTTGTTTGTCTTCGCGTGTAGCTTGTGATTTATTTTAATTATTTTCAATGTACCATTTACATATTACAACATTTATCTCCCGGCCTTTCATCCTATACACATATACATTGGAATTTTGTGGATCAAAACTAGGGGTGTTACAAACAAGATCTCATCAAATAAAATTTTACAGGTCAGAGATCTAGTTTTGATGTGGGATAGGGCATGCAAACCAACTGGTAAATATACTAATTTTCAACATGCATGGCTTGACCATACAAGATACCAGAAAACATTTCCCAAGGTAGTTACTACCTTTAAGACCTAGATGGATTCAAATTATCCCTACCTAAAAAGCCAATATATAAAAAAATAATCAATTCAATTCACCCATAAGAATAATAAAGTTATACGTGACAAAGTTTATGCTTTCTTAACATAGTAATTATTGTTTCCCTTGCTTTTGTTTACTACTTTCATAGTTTATCCCTTAATTTATTAGTGTAGTTGTTACTTTCATGGCATACCATTGATTTTCTTTTTCCTAGTAAAAATCATGTTGTGGACCACATTGGTTAAAATGAAGAGGTCAAAGATGTTTCCGGCTTCTCTTCATTAGTGCTTACAGAGAGTTTTAACTAGCGAATGGCTTAGGACCTTTCTTGCATAATAATGTATTTGGGTGTTCCCACGAGCTTTCTTAGAAAATGAAAGAGTTCACCTACAGGATTTCTATCTAATTTATAAACACGGGCCTTTGGGAAAGAGGAAAGTTAAGAATCCCAGTTTGAAAATTTTAAAAGGTGTCATT
Source organism: Picea engelmannii (assembly GCA_009831015.1). Classification (NCBI taxonomy): domain Eukaryota; kingdom Viridiplantae; phylum Streptophyta; class Pinopsida; order Pinales; family Pinaceae; genus Picea; species Picea engelmannii. Next base: position 160,029 of record ML792008.1, read on the forward strand.
TTATACTCGAGTATGGTAAAAAATTAAAAACCCAATAGAAGGTGATCAACCTCGATTAAATAAGGCTTTCCAAGAGTTACTTATTTCCCCTCCTTTTGCGGAGAAAGAAACTCTATATTAGTATTATTTTTTTTAAAGAGAGGGAAAGGAAATTAAGCTAATGGGTAATGTAAACAACCTCCATCATGGCTATGGATGTCTAGAATCCCACTGATAGTAGAGAAATTATTGTGATGCCATGGTGACTCCATTTACGTTATGCATGCCCAACCTACAAATGATCAACACTTGAGGGACATCTTACATCCATTCTTGAGAAATATTGCTATGCCTCATACCTATAAAAGGATCTAGGATCGAGACCACAACCTAAAAGTGGGCTTATTTTTACTTAATGTACTAAAAAAATTCTCAAGTGTGATTTACATAATTTGCTAACCTTATTTATGAATGGAATGTTCATAGCTTCAATTATATAGGTAGTTTCAATGAATTTTCTTATATTTTCATCCTTGGGTGTTTATGAAGGAAGTCGGTTTGTCCTCACCTCTTTCATCACCTCGCTTTCAAAACTAGGATTTAAGGATTCATCAAATTTATCACCCTATGTTGCACCCTCAACAGTACCACACCAAAAGGCATGGCCCCCATTTTAAATTAGGAACTATCCTTATGGTTGCACCTTGTTACATTCCCCACCCCACACAACTGTGTGTTCTTCACTCAATTTTACCCTCATTGAGGTTGTCGTGTATGTTTACAAATGAGAATATGATTTTGAGCCCTTTGGTTTATGCTTTCAAGTTGTGCCCTAGTATGTGGTTAGTTGTGAAATGATTTCACCAAGTGGATGATGAACAAAGTGCATATGTTGACTCATCATTGGCATGGTATCTTGGTGCATGATATGCATCTATTACTGTAGATATTGGAACTTTATCTTTGAAGTAAGTAAGAGTGAAGTATAGCAATTGAAGTCGGTTTCTCCCAATCTTCCGTCAATTGCTATGAAACAATTCGCAAGTTTTTTGCATGTGATGTTGTCATTGACAAAACAACTTACAACACACTTAAAATATCTTGGATGATAGGGATCATCATGACAACTATCCATTGGTCTATTTGATATTAGATAAGAAAACAATCATGGGAACTCACATTATGTGTAAGGGATATTGTTAAGTGGTGTTTCATTGATACTCTAATGCCTTGAAAGATATGTTCAATCAACTAATAAGGACCTTTGATTTAATCATATTGTGTTTGATGAAATCATCATGTAATGGAATCAACATGCATTTAGTTAAATGACGATGACCAAGTGTGATTTCATGTTGTTATGGATTGATATGTGATACTTTCTCTTTGTCTAATGATGGATGACTTGATCCTTCAAATAAGCTTTGACAAAAAGTGAACTATTGATGTATTCTCTCATTGTTCCACGCTAATTGTAACACAATGACAAGCGATTTTCATGCACTCGTTCATCTTTGTCAAAGTGATTCATAATAGTTGGATGGTTTGTGAGATTCTTTATTTCTCCATTCAAATGCTTCGTGGAAACACATCTTTATCTATGTGATGAGGGTAGGAATTTCACAACCAAATAACTCGTCGAATTTGATGGTTTTGACAACTTCGGTGCCAATTTTAACAATTTTAAGGAAGAAAGCCGACAAGTAGAAGAAATTTTAAACCATAAAATACAGGAAAATTCCCCTGTGATAGACAATTTTCCCATCAAATTCCATCCCTATATGCAACAATCACTAAGTGAGGGGGTTAAAAAGATGCAAAGTGTGGGTAAATGTGTTAAATCTTGATGTAAATTCATTGATCATTTAAAACATCATAAAGGTACATAATTAATCCAGATCAAGTTTAATATTTTTTAATGTGTTTAATTAGGCATATTATTTGTAATTAAATGTTTAAGACTACGAAGCTTAAGAAGAAGGCTAAATTTTCTATGCTTTCAATATTTTCTGGTTTGTCATCATTACAATTTGGTCTGGGATTTTTTTCCAAAATTACAATTTTGGATTGTTGAAATTGTTGTTTTAATGCAGAAATGGATTCAACACCCTTGAACACTCCTATTGCAACTAGATTGTGTAATGTTAACATCTAATTTATGAAATTCCATCAACCTAAAATTATTCTTGTCTGATTTCAAGTGGAAAAGATTAGTTTCTCTTATCGTTGTTTTGAACCACTTGTTTAAATTTACAACTTAGAGTTCCCGAAATTAATGAGTGACCATGAGAAAATAAAGGAAAAGAATAGTAAGTTAAATAAAAAGAAATTGAATTGGGTTTAGCTCGAATCGTTGGGAGGAATGATTGTTCTCCTCCCCAACTGGGTTCAATTTCCACTAGTGATATGTTGAGCTCATAAAGAGTATATTGTTGTGATGGATTTGAGCCTTGTTGTTGATTGGCCTTGATCCCTAAAGATTCTAGGGTTTACCCTGTCTACCATCCTCAAAATGAGGGGAAATACTTTAGGGTTTTCCTAGGCTTATAGCTGAGAAAATAATTAAATAAAATGCAAGAGGAGTTCAAATTTAGAAATAATACCCCATATGGGGTGTTCTTCAGATCTCACGATGGCAGGGGGGGTACGAGTGATGAGACACCCCACCCTCAACGACATATGGAACCTATCTACCTTAAGTGTCATGCTCCCATCCCTGCAAATGACATCCATCACAACCTTCTCGATCACGTCGAGGTGGTTTCACACGTAGGATATTTGGTGGTTATTCAAGAGTCGATGTCGATCGAGGACAACCTCATTCCAACCTCACCCTCACATGATAGACATGGAAGCTCACTGGCTCTCGAGTTAAGGAATGATAATAACATCAGCCCTTCCATTGGAGATTAACCCTTGATATGTTATGATGAAGAGACTCCCTCATCGTAATATCATTGCCCATTTATCATAGGTAGGGTGGTGGTTCATTCAGGCCATAAATTGGGAGCCTTGGTTGGGATATGATGCGGTCTTGAGTCTGTTATTTGGTAAGCTTCCAATTCTCCTTATCACATGCCTCCTTTCCCACACGTTATTTGTTTTCAATCCTTCTTAGGTCCCTATCTACTTATTCATGGCTCCACGAGGAATATGACCCTCTCATCCTCACTCAACTCAGATCCCCTGCCCCCCCATTGCTCAGTTAACTCGAGTTGCGAAGGAAGTAATGGAAGCGACCGAATATTAGGAAGAATATGTCTCGGATGTGAACAAAGGTAAAATGGCAGAGTTGGAAAAGGAGATTCAACAACTCAGGGAATTTTATGACGATGAGGAGGTCGAAGCTTAGATAGGCATCTTGATTCCCCATTTGGGTTTCTCTCGAACCCGCAACTCAAAATTTTATAGGACCCTAGAATTATATTGCCAAACCAAGACACTAGTAGCCTTCAGAATGCTCCCCAAGGAGAAAGATTTCAAACAGCGGAAAAATAGACATGAACCACTAGAGATTTAGATTGCATACATGGCTGAAGTTTTCACCTGGTTAGTTAATCATCATGGAGGCAATTTCACCCCCCCTGGATGCAACTATGCTAAGGCCGAATGCTCCAAATCTCCTACTAGACGTGGTTTTGTTTTCCTTTCATGTTGCCATTCTATCTAGGCATTTAGTTTTCAGTTATCAGTTCAGACACTTAAATCCTATCAAACATACTATGTTTAAACTTCCTAAGGCCTGGTTTCCCCACAAGGGCATGCACCATTTTTGTTTTTTAAGTCCTCAAGGCCCAGAGACTGTCATGGTCTCTTGGAAGTTGAATCTTCTGTAATTTTCTATGTAATCTCTGTTAATATTAATTTAGTTGTTGATTTACAAAAAAATAAAAAAAAGGTATAAAGAATATTGCATGATAAATCTCAAAAGGATGAGAATAAGAAATACATGTTAAAACAACAAAAAATCAAATAGGAAACTCTTGATAAAGGAAATTTTGGTTGTTGTAGCTTGCATGCACAAGAAAATTACTCAAGGGAGGCCTCTCTCCCTTTCTCTTTCCCAACAAGTCAAGCAATCCCTCATGCAAATTTCTTAAACCCCAACATGTGAACAAAACCCCCGAGGTTAATTCCATTCCTACGCAAATCACTAACCTTGATTTTCTCTTGCATGGTGCACTTGAATATTCCTAGGTAAAATCTTCAATATTGATACATTCGAAGTCGAAAGTCTTCGCATGAGTCGTAACTTCATAGGGATTTGATAGATTGGTATGAATCATACCGTTCATGAATTTTTCTAAGTCAGGGTCGAGTTTTTTTGGCAGAAGTTTTTTGGAGTTTAGATATTCAACATGAGGATTAACACCTACGATGGGTAATGCATTGTTTATTTGCATGTTATAGGTTTATCAAATGCAATTTCATGCCTCGATTGTGTTGGCTTTGTGAAAAATTTCATACTTGCTCCGAACTTGCTTAGGTTCATTAAAATAAGTTGTGTGCATTCATTGGTAAGCCAGTCAAACCTTGACACCAATTTTCCCAAGCCATAATTCTCTTTAATTACTTGACAAATCATTGTGCATATAAATTTCCTTGAAATTTTTTTTTTTTTTTAACAAGGAGAATCAGTGGACCTGCTAGTTGTCACCGAGGAGACCCAGGGGTGAGTCGAAGAGACTACCCCTATAAACCTAGTCCTAGAGAAGGCACCCATAGAGCCCACTTCATTCGATATTTGCTAAGGCCCTTGTAGGATTTTTTTAATGAAGTCTCTTGGCACCAATATTGAGGTTATCAATGAAGGATTAATGTATTTTGTATATCATTGTGTTGAGAAATACATAATTCTTTAATTTTTTGGTATCATTCAGTTCTACTCAAGGATTGATAAAAATGGTTAATAGTTCAAAGGTTGAAGGAAAGTATAAGCCCTCCACTTGTGGATGGCAGCAGACACACTACCTAGGTTGGCACGGAGGGTTGTCATAGAATGTTGCAATGTTAGATGTTGCATGCCCAATCAATGAATGGAGTGGTGAACCGTTCCATGTTGCACTTATATGAGTTGGGATGATGTGGTCACACAAGTCGAATGTGTGGACCCAAGGGGATGAACATCACTTAGCCATTGGTGTTACATTTGGGCATATTTGGGCACACATATTGGGTGCACGTGTTGGATGAAGATGGTCGGCGGACAAGGAATTGAAGGAAGTAAAGTTAATCGATGGAACTTGGGTCCACCTTGGAGTGAAGGTCCTTGCAAATTCAAGGCAAGTCTCATACAAAAGGAGGACACCTTAAAGGTGCTAAGGGTAGAAGATAAATCATTAGTCATTCACACTAGTGAAAAAAGCTCTATTGTTTGTGCTAAGTTCAAGTTTGGCAGAGTAGGGTGAATTGCACTGGCTAAGTGAGAAGAAGAAGAAGACAAGACCTTCAAAAGATAGACAAGTGGTTTCTTCAGGGGTTGGATCGGAAATTCTTGAAGTTAGTTGTGTCTTGTGTAATTGTAGTTTTTAAATGAGCCACAGGTAGTGCGGTACACTCCTCTATTGTACATTTGTAACATTCTTCATATAAATAAAGTTAAGGCATCTACCATGGGTGCCACATATACTTGTGTATTTTGGTTACTTTACCTAGATGAATGTTATGTTCCTTTCTTTTCTATGGGTTGGCTAAGTACTAAAATATTGGCTAAGTATAAATATTATTGGGATGTTTTAAGGTTGTGGTTAGACGTGTGCCTATTGTTGGGTGAACTTGGTTGTGTTGGACTTAGTTGTGCATCTAACATATTGTATCTTAAGGTGAATTTATGGGCATACCTTAAGTGAAGAGCTATCGTCTAGTTGTAGTGAGTGCAGGTTTGTCAAGCGACTGCATATGACAAAAATAAGTTTTTTGAGCAAGGCTCTTAGGTCCATGATAAGTGGTATTAGAGATCAACTTCTCTAAGAAGTTGGTTTTAGAACCTTATTGGTGTAGATTTTAACCTTGTGCAATAAATTACTGCCAATAGATTCTTAATGAAAATAGAAAAGATACAATTGCATACACACATTACATAGAGATTTAGCCTAGAAACCCAAACCGGAAAACCAACAACTTGTTTAGAGTTGCACCTCTAATATTCTTTATTCATCATATTATTCATTGTTTACAATACAATATATATAGGATCCCATGGCATCCAAAACCCCTAATCCATTGACCTGGATTAGTCAACAACCATAATTTCTTAACCAAAATTAGAAAAACCATCGGCGAGAACCATGTGCTAAAAAACATACTCAAAAATGCCAATTTTTTGGGGGGGTGTTACCCCTGTCCCCCAGCGAACCCCCCCGGCCAAGGAGGGGCTAGCTCCCCCCCTTACAAGCCCCCAACGCACCTGGTGTAGCACGCACAATACATCTAGTCGTGCAAAGAATATAACACATACCCAACATTCTCCCACTTGTTTTTTTCTTTGTATATAGGGGGTTACAAAGTTACATAGTCAACAATTCAGGGCAGCAATGATCATAGATCCTCTACACAAGGAGAAATTTTCAATTCTCACATATTTTCTTAATGAATCTCCAAAATTCTTGAAAGTGTCCACCTTCATCAACAACACCTTATTTTCTTCAACAATGTCTCTCACAAAGTGATATTGAACATCAATATGTTTTGCCTTTGAATGATAAGTCGGATTCTTCGCTAGGAACATTGCACTCTAACTGTCACAATCTATCCTTATATTTTTTTTTACCAACCCAATACATGAACACAATCATTGTGACCATACTGCTTCCTTTCTTGCATGAGTGGCTACCATATATTCAACTTTTGTAGTTGATATTTCCACTAGTACAGACTATCTTTTGCTCCTCTAAATAGGTTAAACACATACCCACTTGTAGATCTTTTGTGATCTAGATCTCCAGCCTAGTCCGCATCAACAAATCCATGTATGTCCAACAGTCTATCCAATCCTGATCTTCCTTGGTATCACAATCCACAACTAGTAGTTCCACGCAAATGATTGAAAACCCTCTTTCCGGCAGTCCAATGCTCCTTCCCTGGTTTTGACATATACTTGCTTAAAACTCCCACTGCATGTGCAATGTCTAGTCTAGTATAGACCATTGCATACATAAAAATTTCAATCGCACTAGAATATGGAACACAAGACACATCCTCTTCCTCTTCTTATGTATTAGGACACTGATCCACAAATAACTTTACACCTACAGGAATAGGGACCCTGACCCGTTTACAATCCTTCATATTAAACCTTTACAATATTATCTCGACTTGTTTCCTTCGATTTAACTAGAGTTTCATGTTTTCCTAATATCTTTTAATTTCCATTCCCAAAATGAAATATGCAACTCCAATATCTTTCATGTCAAATTTAGAGGACAATTGACTTTTCACATCATGGATAATCTCCTTGTTGTTTTCTATCAATAACATATCATCCCCATACAAGAACAAATAAATAAGATGATCACTGATTAATTTGAAATAGACATAGTGATATGTTTTGCTCCTTGTGAAGCCAAGTACCGACATATAAGTATCAAATTTTTGATACCACATCCTTGGTGATTTATTTAACCCATACAAGGACTTTTTCAGCCTGCATCCTAGCTCTTTCTTTTCCTTCACGACAAATCCTTCTGCCTGCTTCATGTAGATTTCTTCTTCGATATCCCCATGTAGAAATGTTGCCTTCACATCCACATGTTCTACTTCAAAATCAAACGCAGCAGGAAAAAATAAAAGAAATCTAATTGAAGTTAACTTGGCAACAAAAGAAAAAAATTCACCAAAGTCAATTGCCTCTAACTGGGAATAACCTTTTGTTACTAACCGAGCTTTATATTTATCCAATTTACCTTCTACATTCAACTTCTTCTTAAACACTCATTTGTTTCCAATGGGATTTCTTCCAGTCGGCAACTCCACTAGATCTAAAGCCTCATTCTTAACCAAAGCTTCCATTTCTTCAACCATGGCCTTTTTCTAGAGTTCTCCATCCTCTGAATCCACTGCCTCCCTAACAGTTCTAGGATCATCATCAGTAATAGACAAAGAAAAATTTGAATGGCAATTAGTTGGAGTATACCTTTTCGTTTGAGTTATTTCCCAAATCGATCTCCTCAATACTCGAATATGAGGATCTTCTTCTTATTATTCATGTTCTTTTGTAGATTCTGATTCGTCATCCTTCAACTCAAACTCTATTTTCTCTGGTTCTTCCTTCCTTGGTAGGACTTCTTGTCTGAAAACATCATTGATTTCTCTAAATACCATATCTTGCATATACACTACCTTCTTAGTTTCTAGGTTCCAAATCTTATAACCTTTCAAACCATCTTTATACCCAATAAAGATACACTTTTCAGCTTTTTTATCTAGCTTACTCTTGTTTTCCTTTGGAACGTGAACATAGGCATCATAGCCAAATACCCTAAGATGTGTCAGAGGGGATTTCTTACCATTCCATACCTCATGTGGAGTCTTTTCATACAACGCTGATGAGGGTGATCGATTGACCAAGTAACATGCAATACCCACTTCCTTTGCCCAAAATTCTTTTCCTAACCCGACACCACTAAGAATGCACCTTGTTGTTTCCATCAACATCCTATTTGAACATCCTTTATGCAACTGCATTATGTTGAGGTGTATATGGATTAGTATTCTTCCTTGCTATATCGCACTTCTTACAAAATTATTCGAATTCATTTCTGTAAAACTCTCCACCATTATCCCTCCTCGACACCTTAATTATTTTCTTTGTTTGATTACAAGTCTCTGCGCCAGTATCAACAAATTACTTTAGATCTTTGTGCCAATATCAACAAATTACAAGCCTCAGTGGATGGCATCATAAAAAATCAAGAAGAAATGATGAACCGGATTGTCAGACTTGAAATATCCAAGATCCAAGCACCTAGGCCTCCGTTCAAAGGGCAGTTCCAGAAAGGGAATCAATTTTACAAGCCAAAGAATGAAAACGAAGTTCCAAATACCTTGGCCCCTACAAACATTGTGGATGAAAACCCTTGGTGCCTAGAGTGTAGTGAAGCACATTGGGAGCATGAATGTCCTTATAATGCTAGCCAGCAACAAGTCAACAATTTGGATTGCTTCATGAACTTTCCTCAGATAAATATCACAGATATAGAACATCAACAAGTCGTGAGGGAAGCAGCCAGAGCGGCAAGGATGGCAATAATAAACAACTTGGACCAAGAATCACAAGAAAAATTAAAGAAACAAGAAGTTCAGGTTTACAGAAGGAAGAATCCAAAGCAACCTACCGTTGATCAGCCGAAAAACCCGCCTCTTGAGGTTCTTCTTCTTAGGACATCCAAGACTGGTAAGGTTGACCTTAACTTTGACTTTGAAGGGGATTTATCAAAGATGCATATGAATGTTCCCCTGAGAGAAGCAATCAAGATCCCATCCATTAAAGAATGCTTTGATACTTTCTTTTCGGGATGAGATGAACCTATGGACCCCCCTATCATGTTGCAAGCTGATCATTTCAGGGTCCAGTATGGTGAAAACCCTCCCTTCTTCATGACTTTAACAATGAACAACAAACATATTAACAATTGTATGCTAGATACGAGTACTGGTGCCAACATGATGTCTCTTAAAGTCATGCAGCAAATGGTTTTGAAGGTCACTAGGCCTTACAGGAACGTGTGTGGTTTTGAATCTAAAGCAATACCCACACATGGGTTGGTTGAAAATGTTGAAGTGCACTTGAAAGAATACCCCGAGAAGACAGTCCACATAGATATTATAGTGGTTGATGTCCCAGATGTGGGGGATGTTGTTATCTAGGAAGTTTGGTGCGATGATAGGTGGTTCCCTGGAAATGAACCTCACCTTCTTACGGTTACCTTTGAAATATGGAACGATGGGACATCTACTCAATGTGTCAATAACTGGGAATCATGTGCAGGATATTGTTCATCCCATAAATGATGACAAAGCGCAGAATGATGTGATACAAACTCTTCAAGAATACTCTCCAGAAGACATGCCCTTTGCAACAAAAGAAGACTTTAATCAAATCGAATGGCTCAAGAAAGAAGAATACCAACAACTCCTAGATGAATTCAAGAACAAGGAAGTTGGGACGGTGAAGATATTAAAAAAGAAAAATGAAGATGACGTACAAATCTGCCCATCCCAGCAAGAAGTCTTTTCAGCAGAAGCCCACCCACCTCCCTCAGTACAATACACCAGGGTTGTTCAAGGAACGACCAAATACAAAGTCAGAAAGTATAAGGGGGGAGATATGGTATGGATGTGGAATACTCAGAAAGGAGAGACAACTAATGTAAAAGGAAGCACACAATCATGGCTCGGACCTTTCAAAGTTGGAATGGAATCAGTTGATAACTCATACTATCTGTCAACTTTGGAAGGGAGAAGGCACCCATTACCCATTAGCGGGCACCTCCTCAAACCTCACCAAGGTGGTGGGACCTAACTCCACAGGTAAGTATAGGTAGGTAGGCATTTTCGTGTATTATACCACTTGCATTCCATGTTAGTTTTCTTTCTCACTTGCATATTGATTGTCTTATTTTAGTCATACACATATATTATATTTGCGAGGTGGCAATACCACCCCACCTTTATTACTGATGTCCTTTCGAGTTTGAGCAGGTCTGCAGGTTATGCCAGAGATGTTGAGGTTCTCATGCGCTCTACGGTGAGCACATGTCCTCGAGTTGGAGCCAGATGTTATCCCCGGTTTCTAGGGATAACTAGGAGATCATGTCTCGAGGCCCACGGGTCCTAGACATAGAGTACCGAGAGTAGGATTGACCTGAGCATGTCCCTAGAGGGCCCATCTTTCTTCTCTTTCATCAGACTTGTCTTGTCAGCAGCAGCAGCATCCATCACCTTCGGCTTGGACTTGTATCAGAGAATACTCTTGCTCCATGAGGTAATTGGTCCAGGTATCATGGTATGTGTCATATTTTATCATTATGACCTTTAGATATATGCATCAAATTCCTTTTATTTCTGACAACTGTTTGGATCTTACACTAACCCACTTGACCATGGTTGGGGGGATTGACAGGGTATCCTAGCAAGCTTGTACCCATAGGTTTAGGTTTGCCATCGGGGGGTTTCTGAAGGGCCATCGTCCGCTCCCATCATATCATCACTTTTACATCTTATCTCCCACTCATCTGCCCCATTCCCCTAGTCTGGGCATTAGGATGATCTGTTTGTGGGGTTACACCTTATCTCGTGGGAAGAAGGGGCTAAAGGCCCAGAAGGTAAAAGCAGCTGGTAAAAGT
>ML792008.1:171580-184708 GCA_009831015.1 Picea engelmannii
TCAGCAAGAAATAAGAGGGACCCGAAGAAAAACAAAACAAGACCTAGCCAAGAGGATAGGGGGTCTCATCACAAGCCAGCCTATTATGCTCATAAATACCTAGCAGTATGACATTGCCATCATCATTTTACCACGCCAGGGAAATAACCTTTGGTTTCATGGCCAAGGGAAACGAGGTCTCATCATGAGCCAGCCTTATCATCTATGTGAAAGTATTTGTGGGTAACATTGTCAGCTCTGGTCACCACGGCAAGGCAGTGTCCTCTAGTTAGACCTTGAAATAAAATAAATAAGAAAAAGAAATAAAGAAAAGAAAGAATAAAGGCAATAAAGGGATTGGAAAGACTTGCATCCATGATAGGTACAGCTCGCCTTCTACAAAGGCACCCATAGGTAATATTGTACACCCCGGTCTTTCACTCTACCTGTATGTCTAGACATCCCTTGACCACACCACCTCATTTTACATGGCTTGGATGATACCCTCTGGAGACTTTCCTTTTCTTATGGATGCTGGCCCAATAGGGTATTTTGTCTTTTTCTTCGGCTTTGTACAGTAGGTCATTGTAATATCTTTGAGCTATTAAATGATATATCAGTAGTTTTATGCATGTATTTGATAAAATTAATGATGAAATGTGATTGACATTGCTATGATCCCTATGACTAATGAGCCCATGGAGGGCGAATTTTTTGATGTGCAAGACCATGCCCAATGGACAGGTACCAGTTGGACTGGTACACATGGGGAGATGATTAGTTCGGACCTCCATGGGGCTGAATAGCCCATCAGATGGTTGTTGGGACACCATCAGGGGCAAAGACAAGACAGTGATTGGATGAGCCTTTGCACATGAGAAGAAGAAGGACGTTCCACCCGGGACACTTTGGCTGAGCCCAACCCAGGGAGGTTGATCCACTTCATATGGAATGCTTTCCTTTTGATGACCGGGACATCACCCAGGATGTCTTGACATCTCCTTGAGCGTGTAGCAGTTTGACAGGATGGCTGGCACGTGTGGCAGCTTGGAGGAGCCCAGAAAGGGCTAACGTCTGACTTCTGGATGCTGGACTAGCCCCAAAAGGGCCTAACGTCTCCCTTAGAGGGGCTTGACGTCTCACCTTTTGCTCATTTATGTCTTTTACTTAGCAGTTAATGTAAAAATAGTATGATTTTGGTTTGTAGCCTTGTCGGCTATTTTTAATGACCTAATTTTAATTAAAGGTCATGATACACTATATATTGAGGATGTTTTTCCCTCATTTGAACGTAACACACAACTCACTCTCTTGTGAGGTCTGATTTTTGCGCCATAGTTTGGGTATTTGGTCTTTTAAAGGAGGCACACTTATTGATGGAAGGATTTTCTTGGCATGTTTGGCATTTCTCTTGAAGGAAGGTTTACAACTAGGGTTTGCATATGATTTTCATCATGATATGTAAGTGTTTTTCTTGCAAAACTTCTTAATTGAATGGTTGTAGGTTTACATTCTTGCATTTACTTATAAATTTGTTGATTTTAAAACCCTGGGTGACAAACACACAAGTAGGTCCTTGTTTCATGTCCCCTTGGAGAGAAATATTCATCCATTGAAGGAGGAAGAAAGAGCCTAGCCTTTGCTACACTCTTCCCACTTCTTCCCTTAAGCTAGCTTTGATTTTAAAGGTTAAAAGGAGGGTGACGTCCCAGGCCTAGGTTATCTACACCTAGGGTCGTCCATCTTCTAGGGTTTAGGTGATAGAGCCTTGCCATTGCAACACTCTCCCTCACTTGATCCTCTTGTTTTATCTCTTCTCATATGCTAGCCATTTTTCCAAGTTTAACCTAAAGAAGGAGGAAAGAGCACGAGGCCTTGCTTAAGCAACACCGGAGTGAGCCTCTTTCCCCTAGGGTTTTGATTCTAGGGCCCTGCCATTTCAACACTCTAGAACCCTTCCCTCTTGTCTTTATCCTATTACTCCTTCAGCCTTGCGTCCTCTCTTTGAATGACTCCATATACCCTTAGGCACTGGTCTTATACACACAACGTTGAAGTGGTAGTGCTCAAACCAACTCTCAAAAATTTAAATTTTGAAACCCTAACTAACTAGCTAACCCTAACTAGGATGACATCACAGTTGGTTATTCCATCTTGACGGAGCAAATATTGATAATAAGCAATTAGATGATGGTTAAAGGCTTTATTGAGTAAATGATTGATTGAATATATTGTTTGCTACATCATCTCAATAGTTCTTGATGAATTGATACTTTTCCATTACTGTATTGATAAAACGTTGATCTCATTAATACCTGTTGTTTCACATTGCTTATATGTTGATGTCAGATAATTGTGTGAAGTACAAACCCATTGAGTTATAGCCTGCATATATATTGTATTGTTGTTGTCTTGTTCCAGGCAGGTGTTTTCATTTGGGCATACACTTCATTTATTGGCTGATTAGCCGGATTATCTGACCATTGGTGGTAACCTGTGAGGAGGAAACTTTGCCTTGATCTTTATACTTTGGCCTCTTCAAAACCCCAGGTTGTCGGGGATGTCTCCCCTGGGTTAACCTCCCTAAATAGAAATAACCTCCCCATTGAGGTGACATTGGGTGGGGTAGGTTCTTGTTACGCCACTTTGGCCTCTATCCTTTAGCCTTTTTGACCTAGCTACAAACTGTGCGATAACAGAGACCACATCATCAAAACTTAAAGTAGTCGTATTACTACCTATGGCCAGAACCAGACTATCCCATGAGTCTAGTAAAGAGCACAATAAACTGATACACTTATATTCATCATAAATATTAACATCAATAGATAATAAATGACTTACCATTGTCTTAAAGGAATTCATATGCTCTCTCACTGAGTCTCCATCTTTCATCCTCAGGTTATACAACTTCCTCCGTAGGAACAATTTGTTTACCAGGGACTTAGACTGATACAAAGTCCCTAACTTATTCCATGAATCCTTGGTTGTAGCTTCCCATGAGACACAATCGCATTGTGGTCTTCTCCTTATGATCCAACTTTTCCCAATATTTTGTTGATGTTCATATAGGTGCAGTACCTAGATCCACAATAATCCATTGATCTTTGTACATCAACATATATTCCATCTTGAGCTTCTACAGCTCAAAAAATTTCCCATTAAATTTCTCGATCTTTATTTCCAAACTTCTCGCCATTTATTTTCACCTAAATAATCAATATTACAAATCTCCCACTGTAACAAGGCTTATCATAGACCCAAGCCAAATTATTGACCACAAAGGAATCCCCCTGAAGCCAATAACAGCTCTGATACCAAATGTAGATTTTAACCTTGTACAATAAATTATTGCAAATAGATTCTTAATAAAAACAGAAAATGCACGATAGCTCACACACACATTACACAAAATTTTACCTTGTAAACCCAAACCGCGAAAACCAACAACTTGTTTAGAGTTGCACCTCTAATCTTCTTGATTCATCATATTCTTCATTGTTTACAAAACAATATATATATGATCACACAACATCCAAAACCCCTAATCCATTGACCTGAAATAGTCAACAACCTCAATTCCTTAACCATGATTAGAAAAACCATCGACAAAAACCATGTGTCGAAAAACCACTAAAAAATGGACACTAAAACACCAAAAATATTTATTTTGGGGGGGGGTGTTGCCCCCAAACCCCCTGGACATGGGGGATCTGCCCCCCTATGACCCCCCACGTGCCCGGAACAACGCAAACACTAGCTCTAGTCGTGCAAAGAATATAACACATACCCAACAGTTGGATGCTCTTCACCGTGTTTTGGAAGAAAACAGTAGGTTGGGAGGGTGGTTTGACCAATTTGATACAATTTTGTGATCATCTTCTAGTAAGCAAATTTCTTGGGAAACTTGAACATTCATTGAGGTAGCATATAGTAGCACAATTGTTGGAGCGACCCCTCCTTCAACGATTGTTCAGAAAAATGCTAATTGTAGTTGGATATTGGAAGAAGGTGGAGGATGATATCGAGTCGTTGCTATAGGTTGTGGTCAGTCTAATAGCATCTTGGTCGGTTTTTCCACCATGCCTTAGAGTGCATTTTAATCAAGCTAAGATGAACATAGTATTCATAGAGGACACACTTTGGAGTGTCTTGGGTTCAAGTGCAGTTGGGAATATGTGTTCCCCCATAGACCTTTTGAAGATGGTATTGCATGGTACCCATTGGCAAGCCATTTCAAGTAGAGGAAAAAATATTGTTTCTTCTTGTTGCAGTTCATTTCCTTTGAGAATTTGTGCACAACAGACTTCTATCGAAGATGGAAGGGAGAAGCCCTTCTTAGAGGACTCTTTGTCATGGATAGGTGCCTTAGCTGGCAATCAAGGGAAAATTCGCAATCAACTGTGTTATGTGGATTTGATCATCATTTGAAGGAAAATACAAGCATTGGTGGATTTTGGTGCCTCTCAAAACTTCTTGAACAAGGAGTTGGCAAGTGAAATCAGAATTAAAGTTGGATTGTATGGTGCTTCAACCAAGGTGGCCAATTCTAAGGCTAAGGCAACAATCGGAGTTGTATCCACAATTCACATTGGACAAATGGAAGGTTTATGTAGAGTTTACAATACTACACATGGATGACTTTGATTTCATTGTTGGGCAAGGAGAAAACAATCAATTCTCATGTCATTTGTGGACAAGTTGGTGATACATGATTGATAGAAGACTTGTAATATGCACACAACAACAAGGAAGTTGAACAAAAATATGCATATCGTATATGCATTGAGCATGAAAAGGGTAGAAAGGCCCCTAGAGTCTCAACTTTTTACAACAATTATTGGAGAACAGGATGAGGGTGGAGTGGGGATGATTTTTTTGCCAACACTTTCCAATGTGTTGGATGAGTTTGCGGATTGGATACCTAATTATTTTCCTAAAGTTCTCTTTCCTAGGTGGACCATTTACCATCGTATTGAGCTTAAATTGGGGTTGCAGCATTGGGATGGATCTCCCTATTGACTTTTTGGACTCAAGTTGGAAGAGTTGAGGCGGTATTTGATTGATCTCATCGACATTGTATTCATTGGGCCTTCTAGGTCCCCGTATGTTGTACCATCTCTCTTCTAAAATAAGAAGGAAACACCATAATTGAGGATGCATTTGGACTATCGTGCATTAAACAAGCATACCATCAAAAATTGATACCCCTTACCTTTGGAAACAGATTGATTTGACAAGTTGTCTAAGGCCACGGTTTTCTCAAAGTTGGACTTGAGGAAAGGATACCACTAAGTAAGGATTCTGGAAAGAGATGAGACAAAGATAGCCTATGTGACAAGTTATGTTATTTTTTAATTTCTTTTATGCCTTTTAGGTTGTTAATTCCCCAACTACCTTTTATACCTTGACGAATGATGTGTTCATACCATTCTTGGACAAGTCGATGGTTGTCTACTTAGATGACATTATGGTGTTCAACAAAAACATGTAAGACCATAAAATGCATTTGGAATAATTCTTTGAGGCACTGAGGTAGAATCAATTGTACTCAAAGAATTCCAAGTGTGTCTTTGGGTAGACCAAATTTCCATTATTGGGGGCATTGGATTGGACAAGGATGCATATGCATGGATCTTGTGAAGATAAGGGGCAATTGAGGATTGGGAGGAACCAAGAACAAGAGATAAGGTGCTTTCTTGGTTTGGATAACCACTTCACATATGTGTTAAAGGTTACTCTAAGATTTTGGCACCAACTAGTGATTCATTGAAGAATAATAAACCATGGAATTAGATGGAAAAGTGTCAAGCAACATTCTGCGAACTAAATCATAGACTTATTTCAACACCTGTCTTGAAGCTTCCAAACTTTGAGCAGTCATTTGAAGTGTAGACAAATGCTTCAATTTTTTCTATTAGAGGAGTTTTATCACAAGAAGGTCATCCAGTGGCCTATGGAAATAGAAATCTATGATTGCAATTGTACATTACCTACAAGCATGGAGGCACTACTTGTTATCAAAAGCATTCATTGTGAAGATGGACAATGTGGCAACAAGTTACTTTTTCATCGACCTGGAGTTGTTACCTAAGTAGGCATGGTGGCAAGACTTCTTGGCATACTTTGACATGACCATCGAGTATTGACCAAGAAAGTTGAACATAATAATGGACACCTTGAGTAGGAAGGCACATCTTGTAGCCTTTGAGGAGGATGAGTTGTCGGTGCCCATGGGTAGTCAGGTGCAGTTTTATCACGGGAAGGTCATCCAGTGGCCTATGGAAATAGAAATCTATGATTGCAATTGTACATTACCTACAAGCATGGAGGCACTACTTGTTAGAAAAAACATTCATTGTGAAGATGGACAATGTGGCAACAAGTTACTTTTCCATCGACCTGGAGTTGTTACCCAAGTAGGCATGATGGCAAGACTTTTTGGCATACTTTGACATGATCATCGAGTATTGACCAAGCAAGTTGAACATAACAATGGACACCTTGAGTAGGAAGGCACATCTTGTAGCCTTTGAGGAGGATGAGTTGTTGGTGCCCATGGGTAGTCAAGTGCAGTTTTTCACAAAATTGAAAGAAAAGATCAAAGAGGGATTGCACAAGGATCCCACAACTTTGAACATCATGAAACAAGTGAAGGAGGGAAAAACAATGAAGTTTTGGATGGATGGTGGAATTTTGTACTTTGGTGATCGCATCTATGTCCTTAAGTCATCTAACCTTTGGAAGGAACTCTTGAGGTAGTGTCATGATTTGCTTTGGGAAATCCACCTAGGACAAGGAAGGAAAATGGTGTTGATGGAATGTGGTTACTATTGGGAATGTATGAGGAGAGACATGGAAGAATACATCTAGACTCGTCTCATTTTCCAACAGGACAATGCAGACACCAAAATGCATGCCACTCTAGTATAGCCTTTGATGGTGCTTGAGAGACATTGAGAAAGTGTCTCTATGGACTTCATCACTCAGATTCCAATTTCACAAATCTATAATGGGATTATGGTAGTTATTTACCGATTTTCCAAGTATTCAATATTCATGTCAACGAAGGTGCCTTATGCAATCGAAGAAGTTGTAAAGTTATTCTTTAAAAATGTTGTCAAGTACTGAGGCCTCCCATTGAACATTGTGTCAGACAGAGACACAAGGTTCATGGGGCGGTTTTCGACAGAGTTGTTCAGGCTTGTTGGAACCAAGCTACTAAGAAGTTCAAGTTATCATTTGTAGATTTATGGGTAGATAGAATGTATCAATGGATTTTTGGAGCATTACCTAAGGCATTATGTTCATGTATACCAATCAAACTATCCAAAGTTGTTAGATGCAGACCAATTCAATTATAACATGAAAAAGAGTTCTACAATGGGCTATAGTTCTTTCGAGTTGGAAAATGGACAACAATTGTTGACACCTCACACAGTTCTACAAGGATATTATAGGTGCAATATGTTATCCTTGAGGTTCATGAAGGGATGGTAAGATATATTATAGATGGATTGCATTTAGTTGATGAATGTAGCAGAAAGGATGAGGCATTGAGCAGATCATGATAGGAGGGACGCAGAGTTTAAATTTGGTGACTGTTACGGAATAATTCCCCTGCAGACAGGTGAATTTTCCCTTGGAGTACAGACCCCTCTACCAAGAGAAAAAAACACAAGTGGACACTAACATCCCTTTGAATTTAGTTTAACTAATCACAAAGAGAGAGAAGGAGAAAAGGTGTGATGCACCTAGTTTAAGTTTGTCCCTGTTGCTTCCAATCCAAACTTGATCTCCAAACTCTTTCACACAGCTTGATATCTACAAAACCATGGACAACAAAGATAAAACAATGAAACTCCTACTCTACCACATTAGATTAAACAAATTCATCTATAGTATACAAGCATATGTAAATATACACAAACTAGAAGCAAATAGGCCAAGTATATTATTAAAATGAGGACCCAAAGAGAATACTTACAAACATGGATGATGATGCAACATTCCTCCAAGCTCCCCTCATCCAACCCTTGCACGATGCTCCCAAGATCATAGGTTTGATATCCAAAGTTTCCTCCCTTCTCCATGGAAATCCCTCATTATTTAGAATTTTGAGGCTTAACCACTATGGAGAAGATCACTCATAAGATCCACTAAAAAGGGATCTTCAAGATTTTTAGGGAGAAAATATCTCTCAAGGATTTTAGAGAAAATATCTCTCAAGGATTTTAAGGAGGAAATATCTCTCAAGATCCACCAAATTAGGATTTTGGTTTGAGAAAATATCTCAACCATCCACAAGATTCTCAACCTCTCCTTGAGATTAGGAAACTAAATGTGAGGTGGATTCTCACACTAAATTAATTTCCTTTTTATGAATATTAATAAATAATTCATTTGCACATAGTATTTTGACCTTCATATAATATATTTCTCTTCCACATTGACTAGGAATTGTGACAAATGTTCATTCATGGTATTAGTGTATGTGACACTTTTATGACACTTGAGACACTTAGGGTGAGGTTCTTAAGTGTGGAATTTTGGTGTGTAATGGTGACTTGGTCTTACTTAAGTTGGGTAGAGAACAATTCAAGCCAACAATTGGCATGTTTGGTGCTTTGTTGTGGTGGTTTGAAGGACCGTTGAAGGTACTTGAGAAGACTGGTAATGTCACTTGTAAATTGGAGTTTCCAAACCACATGAGAGCTCACCATTTGAGTTTCCACATCAATCAATTTAAGCCTTGTGGGATTGATGAAGGGGATCATAGCAAAGTTTCACCATATAGAGCCCTTGCATTGATCATAGAAAGGCCAAAGATGGAAGTGGAAAAGATAGTTGCAAATAGGACCACCCACTTTGGTAAGAATCTAAGGCATGAGTACTTTGTTAGTTGGGAAGACAGATGTAAAGAGGAGAACGGTTGGAAAAAGGAAAGAGGCATTATGGTATATGAAGACAGGATCCAAGAATTTGAGAAGCAAGATATTGGGGAACTTAGACAATTGTTGGTTGGATGTTGTCAGGAGGACAACAAGTTTAGTGGGGGATGATGTAAGGCCTTCACGTGTGGATGGCAGTAGGATCATTTCCTAGGTGGGCGTGGAGGGTTGTCGTGGATGGTTTCAATACAAGACATTACCTACCTAATCAATGGACATAATGATGAACCATTCCATGTTGCCTTTATAGGAGTTGGGATGCCTTGGGCGCATGATTCAAATGTGTGGACCTAAGGGGATGAACGTTACTTATCCATTGGAGTTACCTTCAAGTGCACTTGGACGTGCTTGGGCTCACTTTGGAACACATGTTGGGCACTCTCATTGGATGCAAATGGTCGACATATAAAGTAATGAAGGAAGAAAAGTTGATGGATGGTAATTGGGTCCACCTTAGAGTGAGACAAGACTTGCAATTGCTTTAGGGGTTAGATTGGTAGTTCTTGTAAGTAGTTGTCTCTTGTGTAAATGTAGTATGTAAATGAGCTACATGTAATTGAGTATGCTTATCTATTGTAATTGCAACATTATTCATATAAATAAAGTAAAGACATTCACCTTGGGTGCCACCTATATTTGTGTATTGTGGTTGATTTACTTGGATCACTACTTTTTTGAACTGAAATATGACAGCGGTACATTGGTTTGTCGATGCAATTTCATCAGCACTTCAATGAAACATGGTTACCAGTTTCATCGGTGTGAATCGGTTGACTATCCGACGAACATATTGTTATCGAATATCCGATAGAGAAACAATATATCCAACGTAGGTTTTTCAGAATGTGTGTCGGATACCAAAGGAATACATACATTGAATATCCGACATACAAACAATATATCCAATGGAGTGGACATACCTCCAACATATATGTTTGTCGGACGGTTCGTCAGCTATCCGACAAATATGTACATCAATTATCTGACAACCAAATAGTATATCTGATGGAGGTGCCATACCTCCGACATATATGTTTGTCGGAGGGTTCGTCAGATATCCGACACCTCTGAGGTTGGAGGGTTCATCGGATAGCTAAAGAAACTCTTAAGGTTCATCGGATATCCAACGAACCTCTATATATTAAAAAATAATAATGAAATTAGTCAGAGAAGATGGTAGCGGAGAATAAAGGTGTAGAACGTACATGTCTTACACTAATTTATTCTAGAATGGAGGAATTTAGAGTTGTTATTCTAGTTATTCAACGATATGCACATACTCAATTCCACTTGCATGAATGTCTTTCATGTATGGCATGCTACCCATTATGGATTTCCATTAGAAATAAATGGTTACTTAGTAACCATACAAACAAGAACTTCAAAAATCTGATTTTCCTTGACTTGATCTTGAAGAAACTTAATTGAGTTAACATGTGATATGGATGATGTGGTGTAGCAAAATATTAAAAAAATACAAATAAAAACAATAAAAAAATAAAATGATTTCATATTTGAATTATTAAAATTATAATAATAATAACTTAACTTTATATTGTGATTCATGAAACATAAATTACTCATTTATTTATGAAAAATAAAAATTTAGATAAGGTATAATAGTTCATATAGCCCATGCAATAAGGAATGATTATATAGAATAACCAAGTCCATGTGTTCTACAAAGAAAAATATTTCCAATATAATATATACACCCATCATAAGCAAAGCACCTACATTCCATGAAGCCTTCAAGTTGTTGGCATAGAGTTTATATTTCATGAAGCCTCAAATTTGTTCGCATATAATAAATTTTATTAAGCCTTACACCTACTAGCATGGAAAGAATGACATATTGCTTCATTCCATGCATGGAACCTTGCATCTACCTTTCGCCCCAAGGGATTTGTTGTTGTAAGAACCATTCTAGTTCCACTTTTTCTTATGCTAACAATAACCCCATGCTTTTCCTTTAAATTTGGCATAGATATTACATTCTATTAAGCCTTACACCTACTAGCATGGAAAGAATGGCATATTGCTTCGCTCCATGCATGGAACCTTGCATCTACCTTTCACCCCAAGGGATTTGTTGTTGTCAGAACCATTCTAGTTCCACTTTTTCTTATGCTACCAATAACCCCATGTTTTTCCTTTAAATGTCTCCTACATTGAATGAAACACACATTGTTATATCTCTCTTACTATTAGAAAACCCATTACTACTATATACATTAGCCATTATTATTATATTAAAACCCATTACTCTTACCGCTTGATTGGTTTGGATCACCTATGCCATTCAAGTAAGTGTTGTTGTATAGTGGATTTCTTCATTTTCCCGTATTTTAAAGTTATTCATGTAATATTGTGATGCGGCTTATTATTCTAGAAAAGGATTTAATAGTGTGTGAAATTCTTATATGTTTTTATATATGTATCATTTCTATTTGATTTAAGAGTTCGATGGTGAAATTAATGCATGAATTAGACATTCATATTATGAAGCTCACCTATGTTTTTTATGATAGGGGAACATAAGACCATCCAAATTTTCTATATGATGGTTGGTGTAATATGCATTTTCCATCTTGACTAGGCTAAATGAGATGCCATGCACATTCAATGTTTCAGGTAGTGACCTCCAAGTGACTAAGTAATATATCTCCACCTTTAGGCTTGGTCTCATTCATTGAAAATACTCCTTCCTTCTATCAAGACACTTTGTAGCTCATTTATGAATCTCCTAATCTTAAAACCCTCTTTGTCATTCTCGAGTCATTTCCACAATGACACTCTTGTGGGGGATCGAACTAGTGAAGGTGCATAATGACACTGTTAAGCCCTAATATTGGCTCATTGCCCCTTAATTGGGGCATTTATATTAGTAATGCTATTTTCATTATGTCGGCTTTAGGCCATTAGTTGTAATTATACCTCATAGTCTCCTATATATACCAAGGAGACATTTTCATTTTGAATCATCTTGTACTTGAACATTTAAGTGGGGAAAAAGGAGGTCGCCCCCACGAAGAGGCTTATTATCTGAAATTATCTCTTTTTCAAGGCATTGACTACTTTTTCTGAGGTTTTTCTATGCTATATTGATATTTGGTTCTTAACATATGGTATCAAAGCTCAAGCTCTTGGGGTTTCACTGCTACATCTGAGACACCTTGGAATTTTTGCTATAACTTTTTTTATACAACGTTTCTGAAGGAACAGCTTGGAGGATATTTAGTAGAAGGATCAAGGTACGTTGGTTTCAAAATTCATCTCCTGGGGCCTTACACTTTCGGAGATACAGCCTGTACAAGATAGGGTTCTGGAATCATCCTCAACTGAGTCATTGCGGGATTTTCGCTATAAAAACTTTTTTGTAATGTTTCAAACCCTAAACATTGGAGGCTATTTACATTAATTAGTAAGCTATCTATGGTAAGAATTTCATCTTCTGGGTCATCTCAAATTTGTAGATACACCTTGTGTAAGATAGGGTATCTGACTAGTCCTATTGACTAGTCTCAAGAAGGTGTTCCAGGTAAAACAATCATAACTTCTTCCTAGAGTATCCAAATTGAGTAGGACTGGTTTCATTGGATCATGGACAGTTTGTAGTATTTCTGGTGTGAGTTTCATAATTTTATATCAATTATTATGTGCGGGGCACGCTATACAAGTGAGATCTCTTGGAAAGGCCAAAAATCGGCAAGTTGTGGGCAAGTTACCATAAATTCAACTTGGCACATCCAATTTTGATCATACCTGTGGCATTGCAGAGAATAAATATTAGAGAACTACATAAAAGAAAGTTCCATACCCAGAAGGTCTGAAACTTGGGAGATACAACAAAAGAAATATTGTCTAGCAGAACCACCTCAAAATCAAGGTTCAAAAGTGATACTTGGCCAACATGCCACCCAAAAAGGGAACTTCTACACCAAATAAGCCTCCAGAAAATCCTACTTGGACTCTTTATGAAGGTGAAGAAATGTGTAGGGACATAAATGATTTACAAAAGAAGATAGTAACAAAATATGAACTACAAGAGATGGTGGAGGGTTTAAAAGGGGAGATCATGGAAGTATTGAAAAAATTCGTAATAGAGAAGACACCTGAAAGTGAAAATGCATCCCATGAAATTCATGATGAGGACACAAGGAAGGTGAATCAAGAATGGAGAAACTCCAACTTTGGT
>ML792008.1:199324-216323 GCA_009831015.1 Picea engelmannii
TATAAAATAGTACTTTATAATTCAATACAAAAAATTAATTTGTGTGATCTACTTAGTGGTTACCTATGTGTGAGATGTTTCCATCAAACTTGTGTCAACAATGGTTGCATCAACCATCCTTTTGAGATCCAAGATAGTCATATCGTAATTAATGATAGTCATGTGCATAATGAATCAATTCAATCAACAACAATGAATAGGCTATATGATATTGATGATTTCTTTGTGCACTATCATATCATCAAATTAAAACATACCATCATGACATACCATCATTTGTGTCAACTGGAGCAATTATTCTTGTGTTTGTGGAAGCAACTTCTCTGGAGGAAGTGGGAATTCCAACAAGGTCAAGGTATTAGGTAGTTTTCATCTTGGCAAGTAAGCATCTAGATTATGAATTTACTGATGGTGGGGCATTTCCTTGGGGGTTTACATTATGAATTTCTAGATTTGGTATCTTGGCAACCATTTCTAACAACTGCAATGAGATATTTAAAAAAATATGTAAATGAATATAAACCAAAATTTGGAGATAAACATTAATTGCAAAGAATAATAAATGGGATTTATACCACCTACCTCGCAGAGCTTACTACCCA
Organism: Picea engelmannii; assembly: GCA_009831015.1. Lineage (NCBI taxonomy): Eukaryota > Viridiplantae > Streptophyta > Pinopsida > Pinales > Pinaceae > Picea > Picea engelmannii. The sequence continues at coordinate 199,927 of ML792008.1, forward strand.
CCAATAATTTCATAGCTCAATGCCAATTTCTTCAGATAATTTGAAATCCATGAGCTTGTATAAGAGTAATATCCAAAATAGTGGTTGCATTGTTGGCTTAACAATGAGTAAAAAAGCATGGATATGAAGAATGAAGTACACTAGTGGCAAATTTTTTTATTTATTTTATAAAAAAGGAATTCTTGTTCATTCCTTTTGCATACAACTTTTTAATGAAATAAAAAATGCACACACATTTTAGTGAAGAAAAATATTAGGTCTCCTTGTTATGTTTCCTATTGCATCTTGCCTTCCTTAGTGGTTAGGTAGGTTTCCCCATCTTTTCCTCTCCTCTTCCCCTTCATAGTTAGGTTCTAATTTTGTCGTTTGATTGTCGAATTCTTTGTGTGAGTCGTATTTGAGTCTCAAAACCCTCCCATACTGTCAACGAATGCATCTACTATAACCATGTCAAATATCAGTGCATATAAGCACAAACTAAAAAAAAATCAACCTTGGCCCCATTCACAGGTCACTTTGCGTGGGGTCAAATTAAAGAACAATTTCCACTAATTAAAACCTTGTAATGGTGTCATTATGAGTACACATAGGCCAAAGATTTCATTTTTAGGGCCTATGTAGTCATTTTAGACCTTGTGAATGGTTTGGGAGTCCTAAAAGGATATTGTATGCATTAAAACATTTATAGTTCCTCCTCACACCATGTCCATAACTTGGAGAAGCATAGTTTGAAAAAATTCAATGCTGGCCGATTTCACTAGTCGTTGTTTCTAGAAATTTCCAACGAAGATGCTATAGGAATGACAAACATGTTCATTGAAACGACCTCTTTGCAATACAATGATAAAGATGATGACAAATACGATGATGGATAATTTCATCTCCTTCACAGTTAGGTTCTAATTTTGTCGTTTGATTGTCAAATTCTTTGTGTGAGTCGTATTTGAGTCTTGAAACCCTCCCATATCATCAATACATGCATCTACTATAACCTTGGTAATTAATGGACAACCTTGAAAATTGTTAGACGAACCAAAGTTAAAATTGGAGATGATGGTACAAACCTAAATGAGTTTCTCTTGGTTTCAAGAATAATATGTTCTCTATTGAACAAGGCCAATCACATGAAGGTGGAAGCTCATATGGCCCCTCCCCACCCCTCACATCACTCTCAATTCCCCAATACCCAATTTATCTACTATAAAATATTTGAAAGCAACATAGTAAGAATCAAGCATAGAAACTAAGAAAACAAAAAGTTAAGGTAAATGAAAGAGAACAAATCAACTGAAAACATATAAATACATACCTCGTGCATTTCAACATTTCAATATCAGTAATCTTCTTCCTCATCCAACTCAACATCTGTATCATCTGGTTCAGAATTGATGTTGAAGGGATTGGCCATATCAACATCATCATCAATGTCATCATTTTCAATCATATCATTGTCTATATCATCAACAGGAAATTATCTCCTACATTTGGTTTGACTTCTTCAAGTTCTTCATCTAAAACATCGTTGATATCATCTTCATCTAGAACATATCCTTGAACTTCTAAGATGTCTTCGTCTGACACGTGAACTAACTGCTCCTATACATCATCTTCTTCTTCAATGTCATCTTGTTCCGCTACATTATACTTTATCGGCCTTCCGCTTGGATCATATCTAACAACATATGACCAACCCCCTCTACCTAGAACCTCTGAGTAAAATACTTGTTTGCATTGGATTGGAATAACATAGGGCTCTAATCCTAGCTCAACATTCCTTGTATTAACTATGGTAAATTTGTTAGCATGTTGATTAACAGTTTTATCAGGATCACGTTCATTCATTCGTAGCCTATACCATTTGACGTAGAACAAAACTAATTTGAAGGATTTAAAGTCACACTCAAGTATATCATCCAAAAACCCATAGTATCGATTTTTAGAGACTTTTGGATGTCTGTCGCATCTAGAGGAAACATTTTAACCTGAAATAATGTAGTTATCCCACTATCATAAATTTTTGTCTTTTCATCCAACTTTGTGATGCAAAATTTGTTTCCATTGCACCACATAGCCTTGTGGTGTTTCAACTAAAATATGCCAGACACGTAAAAAATGCATTGTCAATTGATAAACATATTTATACTTGAAAATTATGAAAATTAAGGAAAAAAAAAAAAAAAACATGTCATATACATCAATATCATATTAAAAAAAAATAGTATGGGTGAATATGCTTCCATGTTTATCTTTTAAACCATATGCTAAATCAATTTCCCTCTGTGTTATATTGGTATCTCCTTTATGTTCAACTTCTTTGACCAATGTAGCCACACCATACCATTATTATATTGTATACATCGTTCAATCCATGCCTTCATCCAATCAAAATTGTTTGCAATGTATAAATGTATTGCATCCCACTCTAGACCAACTATATTAAAATAAAACAATTCACATATAATCAATTACCATGGTATACCTTCATAATAATGGATTATGCAGGAATACTAACAATTAAATAAGTATGATATATTACATAAAAACACAAATTCAAATGTATTATAAATCCCCACCATCTACTTACATGTCACTTTCCTCATTTTACCTTTCCCCAATAGGTGCTCCCCTTCAAATTTGTTGATGTAGTTGACATCCCAAATGTGATCCACATTAATACTTGCAACTATTTTAGGAAGATATTGAGTAATATAAACCATGGTTTGATATACCATATATCCCTCTACCATAGAACCCTCAAAATGTGCTCTTTGTCTAACCAAAGCCTTCAATGATTTCAAGTGTCTCTTAACCATCCACATTGATCTTGTGTGTACATGTCCACACTTTTCAATCTCCTCAATTTGGTGTATGAGGTAGTGTTCTTGTGCATTGAAAAATGTCAGAGGTAGATGCTTTTTCATTTCACACATTAGACAGGGAATTTGTAACCTCCAATACTTTATATATTCTTTATAGATTTCTTTAGATGGCAACCATCTACAAATGATACAAGCAAATCACAGGTTTCAACAAAAAAGTATATAGTACTACATTACAAGTAAAACGCATGCAATGAAATATAAGTTGTACAACAAATTGAACAAATTACACTTTGCATATAAATCACCATGACTTACCTCGTGTATTTACCAAGATCATATATAACTTGTTTGACATTGTTGTTAAAGTTGTCTAGGAGAGATAGAGGTAGAACATACTATAACATAAAAAATGAATCATTATTTATTCCAAAATTAGTATAAAAAAGCCACTAACAAGATGTTTCACCAATATAGAAATATATACACCAAAACAATTACCTTAATGAAGGTATGCCATTCATGAGTTTTTACCCCACCTAATTCACCTTTCTTTGTTAGGATATTCTTTATGTTTGAAGAAAATCTAGTGGGAAATTTAATTTTTTCAATAACCTCTTTTACATCCTTACTTTGTTACTCTTTCAATAACAATGGAAGGGCACTTATATTTTGGTCGTCTGCATCGCTATTTGAATGAATCACACTTTGCATTGCATGATTGGCCTCCTTAATGTCATTGCTAATCTCGACAAATTTTTCTTTGTCACTCCTTCCATCTAAGATTCACCATAACATTTTTATTACATTCTTCCCAATGTGCATTGTATCAAACAAATGAACAATTTCTAGGCACTCATAATAGGGGAGCCTACTAAATTGTACGAGATAACTTTTCATTCCTCGTGGAAGCACCCCATTATTAATGCCTTCATGATGACCTTCAAGGTGAAGCATATAAATTAAAGATATTACAACAATACTTGTCAATTAGTACAATGAACAAAATGAAATAAGAATATAAAATATTCCAAACATTTCATGTATGATACATAGACGATTTGATCCATACCTTGACGATTTCTATTATATTGCAATTTCCATAGATGAGGTGTCACTCTTCGTGGTTTTAATCGAGTCTCTTATTTCCCATTGAAAAGATGTTTCTCGCTACTTCGATACCTATGGTTCTTAGAGAGGAAGTGCCTATACTCATCAAACACCTCCTTTCCTAAACTTCTTGAACGATGAGATTTCATCTTAGGACCACAAACTGGACATGGAAATTTACCCTTTGTTTGAAGACCTGCAAGAGATGGATTAAATTTTATATCAATTATTCGAAGTATGTTTAAAGAAGGGATTATATAAAAAACATGCATGATATGAACTTAATAAAATTAAACACTATTAAATTAGTGCAGTGTAACGTTATAACATACCACATAAATGTGTTAGCCTTGGGGCATCATGACCATACAAGCATTGCATGGAATTTAAATTCCCTTTGGGAACCTACTAGTCTAGAGATATCATACATACATATGCCCTTCCATAACTCTAGTAACTTGTCAATAAGCGGCTTGATATATACATTCATATCTTTGACTTGGTACTTACCTAATTGATTGAACATACATTACACAATTACTACATATAAGAGTAAATAAAAAAATATCAAACATAATTATAAGACATAATTGAACATATATGAGTAAACAAAAAAATATAAGACATAATTATGAAACAAACAAGACAAATGAGATGTTACCGTGTTAAAAAAAATATTATAAACAAATACCTGGAACAACCATTTCCAACATTATGTTCTCCCTCTTTATTGACATCCATGGAGGAATGTTAATGTTGATAATAGAAACAGGCCACACCGAATAAGTAGATCTGAGCTCTCCAAATGGATTGACACCATCAACTACAAATGAAAGCCTAATATTACAAGGTTCATCTTTAAAATGTGGCCATATTTCCTCTATCTTCTTAAATGCAGACCCATTCGTAAGCATTCAGAGAACATCATCTTTACTTACGTTCTTTGCATGGTAATCCATAAACCGTGCTATGCTTTTGCACCTTAACAATCGTCGCAAACATGAAATTATGGGAATATAATGAAGAACCTTGTGAGGCACCTATTTTGTTACTTGATCGATTCGGTATCTACTAATTTTACATTTCAGGCATTCTTCTTTCGATGCATGTTCTCCATAATATAGAATATAATCATCAGGACATGCATGAATAGCTTGATACTACATTCCAATATCTTTCATAATGGCATGTAAATCTTGGTATGTGCAACATAAAACATTTGACGGTGGTAATCGAAATTCACCTAACAATCTACAACATAAAAAATCAATATTGGTTAATGTAAAGAATATTAATCATACATATTGCATCCAAATTTTACAGATAATCAACTAACAATAACAATATATGAAAAAAGAAAACCTTTATCATCATGTACTAAATGTGATAAAATATATTAGATCCTTAGGAGCTATGTGACACAAGTGTCTGAAAAACCATCCATAACTTTTAAGTTCACCAACAGTAATATAGCAAAGAGAAGACTTGTTTTGGAGCCTTCATAAAGAGGTTGACTTGCCTTCTCAAGTACAGGTATATCAAAAACACTATCAAGTTGGTTGTCATCATTATCCATTCTAGCATTATTAAATGTCTCATAGATCAATATATTTGTCCCATCTTCTTCAACTATGTTATTAGCATCATCATCTTCTTCCATTGGATCGTTAACTTGATCTTCGATATTCGCTCCATGTTCCTGAACATGCGCTTGTGAAACCACGTCTTCCTGCACGGGCAGTTCCCTAGGGCATTGTTCCTTTATAATTACAAACAATCAAGTTATATTAGTGTATATAACAAATATTAAAATGATACAAACGTTTACAAACATAATATAGGAAAACAAAGACAACAAAGGCAAAGACAAAGACAAATACAACTTAGGTGAGAGCGAGAAACAAAAACAACAAATCAATGATGAAGCTTGTGCAATTTATCAAGATGTTTATGAATATGTTGAAAAAATATAGGAAAAATGTTACCTTTCTTGAGATGTAGAAAGAGAGACACTTTGTGATATATATATATATATATATATATATATATATATATATATAGTCATCATTATGTCATATTCTTATCTATCTCCCCTCAACGCTGATAAAATATAAACCACCCTTATCTATCCCCCTTAACCCCGCACCTTCAAGGTGCCAGAACATGAACAAGGAATCTCCATATTTCCTTTACTATCCTCTTCCTGACAAATGTGACATTCAGCCAGTGTGGTATCTCCACTTTCCATTAGTGATTTATGTTTTTTTTAAAATGACAACGTTACTAGGAATTGGAACTGATCTTCAAAACTTTTAAAAAAGAATTAGGAACTCTGCAAATACTTCTCAAACAGAGTGTTGGTACCAATATCAAAAGAGGAATTAGAAACTCTACAAATACTTCTCAAAAAGAGCATCAATACTTGTCAATGCAATCAATATTAACTCATGTATTTAATAGTAGCATATGGTGAATCATATTCATATATATAGTCACAACAAGCAAAAACAACCTATTCTTATTTCGAGTTAGGGGTACTTAGGAGTTGGCATTCTATATGGAGCAATCACTTTAGGTGAGAGTGAGAAACAAAGACAACAAATCAATGATGAAGCTTATGCAATTTATCAAGATGTTTATGAATATGTTGAAAAAAACATAGGAAAAATGTTACTTTTCTTGAGATGTAGAAAGAGAGACATTTTGTGAGATATATAGTCACAACCAACAAAAACAACCTATTCTTATTTTTCCTTCATCGTTCTGTCATATTTTTCCTCGATTTCATTTGGTGACCATGATTTTTAAGTCAATGGCAACTTTACCACAACTTGGAGACCACGGTTTATAAGGAGTTGAGAGCTTATATAGCCCTTTGATCCCTAATTCCCTTAACCCACCCCTAAACTCTAAACCATTAACCCCTAACCCTTTAATCCCTACCCCTTAACCCCTCAAACCCTATCCCCCTAATCCTTAACACCTTAACCCCAATTCCCCCTAAGCCCTTAAACCCATAACCCCTATGCCCGTAACCCCTAAACCCTTCAACCCTAAACCCTTAACCAATAACCCCTTACCCTCTAAGCCCCTAAACTATTAACTCCTAACCCGGCCTAACCCTAAACCTCTAACCCCTACTCTCTAAAACCTTTATCCTTATGCTACTTTTTTAAACTCTAAGACCAAATTGGATGAAGGAAAAAATAATTATGATTGCATTGCCAATTCAAAATATTAATGGGGGATAATAATGATAACAAGAATATATATACATGTTATAATGTTGATTAATACAAAAATATCCAATTAAAAGTCATGAAACCTGATAGCACAATTCACGTATGAAATCTCCTTTTTGTTCGGACCAACGCTCGATGCATTTCAGGTGAGCATATTGTGGAGCTAAAAAACACATGTTTTGGATCAACAAATTAATGATAAAATACATACTCGACACCCATAAACCATTCATTCGGCAAAGATGACAAAATGTAAACCACTCGTATCTATCCCCCTCAACCCTGTACCTTCAAGGTGCCAGAATAGGAACAAGGAATCTCCATATTTCCTTTACTATCCTCTTCTTGACAAATACGACATTCAGCCAATGTGGTATCTCCACTTTTCATTAGTGATTTATGTTTAAAAAACAAAATGACGACGTTACTAGGAACATGAACTATTCTTCAAAACTTTTAAAAATAAATTAGCGACTCTGCAAATACTTCTCAAATAGAGCATCGATACCAATATCAAAAGAAGAATTAGCAACTCTACAAATACTTCTCAAACAGGCCAGCGTCGGTACTTATCAACACAACCAATATTAACTCTCATATTGAACAATATCATATGGTGAATCATATGGTCATATTCTTATCTATCCCCCGTCAACCCTGACAAAACATAAACCACCCTTATCTATCACTCTCAACCCCGTATCTTCAAGGTGCCAAAACATGAATAGGGAATCTCCATATTTCCTTTATTGTCCTCTTCCTGACAAATACGACATTCAACTAGTGTGTCATATCCACTTTCCATTAGTGATTTTTGTTTTTTTTAAATGATGGCGTTACTAGGAAATGGAACTAATCTTCAAAACTTTTAAAAAGGAAACAATTACCAATATCAAAAGAGGAATTGGCAACTCTGCAAATACTTCTCAAACAGAGCGTCGACACCAATATCAAAAGAGGAATTAACAACTTTGCAAATACTTCTAAAACAGAGCATCAATACTTGTCAACAAAACCAATAATAAATCTCGTATTGAACAGTAGCATAAGCCCCTAAACTATTAACCCCTAACCTGACCTAAACCCTTAATCCCTAACCCTTACTCCCTAAAACCCCATTAACCTTTAAATCCCCTAAGACCTAAACCCCCTAAATCTACCTTAAACCCTAACCTATTAACCCCTAACCCCTTAACCACTCAGCCCTAATATGACCTTATTAACCCTTAATCCTCTAAAATCTTAACCCCTAACCCCTTACACCATGTACCCCTAAACCTTTAACCACTAAACCATACCCTAAACCATAATTAAAATCTACATCTTATGTCTACTTCTTCTCTTCTTAACTTACTCTCAATTTGTTGTGTACATAGAAATTATATATATCCATAAAGAAAATAGAACATATTATTTTTATTCTACATTTAACATATAAACGTTTACAAAAACAATCTGCAATATAAAGACATATAATGAATAACTTACCAAGGAACGATATCCATGTCTTCTTTCAAGGTGTCCAAACTCTCTACAATGTTTTTTAGTTGTTTTTATTAAAATTTTCCTTCTATCATAGCCCCTACATTTTTTAGAAGGGTAATAACATTTTCGATCACCCAAAGCCTCTACCAATGTAGATCTCAAATCTCGGGCTTGTCCTCCTGGAGGAATGTTATGTGACATTTTTCCTTGCCAAACTTTTAGTGGTGGTTATCTTCAAAAATCACCCTCGGTAGTTTAACTATTTGTAATGTAATTAACAAAATAATTTTTTGTTGTTTTCTGACCTAAAAATATCCCTTATAACCTCTACAAACCGTCGCTAGTATAACAACAACAACGAACATCTTTAATATTTCAAAAATTTTAAATTATATATCACTTTTTCGTCGGACTTTCGACAATTGTTGATGAGAGAGACTTTGCTTAATAGACAAACCTATTGACTTCGTCAAACGTAGATACTTAGATCATTGACCTGGTCAACCGTCGGATATCCGATGATAATTGACCTAGTCAACCGTTGGATATGCAACGAACGTGGAGGCTTTTAAAAAAAAATTACAAAAAATGAAAGTAAAATCCGACAATATGGCCAATTTTATCGACATTGTAGGAGTACGACGTTGGTTTTTCCGCCCATATGTAGTAGTGGATGAGCGTTATGTTCATTGCTTCTCTTTATGTTGGCTAAGTATTGAAATATTAGCTAAGTATAAGTATTGCTTGGATGTTTTAAGGTTGTAGTTGGATGTGTGCCTATTGTTGGGTGAATTTAGTTGTGTTGGACTTAGTTATGCATATAACACATTGTAACTTAAGGTGAAGTTATGGGCAGACCTTAAGTGAAGAGGTATAGTCTGGTTGTAGCAAACGCATGTTTGTCAAGCCACTTTGGCTAAAGTAAGGCAATGTCGCATGACTAGAGATGATGAAAAGAAAATTTTCAATCAAGACTCTCAAGTCCATGACATAATGCCACCCATTGAAATTGGGAAATCATTCCTTGGGTTGTTTTCATTACCTTGGAAATCCTCCCTTGCTCTTGCAATGAATTTTTTCAAGCCACAAATTGGTTTCTTTTTTTATCCTCTCTCTTGACACTTTGTTGTTTTTGTATCTCTTGCTAGTTCAAAATGCATAGGTTGGCCTCCATTAAAAGTGAAGATAGCAATGATTTCTTTTAAATCATATCTTCCATGAGTTGTTATCAATTGTTGACAACCTCTTCATTCTCATTTTTTCCACTCTTGTATTTTCAAAGCAGCGAGAAAACAAAAGAAAGATTAAACTGATTCTTCTACACCCACTACTCCACATTAAATATTCTTCATCCATAAACACTTGAAGGTCTACAAAGTGGAGGGTTTGCTAATAGAGGGTGGAAACTATGCATTGAGGGTTTTATATCAACAAACCCATATGCATTGACAAGTGTCAAAGGCTCGTGTCAACACTACTTTCTAAACAAAGAGACACATTGAGAGATAATCCCAATCACACACTCATGATAGGAACAAACCACTATTTGATGAGAACCAATGCTTTAGAGAATATCTAAATTACTCGTCCCTAAAATAATATTTTATATATTTTAAGAAATAATCCTAAAATAGTTACACCTAAACTCATCTTGATTGAGAAAATATCTAAATCATATAATCATATACCTAATTAAGCTAATAACAATCACATCCAACTCATGGCACCTTATGCACACAAACACTTGACTTATATACACACACCTCAATGATATGTGAAGTCATCATATGACTTCCTACCTCTACTACCTCGTTAAACACTCATGAAACTTGGAGTTATAAATCATGGTATACACATGTACAATTGTTCTCGTGTCCACTTATCCCCTCACCCACTAGGACCCACACCAATGAGTATATGTGACAATATTATGTGACCAACTTATATGGTGATGAGTATCGCATACTAGTGCATAAGACAGATACAAGCTATATATTTCTTACATAAATCAAAACTAAGAGAGCTTATATTGAGAGAAGAAATTCAAAATCCCCTAAAAGTACAATAAATATAGAGTTGAGAAGTCCATTTATTTCATTTTCAACTTAATACCTCACACACTTATCAAACTACTCATTTATTTAAGTGACATACAAATTTATTTACTTTGAACCAGTCCAGTGTTATAATATGACCATTACTCCTACAAATCAAAACCCAACATTGTAACTACTTTGATCTTGTTTAAGCCAAGTTTTCAAAATTTCATCATCAAACAAAATATTTCAAGCCCATAAAAGATGGTAATTTTCCTATTAAAGTGGAGGGAACTTGAATACTAGAGGTCGGAATATGGAGATTTCCTAATCTGTTATGTACTCAATAGATTTGAATATAAAATATAGAAGAGAAACCCTTAATTCAACAGTAAACAAAATCACTCACACACGAGATTGAACACAATAATGTAGAGAAAACCGTTGAGGTAGGGTAACATCGTGAATTATTCCTGAAGAAAGGAAAGCACTCCCAAACAATAATTTCTTACTACAATTACAATATTCTTCACCATACTTCATTACATTTCTTAGACTTCTTTATATAGTATTATCTACCTCCTAGGAACATTCTAGAGAAGGAACTTTCTAGTACAAGAAACCTTCTAATAAGCCTTCTAACATTTTTTGTTTTCACACTACTAAATGAGCCTTATTTACTAGAAATGGCCTCCATACATAACAATACATAAGAACCTAATGACTATTATTCCCCTTGGGTACATCCCTAGGTACCCCATATTACCCCTTAGGTATACTACATTCCATTCCACCTCACATGTTTCATCCTTGAAACATGGGAAGAAACCATACAATATGATTGGCTAAGTAATGTAGCCAGCTGGTACCAAGCATGAGTATCCATCCATCCTAGTGAAATGTGAACATGGGGTCCAACTACTTTTTTGCTACTTTGAACTATAATCTCACTACTCCTTGTTGTTCTACTATGATATCTCCATGTGTGGTTGTGATGTCTCCATGCATCTCTCAACTAGTTTCCTTTCTAGTGTCATGTTGGTCCATAACAAGTTTGTTGATGTTCACGCCCTTTTCTTCATGACTTTTGTTTTTCCATATGGTTTGGGTGGTGAGATACATCAACCTTAGATCTTGGTTCTTTTTGCTTGTACTCATCAACATGGTGTTCCTTTGAGTCATTGAGCTTCTTGGCTTCTTTTTTATGTCATTCCAAGGGGTTTTATTCATATGTTGTTGAAGGATCTACCTCTAATTCAACCTAAGATTATGCAATTATTTTCCCTACAAGAACTTCTTTAGATGCCCATGTGGGCCCTTCTAGCTTAGGAAGAGAAATAACCAACAATGTATTTTTCTTTATTTTGCTTATACCAAATATTTAAAAACTTATTTTGCACATTAAAATTAATTGTACCATCTGATTTCACCCAAGGATATATAAGAATAGCATTCACAACATTCACATCTATGGCATGAAAATAAGAATGCATCATATATTTATCCACAGTGAGCTTCAAATATTTAAAAACTTGAATAGTCTCACCCTCAACTTTTGTGCTTTAGATATGTTTTGCAGGAACTTGGAATCTATTAACCAAATGAACATTGATGAAATTATGATGGCAACTAGGATTAATAGAAACAATGACCTTTTCTTTATGAATATTCCCATGAACTTGTAATCTAGAGTTGCCACATGAAAATAAACCCTTGGTGCTTTATTTATCCTTACTCTTGGCATGAGACCACTTGTCTAAAAGTAAATTTTCATATACATCATCATAAATTCCCATCATCTTAGCAAAGTCCAATGATTGCCACCATATGGAAACATCTTCTTTGAAACTACAAGGTAACAAAAATTTCCAATTCCCTTTCGACAATGAATTTTCCAACTCTATGTATTCTTCAATACTAGGACCATCATCTTTGACAGTAAAATACTTCTCTCCTTGAAAAAACCCAAAATAGAACTAGGGTTTTAAGGAAAATCACTTACTTTTCAATGGAGCTCCTTGAGGTGGTTAAATTAAAATGGGCATAATCGTGGCTGTATTTCTCTCATTGGTTATTATGACCACAATTATGAAATGTCATCGCCACATTGCTTCTAATGGCATTGATTTGATTGGAATCTGATTACTATGTCAAAATATGTTCGATCTACAAATTGTGCGGTTGTCCCCAGAAAAACCCTAAAACAACTGATTTTAAATCAACAATAACTCCATTTCCCAGACTCCGATTCAGAGGATTTTTTTTAACCTGGATATTTTTTTCAAGAGGAACTCATATATGTAAAATGCTCCTCCAAAATATGCACGTAAGTTTAAAAATTCAAGTTGAAGGTCGTTGTCCGCTTTTACCCTTGAAAATATCCGCAAAAAGGGAAAAAAAACATCTTCCCTTTTTGTCCCAAGAAAGGGATATGATACCAAATGTTATGCACTCAATGGATTTGAATATAAATTCTAGCAGAGAAACCCTTAATTTTAATAGTAAACCAAATCATTCACACACAAGAATGAACACAATAATGTAGAGAAAAACCTTGAGGTAGGGTAACACCATGAATTATTTCTTAAGGAAAACACTCCCAAGCAATACTTGCTTGCTAAAATTACAATATTCTTCATCATACTCCATTACATTGCTCACACTTATTTATATAGTACTATCTACCTCCTAGGAACATTCTAGGGAAGGAACTTTCTAGTAGGTGGAAACTTCTAATAAGCCTTCTTACATTTATTATTTTCACACTACTACATGGGCCTTATTTACTAGAAATGGCCTCCATACATAACAATACATAAGTACCTAACTATTATTATTCCCCTTCGGTACCTCCCTAGGTACCCCATATTATTGCTTATGTATACTACATTTCACCCCCCTTCTCATGTTTCATCCTTGAAACATGGGAAGAAACCATACAATATGACTGACTAAGTAATGGAGCCAGTTGGTACCAAGCATGAGCAGTCGTCCAACCTAGTGAAATGTGAATATGGGGACCAACTACTTCCTTTCCACTTTGATATAGAATCTGACTATGACTTGTTGTGCTACTATGATATATCCATGCTTTGTTGTGATGCCTCCATGTACCTTTCAATTGGTTTCTTTCTAGTGTCAAGTTGGTCCATAATAAGTTTGTTGATGCTCACGCCCTTTTCTTGATGACTTTTTGTTTTTCTAGTTGGTTTGGCTAGTGATATACATCGACCTTAGCTCTTGGTTCTTTTTGCTTGTACTCATCAACATGGTGTTCCTTTGAGTCATTGAGCTCCTTGGCTTTTTTTTTATGTCATTCCTAGGGATTTTCTTCATATGTTGTTGTAGGCTCTACCTCTTATTCAACCTCATATTCTGCAATTATTTTCCCTACAATAACTTATTTAGATGCCCTTGTGGGCCCTTGTAGTTTAGGAATGGCATGAAAATCAGAATGCAACACATAATTGTACAAGGTGAACTTCAATCATTTAAAAATTTCAATATTCTCACTTATCTGTAAACTGTCGTGGATATTCCACTAGAAAAAAATGTCGCAACAGATCTCATAAATAAAACTGAAGTCTACACTATGAAGGTTAAATTCCTTTATATTCCAGAATCTTTAGTTGATGATTTTCTACTTTTGCATGAAATAGATAAAATGCAGAAAATAGAGAACAAGGAAATGCAATCACACACCATCCACAAAATAATACAAAGATTTGCTCTGGGAAACCCTTACAGGAGAAAACCCATTCAAAAGGTGAGGTTGTTCTAATCTCTTTTCTCTAGTATGGAAATAATGCAAGTACAAAAGAGAAGGAAATATCTATGGAGTTAGCTGAGACCTATTAGGTTGCTACATAGCATTAACCCCCTCTATTTTTCTCTCTAATTTCCCACTTCGAGTTGTTCTTCTCTTCTATGGAACAAAATAAAATAAAACATAATGGAACCCCTTCTCCTCCTAGTGGCCCAGTATTTAACATAGCCCAATAGCCATCTAGGGGTAGGGTTTTGACTTCATCAACCCTCAATTGTGATAGGGTTTTGGAACTTAAAGAATATTCTAGAAATTGCATACGTGTCTAGCCCCATATGCACGAGTAACAGGGGCTGACGTGGGATCCTCTCATACCATGGTGGTCAACACGGTAGGTCAACTTGAGGGAGGCATAACTTTTGCATACGAGCTCCGATTGACGTGATTTTGCACCATTGGAAACGTCTTGATGTGTAGAATAACATAACGAGGTCCTAGTTATTGCTAGGAAAGTTTTGACCCCAAAAAATGTCGTTTGATGCCTCAAAATGGCTCCAAAATGTTTCAAACCCCAAATTTTCGAACTGGGACTGGCCATTAAAATGACCTTGCATGTTTATTCCTCTAATGTTTTTCCACTCTAAAAGCATTGAGATAGATGCCAAATAATATAACGATCTAATTCAGATCACTCAACCCTAAATTCTTTTCTTTGGATATGTCCTGCAAGAACTTGCAATCTATGAGCCAAATGGACATTGATGAAATTACGATGGCAACTAGGATTAATAGAAACAAAGACCTTTTCATTATGAATACATCCATGAACTTGTAATGTAGAGTTGCCTCATGAAAATAAACCCTTGGTGCTTTCTTTATCCTTACTCTTGGCATGAGAACGCTTGTCTAAAGTAACTTTTCATATGCATCATCAAAAAGTGCCATGATCTTAGCAAAGTCCAATGATTGCCACCATATGGCAGTATCTTCTTTGAAACCATAGGATAAAAAAAGTTTTTAATTCCCTTTCCACAATTACTTTTCAAACTCTATTGATACTTCGATACTAGGAGCATAATATTTGACAGCAAAATACATCTCCCCTTGAAAACTCTCAAAATAGAACTAGGGTTTTAAATAAAATCACTTACTTTTCAATGCACCTCCTTGAGGTGGCTAAATTAAAATGGGCATAATTGTGGCTATATTTCTCTGATTGGTTAATATGACAACAATTATGAAATGCCATAGCACATTGCATCTAATGGAATTGGTTTGATTGGAATTTGATTACTCTGTCAAAATATTTTTGATCTACAAATTGTGTGGTCACCCCCAGAAAAACTCTAAAACAACTGATTTTAAATCAACGATAACTCTACTTCCCATACTTCGATTACAACAATTTTTTTTTTTAATCTGGATATTTTTTTCGAGAGGAAATGATATCTATAACATATTCCTTCAAAATATGTACATAAGTTTAAAAATTCAAGCTGAAGGTCATCATCCACTTTTACCCTTGAAAATAATTGTAAAAAGGAAAAAACAAATCTTCCCTTTTTGGCCCAAGAAAGGGCTATGATACCAAATGTTATACACTTAATGGATCTGATTATAAAATCTAGAAGATAAACCCTTAATTTTAATAGTAAAGCAAATAATTCACAGACAAGAATGAACACAATAATGTAGAGAAAACCCTTAAGGTAGGGTAACACCACATATTATTTCTTAAGGAAGGAAAGCACTCCCAAGCAATACTTGCTTGCTACAATTACAATATACAATATTCTTCATCATATTCCATTACATTGCTCACACTTATTTATATGGTACTATCTACCTCCTAGGAACATTCTAGAGAAGGAACTTTCTAGTAGGTGGAACCTTCTAGTAAGCCTTCTTACATTTATTATTTTCACACTACTACATGGGC
>ML792009.1:0-17342 GCA_009831015.1 Picea engelmannii
TTTTCATCACTTGCTTGAAGCCATATGGTGCTACTCTCGAGCCTCCATTCCTTCTCTTTCTCTAGTAAGATATTTTCAAGCGCTAAATCGTGGCACATTACCCCTTAATTGGGGCATATTACATTAGTATTTTTATTTTATTTATGTTGGCTTGGGTCCATTAGTTGTAATTGTACTTCCTAGTCTTCTATATATACCAACGAGACACCTTTTCATTTGGAATCATCTTGTATTTGTGAATTCATGTGATGTATAAGGAGTTTTCCCCCTCGAAGAGGCTTATTATCTGAATTTATCTCTTTTTCAAGGCGTGGAGTACTTATTTTGAGATTTTTATGCTATTTTGGTATTTGGTTCTTAACATTTGATATCAAAGATAGACAATCCTCAGGACTGGCTTCTTTAAAAAAAGTCTTCTTGGAATTTTCGCTACAACTTTTTTTCTGGAAGGTTTAGGGATCTAGAATTTATATGGTGTATAGGAGACATATAGAGATAACTTGGGTCCGAATTTCAGTTCTTGTTTTGTTATATTTTTGGAGATACATTCTGTTCCAATTAGGGTTTTTTGAATAGTCATGTAACTAGTATGAAACAAGTCTTCTTGGAATTTTCGCTCCCATTTTTTTTCTGGCTTGGTTTCAGGTTATGAAATTTTTACAGTACGAAGGAATAATAGTGAAGTATCTTGTGTACAAATTTATTTCCTTGTTTTTCTGTACTCTGAAAGTTATTCTCTGAGGAAATTAAGGTTTTTGGCTGGTCCAGATTTCAGTCTAAAACACGTGTTTTTGGGAAAACTGTTATATCTCAAGCTACAGACCTCCAAATTGAGGGAGACCTATTCCATTGGTTAGGGTACGTATCTAATTTTTATTAGTGCAAATTTCAAGTTCTGAAGTGAAGACAATGACACGCAGCAGGCCATACAAGTTCACTCTCTTGAAAGGGAAAAAATCAACACTTCTTGGGAAAGTTATTATAAAATTATCTTGGAGAATCCAATCTTGGTCTAATCTATGGTGTTGGAAAGAAGACACATTAGGCTACGTCATCCCAAAAGTCTAGACTTATAAGGGCCGAAATTGCAGTGCTACAACAGAGGAAAGGTCGGCTATCAGAACAATCTCCAAATCAGGGTTTTAAAAGTGCGTTTTTGTTGTTGTTGGAAATTTGCATACATTTTGACTAGAAGATCCAATTGTGGTGATTCAAAAAGTGGAATAAAGTGGGATAAAAGGAGTATCACATAAATTTGGGAGAATCTTAGGGATTTTTAGGAACAAACATATTCTGAGGTTTCTAAACGTAGGATCCATCGTTACTTATCAGTGCTACAACCTAGGGACAATGTGGATCTTCCATGTACCTAGAGTATATTAGAAGGCCCCTTTCGAACGGTTGCGCATTAGACAACCCTACTATGGATTTCAACTCCCACGTACCTAGCATATATCGGGAAACCCCCTAGAATCCTGAGACCAACCAAGTAAACCATTTGGCCATCTTGTTGCTATAGTACATCGATAACAACACTCGGGGAGATCACTCTCTAGTACCTGGGTAGTCAGATAGTATGGCTAAGGGCATGGTCAAGCCTCCTTAGTTAGTGCCCTGAGAGATTGGGCCAAGTACTATTGTTGGACCCTGCATGTATATTAGAGATATATATTACCTGACACTCCCTTTTCTGCGAGGACCTCTGCCTAAGCCAATTAGGAATTCCTACCTTGTAGTGATACTTGGCGAACATGCCACCAAAAAAGGGAACTTCTACACCCAATAATCCCTCAGAGAGTCCTACTTGGAATCCCGACGAAGGTGAAGAAATGCACAAGGACATAGATTATTTACAAAAGAAGGGAGTAACAAAATATGAACTACAAAATATGATGGATTCAACTGAAGCTAAGCTAGAAGCGATGATGGATACTAAGATGGATGGATTAAAAGGGGAGATCTTGGAAGGGTTGAAAAAGTTGCTAATAGAGAGGCCACCTGAAAGTTACAATGTATCCCATGAAATTCACGATGAGGACACAAGGAAGATGAATCAATATTGGAGAAACTCCAACTTTGGGTTGAAGACCAACCACTTTCCTAAGATCGATATGAGGAAGTTTGATGGCAAGGATCCAATCACATGGATACTCCAGATGGAGCACTTCTATGATCTACATGATGTGCCACACACACAAAAGATATGAATTGCATCCTTATATTTAGAACCTAATCCGTATTTGTGGTATTGATGACTTTGTTCTCACAAATCACTTATCACTTGGACAATTTTCACGGAAGAAATGATAACACACTATGAAGATACAAGGAGCAATACCTTCTTCAGCCAATTGATAAATCTCAAGCAAAAGGGTTCAGTTGCGGAGCACATTGAGAATTTCCAAAGATTGAATATAAAGGTAACAAATATTCCAGATGAGAATCCGATTGATGTCTTCATAGGAACTTTAAAGGATAACATTCAACATGAGGTTCGCCTTTGGGAACCCAAATCATTGGAGAATGCGTTCAGGGTGGTGAGAAATGTTGAAAGTAAAAATCTGGCTATGGCTACTAGAAGGACCACCCCTAATATCTATCGAGATAATAATGTTCCTTCTTCTAAACCACCTCAACCTACAAGGTTGATACCTCAATAATTGGAGGAAAGAAAAGAAAAAGGTTTATGCTTTAATTGTGAAAGAAAGTACAGTAAGGGACATAAGTGTGGTGAGAATAAATTATTCTAGATAGATTGTGAAGAGGAAGAAGAAAAATAACAAGAACAAGAACAAGAACAAGAACAAAAACAAGAACAAGAACAAGAACCATCTCAGGATGAAGATGTATAAGATATTTCTTCTGAAGAGACGACTCCCACCATATCATGTCATGCATTGACTGGAATTAGCACTCCTCAAACCCTCAAGATCGAAGGATATATCAAAAAGAAAAAGGTAATAGTGCTAATTGATTTTGGTACTACTCATAATTTCATTGATTGTAAATTAGCCAAATCTCTCAATTGCTTTATATATCCAATGCCAGAGTTTCAAGTAATGATTGTAAATGGAGGAACTATCAATTGCTCTAGAAAATGCCATAAAATCAGTCTTACTATGGGGGAATATGTAATGAATAGTCCAATGATTTCTATACCCATGGGTGGTGTTGATGTCGTACTAGGGGTCCAATGGTTACAATCATTGGGAACAATGGATTTTAATTTTCAAGAACTTTCATGAAATTTTCATTGGAAGGAAAGAAATTTGAGATAAGGGGTATCACATGGAAACCTAGCAAGGTGGTAAGCTCTAATGGCATGGCAAAATTATTGAAAAATAGGCATTAGGGTGTAATTGTACAACTATGCTAACTAGATGTTCAAACATCTAAGCCATCTATTCCCCTATATCTCCAAGGGATCATTGATAAACATTCCAAAGTATTTGAAGATATTCCCAGAGGTCTTCCACCCACTCACAATCATGATCATGCTATTCACTTAATTCATGGGAGTGTTCCACCTAACATCAGGCCTTACAGATACCCTTATGCCCAGGAGAGTGAAATTGAGTGTATGGTTGAAGAAATGTTAGAGGTTGGCATTATTAGACCTAGCCAAAGTTCTTACTATGCACCGGTGGTAATGGTACTCAAGAAAGAGGTGTAGAAATTTCAATACCAATTAGGTATTTCCTAGATTCTCCTGATCTAACAATTTTTGTCACTTGTTAAATACATAATCGCTTCTACTAATATTCTTGCAGAATTTAAACCACAATCGACAATGCAATATCAAGAAAAACAATCAATCAAACATAACACATATGTTTTATTGGGAAAGCATAAAGCTAAAAACCCCACTATCATATATTATGTATATCATGGATCATGAAACAATCTCACACAAAACTCTAATCCAAAAGCTCTCAGTACAATACAATAGTCTCACACTATCATACAAAAATCAACAAATACATGTGCCAATTATCTGCCTCCAGACAACCTACCTCCTCTGCACAATCCCTGTAATGGATGAATGAATCCTCTACACTAGGCCGCACATGGTCATGGGCATATCCACTATGTGTGTCATTGCATGAGTGCACTTCACTCAAATCACAACTGATAGACAACATGTCCCTTTCACCTGTTATCTCAACTAGGTCTCCACTGGATCTGACATGCATGTAGTTAACGGTGGTAAATCTTCAGTTGCATGTGAGATCACTGATTGTGAATTAATTAATAATTAATTCACTGAACTCTCACTAGTGCAAGTTTAGTTACAACTAGTACAACTGAGCTTAACTCACTTAATTGAGTTAAACTACTTTACAACTCACATAACTACACTAATAATTAGGTTACAACTCCAAATCACTCAGTTATAAATGAGATAATAGATTAATATTTATTGTCCAATTTATTTAAGGGAAAAATAAATTAGACACACATTTCTTGTTGACTTTTCAACACTCCCTCTCAACAAGAAAGGGATTATCGTTCACCCCAATCCTGTCTCTATGGTATTCGAATTTGCTCCTGGTGAGCGCTTTCGTCAAAATGTCTGCATCCTGATCTTCTGTAGGAATGTACTAAAGCAACATGATCTTTCGCTGCACACAATCTCTGAGATGATGATACCAGATATCTATATGCTTAGATCTATCATGAAACATAGGATTAATTGAGAGTTTAATGCAACTCTGATTATCACAATAAATCATTGTTAGATCTAAATGAGAACCAAACAAACCAACCAAGATATTTCTCATCCAGATAGCCTCACATGCAGCTTGAGTCGCTGCCATGTATTCTGCTTCCGCTGAACTGAGTGCCACAGATATCTGTTTCCTACTGTACCAAGAAACAGTTGTAGATCTGATACTAAAGATTCCCATTGATGTGCTCTTTTTGTCCACTGGGTTGCCCACCTAATTTGCATCCGTGAAGCCATGCAACTTCACCTCATCCATCTGTCTGTACCATAAGCCATACTCAGATGTGCTCCTCAGGTATCTCAAGACATGCTTACCTGCCTTTCAAAAGAGCTCGGTAGGCTTAACCATTGCTTGACTCAGCTGGTTAACCGCATAGCAAATGTCCGGTCTCGTGTTCACTAGATACATTAACGAACCCACTAACTGTCAATAGATAGTAGCATCCACTAACTCTCCAGAAGTAGCATCCTCTTTCCTCCAGTTTCCTGGAAGAGGAGTATCCATGGGTTTGCAACCCTCCATGTGAAACTTACCCAGTATCTCCCTTGCATACTTTCCTTGAGACACAAAAATTTCACCATCTCGCTGCCATATTTCCAATCCAAGGAAATAATGAACAAGGCCCAAATCCTTCATCACGAAATCCTTTTCAAGGTCCTCCTTGCATGAGTGTATCAAATCTTCATCACCAGTCAGTATTAAACCATCAACATAAAGAAAAATGATTAAAAGCTTACCCTCCACCACAACTTGGTATAGGTTTGCATCTGCTTCACTTTTGGTGAAGCCCAGTCCAGTGAAATAGCTGTCTATCCGAGTGTACCAAGCACGGGGTGCTTGCTTCAGCTCATACAATGATATCTTGAGTCTGCACACATGTGACTCCCTGTCAAAGGTCTCAAAACCTTCTGGCTGCTCAATGTACACTTCTTCCTCAATGATCCCGTTGAGAAACACAATTTTTACATCCATTTGATGAATGCGCCAACCCATCTGCGCTGAGAGTGCAAAGATGGATCTTATGGAAGACTACCTTGCGACAGGTGCAAAGGTCTCATCATAATCTGTCCCCTCGATATGTGAGAAGCCCCAGGCCACAAACCTGGCCTTGTATTTCTCAACACTCCCATCAACAACTTGCTTTACCTTGTAGATCCATCTCAAACCTACCATTGATTTGTCAACCGGTCTTGGGACAATTTCCCATGCATTGTTTTTGACAATGGAGTCATACTCCTCTACCATAGCATCTACCCAAGTGGGATCCTACATATCTTTCTGAAAGGAAGATGGTTTAGTCACAATACATTTTCTCATGAGATCCACGTATCCAGTAAATCGATTAGGAGATTGTCTCTATCTGCGCTGTGAAGTAGGGACGCCTACATTCTGTGCAGTATCTAGTCTCAATCTATCAGCTTCCATGGTTCGCTTTCTACCATTTCTGATGGATGGCTCTGCTTGAGTGGCTTCCTCCACTCCATGAAACTCCTCATGTGGCTGATCCACATCTTGAGACTCATCTTTGGAAACCGACAATTCCTCTTTTGCATGCAAGTCTAGCTCCCTCTCAAGCGACAACCGCATGGCTTTCCCTTCATCGAATTTTATATCCCATCGCATAACAATCAACTTGCTATTAGGAAAATACACACGATAATTATGGGGTGTTTCTGTGTACCCCACAAATATCCAAACTTCAGCAGTCGGTTCCATCTTCTTCCTGGCATCCTTGGTCACATGCACATAAACAGATGAGACACAAATCTTAAAATGAGAAACATCAGGTTTCTTACCAGTGAAATCTTCTTCAGGTGTACTCATGCCAAGTACTCTATGAGGACAACGATTTTGCACATAAACTGCAGCATTGCATGCTTTCACCCACAAATGCATTGGTAGGCCTTGATCATGCAACATCACTCATGATGCACCCACAATCGTTCTGTTCTTCCTCTCCGCGACCCCATTTTGCTGTGGGTTATGAGGCGCTATGAGTTCTCTTCGAATTCCTTCTTTGCTGCAGAAGTATTTGAATTTGTTAGAGATTTATTCTCCACCATTATTGCTCCTTAGAGCCTTCACTTGGTTCCCTGACTCTTTCTCCACCAATGCTTTAAACTCACAAAACTTTGAGAATGTTTGATCCTTCTTCTGCATGAAGAAGATCCATCATTTACGAGAAAAGTCATCAACAAAAATAACATAATACCTATGTTTTGCTATTGAAGAAACCGAGAATGGTCCACACACGTCTGTGTGAATTCTCTCCAGGATCACCGAAGCACGGTTCTCCTTTTCATGAAAAGTGGACTTTACATACTTCCCCATGGTGCAACCCTTGCACTGATCTAACTGAGAAAGTGTTCCCATTGGAAGTCTAGTAGATATTTGTTGCATGATCTTCAAGGCTCCATGATGAAGATGGCCCAATCGCCTGTGCCATAATTCACCCTCGTCCCAGCTCACCACTTTTTCTGCCTTGCCCATCATGGCAGCGTAACCATCTACCTCCAACATGTAGATATTCTTAACTCGAATCCCTATCTTCTTGACTTGACCCATTGCTTTATGTCGTAGGAAAGATTTTCCATGACTGAAAACAATGTCATAGTCTCTGTCCTCCAACATTGTGACTGAGACCAGGTTTTTCTTCAGACCTGGAACATGCATAACATTTTTCAATTGAAATGGTTTACCTGACTGCCTTTGAAAGGTAATGGTACCAATGCCAGTCGCACTGTATCATCCATCATCACCCATCTCAATATGCATTCTGAGATCTTTCTCCTCCAAGTCACTGAAAGAATCTCTATCTCCCGTCATGTGGAAGGAAGCACCACTATCCAAATACCACATCGATCCTGATGCACTTTATGCCATGCATGCGATCAAAGAGAAGTAAAGTTCAAATTGTGAGGTAAGGGCCTCACCAGTTGTAGATCCAACAACCTTCTTGTTCTTCCTCTTCTGCGGATAGTTAGTAGTGAGATGCCCATGTTCGTGACAGTGAAAACACTTCACTTTGGACAAATCCAGCTTCTTGACTTTAGGCTCATATTTTGAATGGAATTTCTTCCCCTTTCCTCTCCTTGCCTTAGTAGCCAAAGCACAATCCTCTTCATCATCACACTTTGATGAAGATCCATCTCTGGTGTTCTGCCTGAACTCTTCCTGCACTAGGTCCGACCATAGTCGTTCCCAATCTGGAAAATTTTCCCTTCCATTGACAGAGTCTTGATAATCGTGACAACTCTTGGGAAGTCCTAGGAGTGCCAAGCTCACCAAATCATCATCAACAACTGTTATTCCCACACTCCCTAGCTCATCCCGACATTGGACAAACTTCGTGAAATATTTAGGAATGGAGTAGCCCTTTTCCATCTTGATCTTCCTGAGTTTATATTTGAGTGCCAATTTCCTATGGTCGCTGCTGTTTTGGAACAGATCCATCAAAACCTTCCACATTGCATGTGGTGTGGCTTTCCCATGAAGACTTGAGACAATGTGGTCTCGTACTCCATCCAACAGAATCCTCCTCGCCTTTGCCACTTTCTTTTCCCATGCATCAATATTTGTAGTGTCTGTAGCAACTGGCTTAGGAACATCTCTGTCAATGAAATCCTTCAAGCCATTGTCTTTGAGTACTGCCTCCATCCTGTCCTTCCAAGAAATGTAGTTCGAGCTGCCCTCGAGTGCATACTCCAACCTCAAGCCATTGAAATCCATTTCGATCCGGAATCAACTGTAGCATCAAGAAAAGTCTTCTTGCAAATTCGAATTCTATCCAATCACAAACTCAGCTTCTGCAATTCCTCTTGCTCATTCCAGTCTCATGCTGAACCCCCGTGACCGCTTCTAACCCAGCCTACGGACCTTACAAGTGTTTTCGTACCTTTTGAGTTATTTGACTGTGGGATTTCCGCACTGTAATGCACAGTGGCTTGCGAAAATCTCTAGTTATTTCCGCACTGTGATGCACAGTGGCCTGCGGAAAGTATGCACCCTACGAGTGTCTAGGGTGCGAAAATGTGCAGGGATTTCCACACTATAATGCATAGTATCCTGCAGAAATGTACTATAACTTTTATGCGCATACCAGTCAGTAGTACATAGCCACACCCTGCTATAGGAGGGACCTGCGGAAATCTTGAAATTTACGCACCTCACTAATGCAGCTTTGATACTATGTAGAAATTTCAATACCAATTAGGTATTTCCCGGATTCTCCTGATCTAACAATTTTTGTTGCTTGTTTAATACATAATCGCTTCTACTAATATTCTTGCGGAATTTAAACCACGATCGACAATGCAATATCAAAAAAAAGAATCAATCAAACATAACACAAATGTTTTGTTGGGAAAGCATAAAGCTAAAAACCCTACTATCATATATTATGTATATCATGGATCATGAAACAACATCATACAAAACTCTAATCCAAAATCTCTCAGTACAATACAATCGTCTCACATTGTCATACACAAATCAACAAATACATGTGCCAATTCTCTGCCTCCAGACAACCTGCCTCCTCTACACAATCCCTGTAATGGATGAATGAATCCTCTACACTAGGCCACACATGCTCATAGGCATATCCACTATGTATGTGATTGCATGAGTGCACTTCACTCAAATCACAACTAATAGCCAACCTGTCCCTTTCACCTGTTATCTCAACTGGGTCTCCACTGGATCTGACATGCATGTAGTTAACGGTGATAAATCTTCAGTTGCATGTGAGATCACTGAACTCTCACTAGTGCAATTTTAGTTACAACTAGTCCAACTGAGCTTAACTCACTTAACTAAGTTAAACTACTTTACAACTCACATAACTACACTAATAATTCTGTTACAACTCCAAATCACTCAGTTATAAATGAGATAATAGATTAATATTTATTGTCCAATTTATTTAAGGGAAAAATAAATTAGATACACATTTCTTGTTGACTTTTCAACAAGAGGGCTCATGGCGTATGTGTTCACATTATAGAGAGATCAACAAGATCACCATTAAAGATAAGTTTCCCATTCCCGTCATTGATGAATTGTTAGATGAACTACATGGAGCAATCTACTTCACAAAATTGGATCTTCGTTCAAGGTATCATTAGATTAGATTGAAAGAAGAAGATATCCCAAAAATAACATTCACAACTCATGAAGGCCATTGTGAATTTTTGGTCATGCCTTTTGGCCTTAAGAATCCACCTTACACATTCCATGGGTTGATGAATTCCATTTTCAAGCCCTTCCTTAAAAAAATTGTGTTAGTATTTTTTGATGATATACTAATCTATAGAAAGTCTTGGGAATATCATGTTCGACATGTTGACAAGGTACTACAACTACTAAAGGAGCAAGAAGTATATGCCAAATCGTCCAAATGTTTCTTTGGGGTGAAGGAGGTAGAGTATTTGGGTCATATTGTATGTCATGAAGGTGTCAAGGTAGATCCTAACAAGTTTAAATCCATGATGGGCTGGTCGATTCCCAAAACATTGAAGAATCTTAGAGGAATTTTGGGTTTGACAGATTACTACTGCAAGTTTGTTCGGAACTATGAAAGAATAACAACACCTTTAACTGCATTAAATAAGAAGGATGCATTTTCATGGAATCTAGAGGCAACTCAAGATTTTGAACAACTTAAAGAGGCAATGTGAAAAGCTCCTGTCTTGACCACACTATACTTTACAAAAACCTTTATTGTGGAATGTGATGCCTCAGGAAATGACATTGGTGTTGTTCTAATGCAAGAAGGAATGCCCCTTACTTTTGAAAGTCTACCACTCAAGGGAAAGGACTTACAAAAACCCATTTATGAGAAGGAAATGATGGCAATACTACATGCATTGAAGCAATGGCACTCTTACCTAATAGGTAGGCACTTCAAGGTCAAAACAGATCATGACAGCCTTAAATACTTTTTGGAACAAAGGCTATCTTCAGAAGAACAACAAAAATGGGTGATCAAGATGTTGGGTTATGACTTTGAAATCATCTACAAAAAAGGGAAGAAAAATGTTGTGGCAGATGCACTCTCAAGAAAGGATGAAGATGTTGAGGCATTTCTCTGTGCTATCTCTATCATCCAACCTGATTGGATAACAAAAGCAAGGGATGAATGGAAGAATGACGAAGAAGTGTGGACTCTAATTCAAAGGTTGCAGTAGGATTCTAGTGCATCCAATACATTTACATGGAAAAAAGATTCACCATGGTACAAAGATCGCTTATATTTATGTAAGAACTCCCAACTCAAACAAAAGGTACTTTTGGAATTTCACACCTCTCTGGTAGGAGGGCACTCATGATTTTTGAAAACTTATCACAGGGTCAAGAGGGAATGTTTTTTGGGATGGCCTTAAAACTAATGTTCAAAGGTTTATGGAAGAATGTTTGGTTTTCCAAAAAAATAAGGTGGAAACAATTAAGACCCTAGGTCTTTTACAATGATTAGCCATTCCAAGTCAACGTTGGGAGGACGTTTCCATGGATTTCATCACAGGGTTACCGAAGTCTGAAGGAAAGAGTGTCATCATGGTGATTGTTGATATAATTACCAACTACACACACTTTTGTGCACTCTGTCATCCTTTCAAAGCTAATACAATTGCTACCACATTCATGGAGACAATTCAAAATCTACATGGAAGCCCAAAGATTATTGTAAGTGACAAAGATCCCATCTTTAGTAGACATTTTTTGACATAATTATTTTCTTGTTTGGGTACTCAATTGGCTCATAGCTCATCTTATCATCCTCAATCTGGTGGACAAACTAAGATAGTGAACAAATGTTTAGAAGGCTACCTTCGTTGCTTTGTCTCTGATAAACAAACACAATGGTTCAAGTGGTTACCCATGGTAGAGTGGTGGTATAACACTTCCTTTCATACTGCAACAAAAATGACACCATTTATGGTGCTTTATGGATATCACCCATCGTCCATAACTTCTTCTCTAAAAGAAAAATCTAAGTTTAAGCAGTGGAAGATCACATCAAGCATCAACATCAAGTTCTCCAACTCTTAAGGGACAACTTGACCATGGCACAAAATCACATGAAACAACAAGCATATAAGAATCGTAGTGAAAGAAGTTTTGAAGTAGGGGATTGGGTATTTTTAAGACTACAACCATACGAACAGATGTCCCTCATTCAAGCTAAGAAGGATAATAAATTATCACCGAAGTACTATGGCCCTTATAAGGTGTTTCAAAAGATTGGTACTATGGCATACAAATTGGAGTTGCCTGCATCTTCACGAGTACACCCAGTTTTCCATGTTTCATGCTTAAAGAAGGTTATAGGTGAAAATATCCTATTTCAAACTATATTTCCAGAACTTGACCAGGAAGGAAAAATCATATTGGAGCATGAAGCTATCACTGATACACGAATTTTCTAGTCGAGGAATAGATCAATTTCAAAGTATCTCATTAAGTGGAAGAAACTACCTGCTGAAGATTCCACGTGGGAAGATGAGTCTTTTATACAAAAGCATCCAGAACTACTCAAGTATTGAGGATAACACTTGTCTGAAGGGGAGGGGCATGCTAAGCCCTAAATCGTGGAACATTACCCCTTAATTGGGGAATATTACATTAGTATTGTTATTTTATTTATGTTGGCTTGGGTCCATTAGTTGTAATTGTACCTCCTAGTCTCCTATATATACCAAGGAGACCTTTTCATTTGGAATCATCTTGTATTTGTGAATTCAAGTGATGTATAAGGAGGTTTCCCCCTCGAAGAGGCTTATTATCTGAATTTCTCTCTTTGTCAAGGCGTGGAGTAATTATTTTGAGGTTTTATGATATTTTCATATTTGGTTCTTAACATTATTCCTCTTTTTTCCTTCTAGTTGCTTTGCTTTCAATTTCTAGGTCTCAGTCAAGTATCCAAACTCTTCATTGTTATATAGAGTCTGTAGGCCTCCTTCCACTTTTTTAAGGACACTGTCATCTTTTTGTTATTTTTCCTTTTCCCATTGGGCTACTACCTTCTTCACTGTGTTCATATTTTGCTGAAATTGAAGTGGAGCAGACTCTCTTAGATGTTCATCAAAGGGATTCAAACATCCTTGATCTTTTTAACAAACTATTCCACCTTCAACCATTTAGGATTTAGCTTGAAGGGGTTGGGTGTTTTTTTCTGGGTAGGGGCCACTTCTAACACAATAGGATTATGGTCTAAGTCCCCATCCAAGGATTTTCATTATCTTACTCTAATACCATCATCCAGAAACCCTTCTAATAGTTGAAAACTATCAAGCCTCTTAGTTATTATGTCTTACTTCGTTCTCTTATTTTTCCAAGTGGGAGTTATTTTTGTTGGTTCAATGTCCAACAAACTTGTTGCTTCCAACTTTCTTATAAAATCTCTTTAGAGGTAGTCCATGTTAGCAGCAGGTCCCCAAATTTTCGAAGCACCTACTATAAATTTTAGGTCTCCTCCTATTACCATACGGCCACTTTGGAAACATTTCATGTGGAAGATTTTTTCCGAATACTCCACTTCCATTCAATGATATTCCCACATGATCTCCCAGTAGCATCAATGTAACTGAACTCCCACTTGATCATAAATTTTGAGAGTTCATGAATTACTTCCCCCCTCCATCATTGTTTCCCGAAGGAGGATAAGAAAGGGTTTTAATGTATCTGTAAGCCTCATGATGGCCAATTTCTTTGAGGAACTAGCCAAAACTTGACAATTGAGGGTCAAGAATATCATTTAAGACCCTCACAAGGGGAATATGTTATAATACCCCCAATTAGAGATAATTGTTTTGCACAAATAACCTCTAATGATGATTGATTTTTTGCCATGGACATATCAAATTTTCACCCTTTTTGAGTTGGCTTCTATTTTTTTTCATTGAAAAAACCTAATCCCCCTGCCACCTTCCTAGGGAAGTCTAGGATTCCTTTACTTATGGGAAATAGGTTATATTTTTAAGATTCCAGTCTTAAAGAGTCATGCGATGATCCCTTAGTCTTAGACTCTAGATTAGGGTTAACTCCGAACTGGGTTTGTGTAGTTTCTTACAAACGTTGAACAAAAGTTGCAATTAGGTGTCAATTTCTGCAAACATATAACACAATGTGAAGGTTGATATATTAATAGAATCCAACTAAAATTTCTTGTCTGCCCATAGTTTCCCAGTGTGTTCTATCGTGGAGGGGTCATAATTTTTTTTTCTTGTTATATAAAAAAATTCTATTATATGTAAATCTACAACTTAGACCGAAGCAATAGCTCTATAATGTAAGGTACCATATGTAATTAATATGAAGAAACAAGAATACTCAACAGATTTTAATGGAACAACAAAATATTGAGAGCAATACCAAAGATAATACCTTTATTCAAATAAATCAATGTTTACTTGCCTCTTCTAGGGGGCAACCTCCAGCAGAGCAGAGCTCTATTACAATAATTCTCAAGACAAATATTTCTCATGCCTGCTACTCTTATTTATACTAATTCTATCTAACATTTTAGAGTAATATCTTTGTAGAAGCGAAAGCTTCTATGATGTCTTCTTACATTAACTTGTTCATATTTATTAAATAGGCCTTATTGAATAATTTCACCCTTTATTACATAGAAAATATATTATTCTATCTACACGAGGGGTTAGGGAGGTTAGGTCCCTAACATGCCCTCTTCCTTGAAAAAGAGCCTTGTCCTCAAGGCTTAAGATTTGGAAATTGTTGCAGAATGGTAGTCGACTCCTCGGTGACATATTCTAGTGGAGTATCCTTCCATTGATATTAAACTTCCTTGATGGTGCGATGACAGAGACGATGCTTGTGCTCGTCCAATATGACTTGTGGCTGCAACCAAATGGAACCTTCTTCATCCAACTTTGGTAGACTCGTCTGGGTGTGGCACTTGGTGCCAATCACTTTCTTTAGGCATGAGATATGAAAAACATGATGTATCTTGGAGTGACTGGGAAAGGCTAACCGATATGCCACTAGTCCCATGCGTTTGAGGATAGTATAAGGACCATAAAATTTGGGGGCAAGTTTATGATACTGTTGGGATTTCAGTGAAGTCTGCTTGTACGGTTGTATATAGAGAAACATCTGGTCCCCTTCAACAAATTGACATTCATAACGATCCTGATCTCCCTATTGCTTCATGCGATTCTGAGCCAGGACCAAATTTTCTTTGAGATTATGAAGAATGGTCATGCAAATTGTATTATTGTGGTTAACCTCCAGAACCTTTGAGACACCCGACATGTATGGAAGAATCAATGGTGGCTTCTGTCCATACACTACTTCAAAGGGAATCATGCGAGTGATAGTATGGTAAGAGGTGTTGTACCACCATTCAACTAGTGGTAATCATTGAACCCACTGATGTTGTCTGTCAGATGCAAAACACCTCAAATATGTGTCTAAACATTTGTTGACCACTTCTATTTGGCCATCAGTCTAGGGATGATAGGTTGTGAAAAGATGCAATTGGGTGCCCTAGAGCATGAATATTTCTTGCCAAACATTAATGGTAAAAGTTGGATCTTGGTCAGAAACAATAGAATGAGGCATTATAAAAGATTGTAGATTGTAGGGATTATAAAAGAAATGTTCAAGCAAGAAGTGCCTATGTGGCCGCACGTAACATTGAGTGTTACAAATGTCATAACTATGGACACATAGCCAGTGATTGTAGAAGCATGATCGATACTTCCATGAAAGAGAATACTGATATCAAATATAAGAAAGTATGGATAAGAAAACAAGAAGAATAGGTGAACACAGACTAGGTACTAGAGATCGCAAGATTGGCAATAAAACGAGATGAAGAAAATTCTACAGAGAAAACGAATGATGTCAGATACATAAAGGTTTGGAAAATAACTGAAATAAAGGAAGGACAAGTAAATAAGGAACAAGTTCAAGAGATTGTACTTTCAGGCATTGTAGTGAAAGATGAATCCATAGATAGAAAGAAAGAAGTCATAGCTCAGAGAGATAATGAATCTACCCATGAAGATGATGATGAATCTACCAATGAAGCTGATGATGAATACACACCTGAGCATGAATTGTTCTGAGCCATCCAGCTTAGAGACTCTAAAGTAATATGAATATTGTACAGGGGGAGTTTATGCGATAGCTTTGACAGACCAAAGAACCATCCTTGGAGCAGCTTGCAGAGTTTGAGAAGACATATTCAGAGCAATCAGTTAGGAGAAGTACAGTTTGATAGTATAATGATAAATGGGTTAGCATTATGGACAGTTGTGTAAGTAGAGTCTTGGATAGTATGGACATAGATGGATTTGTAAGAACACTTAGCGGGTTCAGATAGATATATGATAGTGGACGAGAGCATGGATTCATAGATTGGTTCAAAGAGTGGTTCAGAGACAAAGGAACATTATCGTAATGGATGATAATTACATAGGAAATGGCTCAAACAATGCTAATGGATTACAAATTGATAGATATTTTTTGGAAACATGCAGTGCATACAACAGTTCACATTCAAAACAAAGTAATGCTCAGAAACAACATTGACAAAACTCCCTACGAGCTATGGAAAGGAAGACCAACAAATGTGAAGCACTTCAAAGTTTTTGGAAGCAAACACTACATCAAAAGAGAAGATGGCAGAATGGGAAAGTTTGACTCTCGTGTGGACAAAAGAGTACTTGTTGGTGACTCAAGTACAAGGAAATCATGCAAGTGTTACAATCTGAGATTGAACAAAATTGTGGAAAGCATCAACGTAACAATTAATGAAACAGGCAGAACAAAATCAAAGGAAGAAGAAAATGAATCAATGGAACAACCTTCCGAAGAAGAAGCAGAAGATGAAAAGGAAGTAGAAGAGGAAGATGAAGAGAATCCGAGAGAATTCGAGAGGATTAGAGGGTGGCGTAAGAACATCTACTTGGGGTAGTGTTGCCTCAGGTGAAATCTCAACATCTTCATGAAAACATCCTCTGAAATGGCCATAAAAAGTTTATGTTCTTTACACTTGTGCCCGAGAAAGTATTTCTCATCACAATTATAGCAAAGACCTTTGAGTTGGCGTTCATCCTATTAGAGTCCTATAATTATAGGTAACTCGATTCTTCGACTGCTGATTTGGCATTGTCCCCGTGATACAGATTTTTGGCACGGTTGACCCTTTTTTCCCCTCCATCCATTTTGCCCGATCCTCCATCACCCTGCTGCATCCTTCATCCACTACTGCGGCCTCACTCCCTTGTCCTTTTAACCCATTGACTACATATCGCCTGCCACCCATCCGTGAATAAACAAACTTAGGATAATAAACAAATAATTAAGTTAATATTAAAGGGTTAGTGACATTTTCTAATGTTTGTTAGCCTAATAAAATTATTTTAATAGGATAATTTAAAATAAAATAATTATTAATTATTAATTAACTTCGTTTGATTAAACTAATGTTTAAGTTAATTTATTAGAGTTAGCATCAATCAAATAATTAAAAACATAATAAAAATATTAAAACAAAACAAAACTAGAAATAAAACAAATTAAAACAAAAATTATAATAAACCAACCATAAATAAAAATAACATAAAACACACACACACACACACA
>ML792009.1:25857-39298 GCA_009831015.1 Picea engelmannii
TCAGGGGGTCCGAAATTACCACTTTTGCCCAAAAAACCGCTTTTCCCAAATTTCACCCATTTTTGCCTGTTCAACATGTCATTTTCCAAAGGAGATTTCGGGAAAACAGTGACAAATTTTAAAAAACCGAGAGAAGTTTTTGTTCATCACAGTATGAAGAACAAAAACCTCTTCCATATTTTAAAAAGGTGCCACCAGTTGGGAGAATCAAAGCTATCTTTCAGCCTCAATGTTCGGATTTTTGGTTTTCCTGTTACAATCCCGATTTTGCGGGAGCTGTTACGATAAAATGGAGGCGATTTTGGAGAAAATAAAGGAGGTTTTTGTCCAGAACATGCCCATATACAATAACCTCCCTCAATTTTTACCTAGGTGTCAGCATTGAAGAGAAACAAATGTCTGTGCGAACCCATATTTTGCAGAAATTCGGCCCGTCTTTCATGGCAGACAATTCAAGATTTTTGGGGATTTGTTGCTATTTTTGGCCGAGGCGGTTGAATCCGACTTCCAAAAATTGTTGGGGGATCTCTCCTATTTATTCATATGATTTTAATGTAAAAGGTTGTTGATTCTGGCACCCAGGAAGGCTATTCTCTGTAGTATTTTTCTGATTCACCAGGAATACAAAGGGACTTTTTCATAGGATTCCTGTATGTCGATGATTGGTGAAGTTTTCTTTCTTCGTTGAATGTGTTTTTACTCAGTCTTCATTATGTTTCTCTCTTTATAATTTTCAAAAGGATATTTAACGCAAAATTTATCCCTGATACTCTGTGCAGTGCTTTTGAGAATCTAAATGTTTTCCTCTGATACTACATTGAAGAAATTCTTGAATGATTTTTTGTTGTAGTTGATTATCTCGTCTGTTCCCTCTCTACATCATTTTATTTCTAAAGGATCCAACGTCTACATTACCTTGCCCTGTGGAAATACCTTATAGACCTGTGTTTAATTTCAAACTTGTCACAAACCCCATAGCCTAATGGTCTTCTTTTGCTGTCTCAACCAGAAAACTCCAAGAACATATCCTATTCTGCATAGCTAGCATAATATCATATTTCAAACAAATCTAAATTTGACAGAGAGATCCCTCTCCGAGTCTCAGAGGGCTAGATCCCTGACTCAAAGCGGTTTTGATGTTGCCTCTGTGACTGCCCCCAAAGCCTTGGGCAAATTACAGAGTGATAACACATCCATTTCTGCCCGTGTTAATTTTTGGAACTTAAGAAGAGTGAACAGAGGGGTAGGATTGGGGGGTTGAGGGTGGGGAATACAAGGGGACTTTTGTCCTGGGAAAAGATGACCTATTGTGTCTCCTTGATGCATTTAGTTGCTTCCAACCAAGTCTGTGGGCGAGCCATGGGGACCTGGGCTCATATTTCATCCTTAAGGATATTGATGAAGAATTCTCGGAAGAAGGCATCGATCATACCCTCCGTTCAGAAAGTCAAGTGCTTGAAGGAAATGATAAAATATTCCACTGTTCCAGACTATTTCAACTTAGTCAAATGGCCTAAATGGTGGGTGTCTGTGTCAAAGCGGTCATACAACTCAAGAAAAAATTGTGTCCAAGCAACATACCCTTGGTTTTCATTTATATGGCATTTCCACCATTACCATCCTTCCAGATCCAAATAGAGAACATCGTAACAAAGCTTGGTCAAGTCATCAGTAATGCCATGCAGGGAAAAATAATGTTCCATCTGAGTGACCTAGGCTGTTGGATCCGAGCCATCAAATTTGTTCACCTCAACCTTGGGAAGATAGAGGTCATGATTGGAATGAAAGTTCAGAGTATTGGAAGAGTCAACACCTTTGACTTGGGGGTTTGGGGTAGAGGAGGAAGGACCCCTGGATAATAATTTTTGGAAAGAAGAGTAGAGTTCTTCTATTCAACTAGAGAGTTGTTCCTTGATGTGGTCCATTTTGGCATGAATGACAGTAATGTCATTATTCAATTTCTGATTATTTTTGTCTTGGTGAGTGGGTACCATTAGGAGATGAGTGGTGGGTCTACAGAAAAAATGGTAGATACGTGATATATACCACTACGATCAAGAAAATGAGAGGAAACCAATGGAATAAGTGCCAAATAAAGGTGTCGATAAGGGGTTAGGTCCATAAGAAAAAAAGGCTTGAAAATGATAGGTATCACTATGATCAAGGCGAAGATGGGAATTCAATGGGATAAGTGCAAAATAAGGGTGTCGGGAAGGGGGTCAGGTCCACGATATTTTTTTATTATTGAAAATGATAGGTACTAATGTGATTAGGGTGAAGAGAGGAATCCAATGGGATAGGTCTCAAATTTATTTATTTATTTTTTAACTCTTATGGAGTTATACTTTGATATGAATAATACTACAGTGTCGAAATGCCTAAACTCTTAATAGGAAAAAATGTGTAGTAAATTTGCAACCAGAATGTAGGAGGTAAGGTTGTGTGACCAAAATGTCCTTTTTGTTCCTTGTCTAGTATATTCCCCCTGGTTAGGGTTTACAGAGTGCCTACAGACAAGGGTTTTCCCTGTGTTATAAGTCTTTGATATACGTGCGGGGTCGAACAATAGTACTCAACTCTATAGCTCAGGGCACCAACTAAGGAGGCTTGATCATACCCTTATCTGTACTACCCGATTACCCATATACTAGAGAGTGTCTTCCAGAGTGTTGTTCTCAGTGGCACTGTAAGAGTCAAGTGGTCGATCGACTAATTTAGTTCTAGTTTCAGGAGACCCAAGGGAATCCTGATATACCTACCGGTACATGGGAGTGATTTCCATGTACATATTCTTTCTGATGCGGTACTACTCGAGGGGTACCAACATGGGTCATAGAGGTTTCCAACAAGGGAGAAAGTTTGGTTTCTAGGTAACCTCGTGAAACCGTTTGTATTGCCTGTGTGTAGTCTTCGCCACCACAATTTTACCTGCTAAATGATAGATATTTGTGCTTTAAAGACGCCAACAGTACATGTCTCTACCCTGGAAAAATGTTTACCCACAATTAATGCCAAGGAAAGTGCTCTTATACCACTTGTAATGTACCATATGTAATATAATATGTGGAAACAAGAATATTCAACATATATCAATGAACACCGAAATATTGAGCAGAGCAATACTAGAAATAATACCTTTATTTAAAGAAATAAATGTTCACTTGCCTCTTCTAGGGGGCAACCTCCAACATAGCAGAACTCTATTACAATAATTCTCAAGACAAAGATTTCTCATGCTTCCTACTCTTATTTATATTAATTCTATCTTCTAAAGAACATTCTAGAGGAAGATATTTATAGAAGCAGAATAGGTCGACATTTATTACATGGAAAATATATTATTCTATCTACGTGAGGGATTAGGGAGGTTAGGTTCCTACCATATAATGTATATTGTTAGAAGAACCTCTTGCTTCACCTTCTCATAACCCAATTTCTCCTTCATCCTATTAATATTGTAATAAACCAGAGTCCCCAGTTGGTTTTATTCTTCTACCAGGGCCTTTTGAGTTACATGTAGAGGGATAAGGGTCAAGGACACATGTTTTTTAATGCTTGAGAAGCTAGGTAGAATTTCATCAATAGAATCCAATTGTTTTATTTCTTCCTCTAGCTCCCATGTTCTAAAAACCAATTTTTTTGAAGATTCCCTTTTATAAGGAGAAGGAAACTATGGGGACTTGTGAGAGGTCTGCACTCCCTCTGGTCACTTATGGCATCCATGCTTTATTCCTTGTGGTGAATCGAGGCCAAAGGTTGCTTTGCTAGTTCTAATATCTTGTCTGAGAATCCTTCTGAGTGCCTCTTATTGGTTATAACTTATTCCCTTCGAGTAATTTGAGGGGATTAAGACATTTCCACCCCTATTTCTCAATGTTGCTTCCGCTAATCCCATACCTGCCATTGCATAAGGTAATTATGGTCCACTACTAAATTCTTGTAGCGATGACATCAACCACATATGCAAGGTATGCCTTCATAATTAATAGTTGATTGATAATGGTCTTTACCTCTCTGTATAACCACTTCCTCTGCCAGGCCTTTGCTAGTTTATTGTCACACTAGTATCTTGGCTATCCCAAATCATCCATTTTGAGCATATGTTTTCATTGATGTCAACATGGCGCATAAACAATATGGCGCAAAGTTGGTGCACATGCAAAGGAAGTGTGCGAAAGGATGTATGGCACAAAGTTGGTGCACAGGTAGAGGAAGTGCATGGAAGGATCCTGTCTACATAGGAAAAGGAAGTGCACAAAAGGATTCTTTCTATTGTAATATCGTAAATCGACATTAAATGTAACTCCTATAGGAAATCGTGAAAGATAAAAAACAAAAGTATACAAAAATATTGAAGGATGAAGGGATCAATGACGCAAAATAAATCAGAGAAGTGGTTGAGTATGCCAGGCGTGCGTGTAGAACATGAGGATGACCTACAACACAGTCCATAAGTAAAAGTATATTGCGACAAATTCCCTTGTTCATGATTGCAGAATGAATCAACGGATGTTTGTGCTGCAGTGAAATGACGGATGTAAACAGATCGTAGGGTGCCTTAAGCAAAGCGAAGAGTGACACAATAGACTACACATGATGATTTTATCCACAAAGTAGACACTTTGTAAATCAGAATGTGAATTACCGTGACAAGGAATGATATGGTAAAATAAGAAATATTTGATCTGTTTGAGTTAGTCAAAATGTTTGGAACAAAATTTTGTCCACATATAACTAATTGGACTTTGATTTGGTCAAAATATGTCCACAATATAATTGAGATGCTTCCACATACTTTATTTAGACATAAGTGTAAATTGAATATGTTTGATCTGGTCAAAATGTGTCCACAATGTAACTGATATGCGTCCACATACATGAAGTGGAACTCATGCAAAAACACTATAAATAAGGACACACTCTGTTTGATTTTGGTGCAGATGAAAATAGAAGAAAGAGGACTTGTAACAGTTCAATGAAACTATCAGATTAATTTTTGTTGGGAAAGGTCTAGTCCTGTAAGAACATTTTTAAACTGAATTTAGGGTGGTGCTAGGGTGAGTTGAAGATCACAGACGATTGGTGTCCTCATTATCTGCGATAGGTTGGTACCTGAGAGGATTGGTGTCCTCATTGTTTGCGACAGGTTGGTGCATGAGAGGATTGGTGTCCTCATTTGCATCGGGTTGGTACATGAGAGGATTGGTGTCCTCATTATCTGTGATAGGTTGGTGCTTGGGAGGATTGTTGTCCTCATTTGCGACGGGTGGGTGCCCCTCAATCTGAAAAATTGTAAATTGTAAGTTGGTGCTTGCAGAAGAACATAATGAAATATTTTCTGTGGTTTTCACCCACATTGGGTTTCCACGTAAAATTTAAAGGTGTCCAACTTTAGTCTCCATCTAAAGCTAGATTTGTGCAGTGTCGTTCTTCCCAGGGATCTTTTCAATCAGCTCAAATCCGTCCCCAACAACGACGCCAATTATGTTAGCACTGAAAGTCACACTTTGACTGCTAAAGTGTAAGCTCAACACCCATCAGAATGTAAAAGATAAATTTGGTTTTGAATAGGTGGATCAACAATATGGATAAAGAAAGAGAGAGGGCTGCAAACTGTATATCAATAGGCTATACCAATGGGCAATGAAGTCACAAACATCTTACTCATCGAAGGCACAAAAGTTGCTCAACAGAAAACAAGATTATATGCTGATAGGTGGAAGAATGAAGAAGGAAAACATAAGATAGAATGTTCACTAAACATATATCCTCTCAATTTAATGAATCAACAAATACTTGAATATAAACAATGACTGATGGGAAAAATACAACAGATCCTCTGCTGCTTAGGGATCCATAAATCATTGACAGCCTTTGATCCTCAAATATGTAATATATTCAAATAAGAATAAATATAAACAAAAGGGTTACAATATAAAATCACATCTCTCATGAGTCTCCAATAACAGTAATGCTTACAATCATAAAATTCCCACAGGCTTACAAATGAACACACACAGGAAAATCGCCTGCTCCTACTCTCTCCAGCCTCTCTTGGCTCATGAATCCACTTCTCCAATAGATATATCCTTCCTTAAATATAAAATAGCATCCAAATAACCTTAGGATGTCGAATCCCATCTCCTCCATTAGATTCTAAGCCTTGGACATAGGTGGCAACAATCAAAGAGACAAAAATCCAACAAACTGCTAATTTTCAGGAATTTGTTGGAAGTCATTAATAAATTGTTTCCACCTCATTGCATGAGGCCTTTGATGGAGATAAATCCTAGGTGAAGGTGTCCCTTGACATATAAATGATCCTTGATAATCCATTTTAATCCTCCTTGACAGGTGGCAACCTCCCAACAAGGCAAATATCAAAACCGTGACCGCTACAGGAAATTCGGTAGCGTTGCTGTGCAGATTCGGTAGTGCCATGTATATGTATAATATCTCTCAAACCATAACAGATTTTGAAAAAATTAAAGATGTTTTTTTTATTTGGAATGTTATGAACAAAAGCCTCCTCCAGTTTTTAAAAATACCTTCTCAATTTTTCACAATCCAAGTTTTAATTTAGTGACTCAAAACTGGTAAAATAACTCTGCACAATTCGTTTTTTGCCATAATTTAGGTAGCACCCGCCTGTGTGTTTGCGTGCGATTGGGTAGCTTGAATCTATGAGTGTTTTTGATGCTTGAACTTGGAGATTGGGCA
Organism: Picea engelmannii; assembly: GCA_009831015.1. NCBI lineage: Eukaryota > Viridiplantae > Streptophyta > Pinopsida > Pinales > Pinaceae > Picea > Picea engelmannii. The sequence goes on from ML792009.1 coordinate 32,578, forward strand.
TAACCCAATATAATTTCAATTTTTCCCAAAATAAATAAAATATCCCATAACAATTGTATTCATTTGCCAAAATGAATAATGAAGGATTTATGCAACGTTGAGGCATAAACCAATATTGTGGTAACAAAATCCATGGTTACAACTTCCCACTTCCACTTAGGAATGGGTAATGGTTGTAGAAAACCAACTGGGTGTCTATGCTCAGCCTTTACCTTTTGACATTCCAAACATCTAGCAATAAAATCAACAATCTCTTTCTTCATGCCTGGTAAAATAATATTGGCTCTTGACAGCTGCAATATTTTTCTAATAACCTGGGTGCCCAACATAAGGTACATTATGCATTTACCTCAATATCATATTTTTCAATTCTTGAGAATTTGATACATAAATTCTGCCCCTGTACATGAGAATCTCATCATTATCTAGCTTATATTCTTCAATTTTCTGCTGCAAAATACCTTTTTTAATTTTTCCACTAAAACCTTATAATGCAAATCTAATTTGGCAGCCTCTATAATTCTGTCTTTCAAATCTTATTGGTACATGCTAATGGTTGTAGCATGCAATTCATGCACTTTTCTGCTGAGTGCATCAACCATTATGTTCTCTTTCCCTTTGATATGCTTTATATCAAAGTCACATTCACTTAAAAATTCTAACCATATGCTTTGCCTAGCATTCAGAGTTGGTTGATCAAATAAATATTTCAGACCATTATGGTCTATTATTAGCTCAAACCTTTTCCCCATGAGATAGTGTCTCCATTTCCTCAAGGCATGCACTATGGCTGCCAACTCTAAATCATGAGTGGCATAGTGTCTTTCATGCTCCTTCAACTTCCTTGATTCATAACATATAACAAACCCATTTTGACCGAGGACTCCACCAAGTCCTTCTTTACATGCATATGTGCATACAATGAAGTCTTCATTTGGGTCTGAAATCCTTAGTATTGGAGCACTTGTTAATAATTGTTTCAAGTGTTGGAAACTCTTTTCACAATCCAATGACCACTGAAACTTCACACCCTTTCTTTGCAAGGAAGTGATTGGGTGTGGAATCCTTGAGAATCCTTCAATAAATATCCTATAGTATCCTGCAAGGCACATGAATGATCTGACCTCTGTCACATTCTTTGGCGCTGACCATTCTCTAATGGCTTCTATCTTCTCAGGATCCACTGCTATCCGATCCTTTGAAATGGTATGACCCAAATAATGAATTTGCTTTTGATAAAATGAGCACTTGCTCAACTTGGCATACAACTGATGTCCCCTTAACACTTGCAACACCATCCTCAAATGATGCTCATTCTCTTCTTCTGACTTGGAATATACAAGAATGTCATCCAAAAATACAATGACAAACTTGTCTAAATATTCTCAGAAAACACCATTCATTAAGCACATGAAAACAGTTGGTGCATTTGACAACCCAAATGGCACCACTGTGAACTCATAATGGCCATACCTTGTCCTGAAGGCGGTCTTGCTGACATCTTCCTCTTTAATCCTTACTTGATGGTATCCTGACCTGAGATCTATCTTTGAAAATATCTTTGCATCCTTCAATTGATCAAAAAGATCATCAATCCTTGACAGAGGATACTTGTTCTTCACAATCACTTTATTCAACTGTCTGTAATCAATGCACAATCTTAATGTTCCATCTTTATTATTCAAAAACAAGATTGGGGCACCCCAAGATGACACACTTGGGCATATATACCCCTTTTTCAAAAGTTCTTCAAGATGCATTTGCAACTCCTTCAACTCTGGTGTACTCATTTTGTAAGGAGTCTTTGACACTGGAGCTGCTCCAGGCATTAGATTTATAGAGAAATCAATATCTCTCTTTGGGGGTGTTGACCCAAAAATATGAATTGGGCTCAACATGGTGTTTTACACAGTTACTTCTCCATAAACGCCCCTTGGTGCTATGGTTCCAGTCAAAGACAATGGCGGGGGTCATAGTTACTATGGCCTCTGCCCTTGAAAGAGTATCAGTTGGTTGCCTTCAGGGAGTTGTGGGCCTTCCCATGACATTTCTTCCTCATGTAAAGGATGTTCGATTTAGGGAATACAACAATTCCATGTGGTAGGAATTAGGACAAGATTTTTAACGGGATATCATGAGCTTGATTCCGAGTCAGTATGACCCCATACGAGGGACACAAAGTCAACGTCACCTGAACGACCAAAACCATGAGTTGTGACTTCCTGGTCTGATTCTATTTATATTATGGTCTCAAAAGGAAAATAAAACCCATACATGGTGTAGCGCAGTGTGATACCTTTCCAACGGTATATCCCGTGCTTGGTTTCGACCCCCGGTTGGTAAGAACGAACTTTCGCAAGTTCATGACCACTTCTGGACACCAAATTGGTTGAAGTACTTCATGATTTAAAATTGGTGGGTAAAGAGTTATAAATCAGATATTCAGAGATTCCAAGCTATAATAGACTCAGAAACCTTTCCAACGACGTCTCATTTTCCTCATTCCGACCTCGGATGGACCGGTTAGAGCTGTCACAAGTTGGTCAATGGTTTTAGGAAAAAAGGGGTCCGCCAGCTCGCATGGCAGGGTTTCATAATAGCTAAGTCAGTCATAAATGAACCCAACACAAAAATATATTGTTTCCTCATCGAAGTACTGGTCGATACCTTTTTGACGGTACCTCATTTTCCTTGATTGGATATCGTATGACGATTTGGCACCTTTCGCATGATTGAGTGTCATGTGGGCCCACCAACAAGTCAGGGGTTTTAAGTGGCCACTGTTCTGGGCCGAATGTGAGGACTGAGGTGGAATTATATCAAGTTGTTGATGACATATTACTGATGGTCTCGTCGAGACCTTTCGAACGATGTGACTTACGTCTGATTCCGACTCCGTCTCATCGGGCAACATTTTTGGGCTAAGTCAGCAGCAGCAGGGTCAAAGTCAAACTTTGACTGGCACATTTTTCCAAGAAATATTAAAAAATTAATTAAATTTTTTTATTAAATATTTTCAGAAAATGGGAAAATATGGGAGGAGGCATGTAGCCTCATGCAAATTTTGGGGAAATTGGTTTTTTTTGAAAAATTAAAAAAAATCAAAACCCACCCTTCTCCTCTCTCCCAAGCCATTTTGGCAGTTTGACCAAAGGGGGAGAGCTCTGCAACATGAATTTATGGCAGCAGGGGAGGGTTTTTATGACAACAGATATAAATCTGCAGTGGGAAGCCTACTTCCAGGCAACAATCTCCAAACAATTAACCAGGTAACCCATCAACCTTATTTCCAAAAAAACCAAGGGAAATTCTGCTGGTTGTGTTGAGATCCTGCATGAAGAAATTGCATTTTTCCTTCAAATTGGTGTTTATTTGCCTGTTTCAACTGTGGTATTGCTGGTTCAGAGTTATTTGTTAGTTTCTGAGTTCAGGAAGTTATATGTGTGTAAAATATGCAAAGGAGAGGGGATTCGAACCCCTCTTGGGCACCAGGCCCAAGCCTCCATGGCTCCTTTAGATTTTTTAATTATGAAGTTATTTGCTGAAGATTGCAGGCCTGGGCATGTCATTGGGAAGCCTTGGGCCTTGAACCCCAATCCTCCCCCTTCTCCTTTGCCCAGAAAGTTCAAGGATTGCCCAGAATTTCAAATAGAGGGCAGGGGGTTTGAACCTAAAACCTCCCGTCCAATTTCATTACCAAAAACCCACTTTGCCTAAAGTTTTAAAATTTTAAATTTTGGGGAGTGGCTGGCCACCCATCCACCGCCCGGGCACCACCACCACCCCCTCTGTGTGCACTGCTCCTCCATTTCCCATTACCTCCACCTCTTCTCACGTGCCCTCACCTCCCCTTTCTTGCTGCGCGCGACCTCCTCTCCCACAACCCTAACACTGCTCGACTCCCTCTCTTCCCCAAACCCCCACGCCTACGCTCAACCTCCCTCCTCTCCTCCATATCCCATCCCCTCTTTCCCCTTCCTCCTGCGTGCTACACCTCCATCCTCTACCACCACGCGCTCCTCTACCACTCCCTCCTCCGCCTACATCCACCTTCCTCTCGGCCCTCACCTCCATTTCCCCCTACCCCTCTCCCCATTTCCCATTCCTCTCCACGCAGACCCCTCGACCCTTTCCTCCTCCGCTCCCTCGTTCCCCAGCCACCAACCACCTCCTCCATACCCCATGGGATCCTTTTTCACTCTTGGCTTGGTCATATGGGCGAGCAGGAGAAGACGCGTGGGGGGGATTCAAATTAATTTTAAGTTTTAATTTTTGATTATAGTTTAAAATCATGTTGTTTAAATTTTAAGTTTAATTTTATTTTTGAGTTTAATTTAAAATTATATTAAATTTTAAATTTTAATTTAGTTATAAATATATTTTTGTATTTGTAATTAAAATTATTTTTTAAAGATTTTATAATATTTGATTAAAATATAAATAAAGTTTTAAATGGGTTTTGAACTATATGTTATAATTTAAATCCCCCCCCCATGAGTTACTAGACGTTTTAATTGCATAAGTTCCTGGTATGGAGTTCGATTTTCGCCTGTAAATTGTCAAAACGATCGGGACGGAGTCTAGATTTTTAGTGGCATGTCCCAGAGCGACGGGGACTCATTTTGGCTCTACAAGCATGCACCAGAAAGAGGCCTAATTGGGGGCCTCCGAGGTCAAATTGGGCTTGGTCAGGAAAACCCATTTCAACTACAGGTATACAGGCCTGTAGAAGCTTGTTAATTCTGGTGTCCAGCCCAAAATTTTACCCCAACTTCAAAATTTTCCCTGATTAGTCTCCTGGTCGGCTCCTTCCGCGTACCTTCCCGGGGCCATATCTCACTCATCCAGAGTCGGATTTGCGCCAAACAAAAGGAAGCGGAAAGGTAGCGGACAGAGATACAGAATGGGCATAATAAAGAACATATTTGTGGTTGTTTGGTATGGAGGAAGAGCCTCTAAAAGTTCAGGTCCAAGGGGTGCTCTCATCGAAACAGGCCCAAATCGAAGCCATGTTTTAGCCAGCTCACAGGGAAACTTATAGGCAGAAAAGGGGGGGTATAATCAGGTCTTAAAAGTGCCTGAACAGCGGGCATTTCCTTACTTACAACAACCAAAGCCCAAAGGCCCCTTGCCCTCCAAAGAAACTCAGCAATTCCCCACACCTTGGGGCTTCATTTCGGTGAATCCGACAGCCATGGATGGTCGGATATTGTCCTAAAACACCTCACCTACAGCTGCAAGACATGGTAGCAATCAAAGATCCTTTGGGATGGCACAAATACCAAGGAAAATGGTGATGTGGCATATCAAGCTTTGTCATTTTATGAAAAATGACTTTTTGTAATATGAACTCTCGCATGATTTACTTTTGGCATGTATTACTATGTAATTGAAGGGTCACGTCAAATCTGATTTGATCCCCTTTTTGGATAAGGTTACTTTTTGTAAAAAGACAAAAGTACTTTAGGGTTGGTCCACTTGTCACTTTTCCAAAAGTGACAAGTGTCTTGTGACCTAACCCTAAGCCTTCACCTCTCCTTTATAAATAAGAGGGTTGGCATTGTAAGAAAGGAGGATGAATATAGTAACAAAGCTCTACTGAAATTTATAAGACTCTTTGTGTGTGTGATACTTGTTGAATTTTAGTTGTTGGATGTGTTACTTGTTGGTTAAGGGTTGAGGGGTAGGGGTAAATGCTTGTTAGGTTAGCTAGGTGTTTGTTGTTGCTTCCTTGGGTTTAACTTGCTTACTTTCATCTTCTAACAACTTGGTTTAATTTGTTTAATGTGTTTTAGTGCAGATTTTCTGAAGGATTCAATTGTTTTCAGCCTTAGCTAGTGGCTGGGAGTCCTAGGGCCCCTTAGGAGAACCCTTAAATAGACCTCTTAGCTGGCTGTCCATACTTGTTTTATTTATCTTTTCATTCATGTATATTTCTGTTATGTTTTATTACCACTAACCTTGCTGTCCCAAATAGGAAAATTGATCATTTTGGTCAAATTCCCCCCACGGGACAGTCATCTTAGTTGGCTGTTATATACTTCTCATGTGTAAATTTCTGTTATGTTTATTTCAGTTTTTCCATGCATAAATACTAAAATTTCGGTGTTTGCCTGCAAGGATGCAACCGATCACCCACTCTGCTTCTCTTAAGCGGTTGGGGACCACCTAGAGACCTGTTTGAGGCAAAGGGGCCAGCAGGGAAGCGACGAAAAACACACATTTCGATTGGTAAATCCTACCCAATCACTCTCATATACACTTTAATTATCACTTGCACTCACTCTAAAAATTTCTGATACACATACCAATGTTTATATGATTGATTTGTGTAGGTAGTTTGAATGGTTCACTTGTGAATTCATGTAAAAAATATGGTTAATACTTGTGTAGATAACCATCACAACTTTTATATTTCAAACACTAAATTTCCAATCCCCATACAAGGAGTTAGTTGGGGCTTTCATGCATATGGCGGCTTTGCCATTCGCAACGAGCCTCAACCCATTCCTTTGGGTTGAATGGTGTAATTGTCATGTTGTAATTATCTAATCTTGCTATATTTTTCATTGTATCACTTTTCACTCACTAATCTACAGGTGGCTGCCCCTAAAAGGGCCCATGCAAAATCAACAAGCTAAATATATTCAAAACACCGCAAAAAAAACTTGGAAACAATTCAGGGGTCCACCCCATACACTAAAAAAAAAAAAAAAAAAAA
>ML792009.1:39332-52337 GCA_009831015.1 Picea engelmannii
TGACATATATGTCACCTATCTATTTACTTGTTTTATGTATATAGTTTTAAATAGATTTCAAATTCAATAACCAGGAGACACACTTGTGAAAGAAAGATGTGACCTCGCCACGTGGATGGCCTGGTATTTCATTTTATGCAATTTCAATTTCGTAAGATATTAAGAGTTAAAGCCAAGAAGTCTTCATCAGGAGCCCCTCGAAAGTTGTCTAGTTAGTACAAGTCGAGTGGTATTTCCTTAGTACCACACGGTCAAGGAGTTGATTAGCTTAGCTTGGTTGGAATACTACTATGCTTGGGTAAGCTTAGCAAAAACCCTCTTTAGGGGGGTCCTGAGCCTCTTCCTTTTCACAGGTATCCTTCTTCCATCCAAGCGGCTTTAAGAGCCCGAAAGCGATAGTGACGAGAAGTGGCTTATCCCTGCTTCTCTGAACTGCATGGGGCACTCTTCAACCTAACCACCATGGTCTGCTAGGAATACTCTTCTTATACTGGTTGGCACAGTTCCAGGATGTGTTTGCCTGATTGGTATAACCTTCAAAACAGTGTGGTGGCCAAGGCATGTGATAAAAACAAAAAATTGACCAATAAAATACTTTTAAAGTCAACCTTTCGTCAGTCCACCTTTTCACTCATGAACCAAAATTGAAGTTGTGAATACTTTCCCTTATATCATAGCTGTAACAGCTTGTTACAAGGTTGTTCATCCACTATTACAGCCCACATCCCACTTTTGAATTAACAACGTTCCGGGATCACTTCCTGGGTCACCCCCGGGGGTATCAAGCCATTATGAGCTTGTTTCCCTGTCTTGAAAGCTTCGAACAGCTTGTTGTTCACAATTTACAGCAATTTAAAAATACTTGGCTGTAGATTTTAATCCCTCTTTTCACCCTTGTTTCACATCCTTTTACTCAAGACATTCATTGGTTAATTACCCAGGACACCGGTTTATCACGGGGACCCATTCTGGGGCAGTTTCCAACGCTTCAAGCAAGTGAACAACTCGTTGCCTGGTTTATTTAGTTTGCTGTCCTAAAAATCAGCGAGCTCATTTTCATCCCATTGTCCATAATTTTCACCCCCCAAGCCATTTTGGCCATCTAGGAAGCTAAGGAAGGATAACACCCAAGGTGGGTGGTCTTGAGAACGACTTCTTGTAAGTCTTTCACCTTTATTTTTCCCCTTCTTTACCGCCTCAGGCAAAGGACCACCTGAGGTGTGGGTAGTCTTTGTCTCGTACCGGGCTATCAAAGAGGCTGTAACCGACTTCATAGTTGGATAGGTCGGATATGTCCCAATGGACAGATTTTGCTTATAACAGGGGGTAGTCTTGATACCTCCTTGAACACATCTTCAAATTCTTCCAGGATTGCATAATCCCCAAAATTTGGCACCTTATCTTTAGGTGTCTCTTCTATATGAGATGCAAATATTTGACACCCTTTTCTGTAACATTTCTTTAGCTACAATGCTGAACTTTCTCGGATGGTTACTGCCCTGGGAATTCATTGCACCTTCCTTAGGGTCCCTTCCTCATCCAATCAAGTACAGGGCTTGTTGTGACAGTCTAGGATGGCATGATGTTGGTCCAACCAATCCATACCAATTAGAAAGTCATAGGAACCTAAAGGAAATATGTTCACATATTCCTTGGTGTTCAATCCATTCATGTCCATAAGACATGACTTAACCATATCATTAACTTTTCTTTTGGCTTCGGTAGCCAGCTACACCAACCAAGATTTCCCATGCTTGCTTCTTGGCAAATGAAAACTTTCCACCATCTTAGGATCTATATAACTATGACTAGCTCCTGAATCAATTAAAATAGCAATGGTTTGGATGTTGATCATACCTTCCACTTCAATCGTATGTGACTGATACTCTACTTGCTTATTGTCCAAGGTTGCATAGATCCTTGGCACATTTATGTCCATGTCCTCTACTGTTTCAACTTGCTGCACATTGTGAACAATCCTCCCTTTTTCACTTCCGTGAGGACAATCTCTGAACATGTGATCTCCTTTACAACCCCAACATTGAATATGTGGTTGCCTTGGCCTTTGACCCCTTGTTTCAATCGTTCTGGGCTCTCTAGGAGTTTGTTGTCACTGTGGATTATTTCTGAAGAATGGTGGCTTAGATCCCTTCTTCCTTTGATCCACCTTGAATTTATTTTTTTCTTCCCAAGCTTTTTGGAATTTTGGCCTTGATTTTTGTTGATCATATAGGCATTTAGCTCGCCTTATGGTCTCCTCAAATGTCTTTGGATCATCATATTGTATTTTGTCACTGATGAATGATGACAATCCACTCAAATACCTTTGAATCTTAACTGTCTCATCCTTGATGAAAGAGACATACTTCAACAGTTCTAAAAACCTTCTCTCATATTCATCTATTGTCATACTCCCCAGCTTGAGTTCGAAGAACTTTTTCATTTTCTTGTCATAGTATCTCTTAGTCAAGTATTTCTTCTCAAAATACTTCTTGAATTATCTCCAAGTAACACTTTTCTCTTTAATGTGTTGCACCTGCACAAGCTGATCCCACCACATGGGTGCCTTTCCCTTGAGTTGATAGATAACAATTATACCTTCTGCATGAGAAGAATAATTATTCAATTGAAAATACGTTCTCATACCCAACAACCATGTCTTTTCATCTTCATCCTTCTTGTGCTCACCATCAAATGTAGGAGGTTTGATTTTATTCATTTCTCCTCATAGCTCATCCACCCTAGACCCCTTATGATTCCTGACAGGGGATGGACTTGATCTTCTATGTGATCTCTTATTGGAATGCCTCGAGGAGTGGTGGTGATGTCTATAACACTTTTGGCTCTTGTTTTCTCACTAGGAGGCCTATGATTTCCAGATTTTCTTGAGACACTTTCCTTATCCAATTTATTTTCTATTTTGTTCAAGCTCTGCAATAACTTCACGTTGAAATCATCATGTTGCTCTTTGGCTCTCATAAGCCTTTCATTATCAGCTTTATGGCTTTGGACATCCTTCTGTAAATTTTTAATGGTCTCTACCATATTCATGTTTTCATCCGTTCCTTCTCCATGTCCATTGGAGTTTGTTCCTTCAATGCCCAAATGGACATCCATCCCTCTAATATCATCCTCTTGACTGTAAGTCCCTTGTGCCTCTTCCATTCCTTTGGAATCTATGCTGATCTTGATATGATCTAGTTTTTGTTAACTCTGCAAAATGTGCAGCCAACAAAACTTTGTCAGGCTAATTGTTTCAACAATTTCATGAAAATATGAACCATTCCGGTTCAATCATATATATCAGAATTATTTCTTCTGATTTATTGGAAATTTGAATTCCCAAATCAATTTTATAGGTGTATAATTATATTCCACTGTCCAAGACCTTTCCAACGCCTTCTCCCATGCTCAATTCTGAGTCTTGAGTAGGAAGTTATGGCTATTTAAAAATTGCCCATTAATTTTTCTGTTCATTTTGCAAGTTGGCACAACTTTGCACTGTAATTATGCAGTTTTGCACCTAATCCTTTGGATTTTTCATGGGATCTCAATTGGGTTTCCTCATATACATATTATGGACACTCTATCCAAGTTTCATCTCTTTCTGGGTTCTTGGCTGCTAGTTACAACCTATTGAAGTTCTAGGCCAAAATACCATATTGTAACTGATATGCTACAGGTACCTTCTTTGCCATATTAAACACTTTTAACATGCCCAGAAATTTAATTCATCTCTTGAAATATCTTCTATGGCTCAATATATTTCCATTGACTACTCCTGTGCCTCAATCTGACTCCGGAGCAGAAAGTTATGGCTCTTTGAAGTTAGATCGGTCTTAAAATTTACCCTTCATTGTTTGTGCTATAACTTTCTCATAAAAGCTCCGTTTGACGAACGGTTTACACCATTAGAAATATCTCTCCGAGCTCTTTTATTTTAGCTGCAGATACAAAGTGTGCATTGGCAGACTCTGTTCTAGTGGTTTCTGTGTTACTAAAAATGCTCTTAAGGGCCTAAAACGCGTTGCAAAAAGATGACGTTCAAATGATATAAAACGCTGCAGAAAATCACTGGTTTTCTGTTGTTGTTCACTCTTCCAACAACTTCGCACACACAAATTTCAACCTGTAAACCCATATTCACCACACACAACAACAACACAAGGTAAATCGTGCTTCGTGCACTTTAAAACCACTGTGTATCACTTCTCTGTCGCGCGCCAATATTCATCGCGCACAGTTTTTGTACCACGCGCTGATATTTTCGTACACATTGCATTCAACGCGCTGCACCATGCCAGAGTTTAGTATGTCTCCACCGCACACCAAAAATTTGTGCGCACCACTAACTAAACTATCGCACGAAAACATATACCCACATTGTGCACGAAAACATATACCCACATTGCGCGCACACCAACAAAACTCCTATGTGCTCTGCCAACACTGTGCACACCAGGTGCATCATTATTATGTGTGTGCACACAGCGTAATGCTAAATTTATCGCGCGGTCCTGTACACCAACATTTTTCGGCGCGGCATCAAAATTTAGCGCGCACACCCGCACACTAACATTTTTCCGCGCGACACCGAAATTTAGAGTGCACAACTGCACACTAACATTTTTCCACGCGACGCCGAAATTTAGTGCGTGCACCAGCACGCCAATATCTTGCCGCGCAGTGCCGAATTTTACCTATCACAAGATTTTCACTGCGCATCATGCATTTTTAGTGCGCCCACCTATGCACATTCATTTTTATGTGCATCAATTCCTCGTGAATTCCGCTGCAGAAATTGGGGCTTTTGGATTAACTTTTTCCCCAATTTACCATCGACATTTTGCAACCATGAAATTTGTTCAATTTCACCCCGATGACACCAGTTCAACCTATGCAACAACAAATCGTTGTAATTTGACATTTCTGGAATGAATTTATCCAAAATCAATTCTCGAATTGAGAAGTTTAACCACTAAACTCGCTCCATTTGTCATGGCTTCACTGTAACGTCAAATTCGACCCATTCTAGATCTGAGTTTGCTTGCATAGATATTAAATCGGGAATATCTCATCACTTGTCCGAATTTCTCCATTTTCTCATGAATTTAACAATAGAAATTGGGGCTTTTCCCCAATTACGCCCCGTTGCTGTTACTTTTTACCATGGACGCTCTACAAACTCAAATTTGGCCACTTAGAAATAAATTCTCTGTGACATTTGCTTCAACTCAAATTTCTCGGTCCATCCAGGCCCATTATTGAAAACTGAATCTCTTATACCAATTTGTAACGTCCCCGACCATCCATGTCGGGCCACGCTATGCCAGAGAACTCTTATTGTTCTCTCTGCGGAACATACTGTAACATACCCAACATCCAACTGAGCTATGCCACATAAATTTTTCGAACTGCATGCAATTAAACTATACACACACAGAACTCTTGCAGAAGCATTATATATAAAATGTAAACATACAAATACAACTGTAAATACACGGATTCACATTGAAATAACAATAAACATATACATGCAACATATACAGTAAATACCCATAAAAATAAACATAGTTATAACCGCACATATGATAACCCATAAAAATAAGCATGTAAATAACAATGCAGCATGTAAATTTATCACACAATTGGCACTTATCTTGGTAAGAATGTCACCAACTGCGTGCAGACCTTCCAGGAACCTCCCAGCCTTAGACCACACTGTTCATCACTCTCAACAGTGAGTCACCCCTGAGCTGGGACTAAACTCCACCTGGGTAAAGGGATTCCTAACCAGGCTAAAGGCTCATGGACAACATGAAAGACTAAGTCTCAGGTGCCAACTCAAACTCACAGCCTACGGTCCCTCATTCCCCACATGCCTGTCCCACCCAGGAAGTGTGCCCCTTCTATGCTCAATAGTCCTTTGGTTACCCCACTTCCTTTTCGGGCTTCAACAACAGGTCGGACAAGAAGTCTCAGAGCATTGTAGTTGCAGTTTAGCACCTTCAGGAAATCAATTCCTAGCAATTTTCTCACCCAGAGAATTTCTCCAGGGCCTGACAACCCGCCTCTTCAATATCCCACAGGCCTGACAACCCACTTTTTCAGTCCAACTCCCAAGATAACCAGATACACCAACACAAAATGGCTATGGATACAAGTTTAGGTACAGTCATGAAGATACAAAAGATAGCTCAATGGGTGCGTGCATGCTCATGGATGATTGACTAGATGACTGAATGATGGAAGGAATGATGCGAATCATCATGGAAAAGATGGGAAAATGAACTAAGTCCCAACAATATGTATACATGTCCCCAAATTGACACTTGTGATGTTGGGAGCTACTTTGGTCCACTTGTCCCCAACTTTAGAACTTAGGATAAAATAATTATCCTTACTTTATGATTTAAGAAATATTAATATAATATTTCTTTTTGGCTTAAGATCCCTAGCTTATCCCTTTTCCTTAACTTTTAGGCCCCTCCCTTTCCCTAACCAGTGGATTTTAGTCCCCCATCTCTTTTATCGTGGTTAGTCTGTGTGCATCAATGTATTTTATATTAATTATTAGACATATACACAAATAGGTGCACTGGCCTTTAACATCTAGGCTGTCCAGCCTAATCAAAACATAAACATCCTAGCTTATAATAACTGGTCCACCAGCCTATAAAACACAACATATATACAAAAGGCTCCCTGGCCTCAATATCGCACACACTCAAGTTGCTATGCGCGGTATCCAGGAATGTGCACACTTCATCATTTTTACTGCGCAGTACAAGCGCGCACCATGCCATGAAATGCACATACAAAATGATATCAAACAACTCACCAACTTAAGTACATTTTCATTTACATTACAATTGGGTTTGGCCTAGGGATATTAAAGATGGAGTATGTCTGACCATTATACAAATACAATCACTGGTTGATGTTGGTCCGATATACGCGAAGTATGCGGAGATACAGAGTTGCCGCAAATTATATACAACTAGTAGATAACAATCAAAATAAAGGGGAAACTATGCATATTGATGGAAGGCCAAAAACTACTGGAAACATTGCAGGCTTTATAAATAGTACACGACCAATGGAAACAACTAAGAAATCGAATTGCATATTTGAGGGACGCGAAGGAAATCATATATTTGTATGTGCAACAAAAACAATAGTTCTAGGTGAAGATTTGTTGATCGATTACAACTTAAATCGAATAGATGGAGGGGGTGCGACTATGGAGGTAAATATATTACATACCATTCAACTCAACCTTTGATCAATCATTGTTACAATTTATCGCTGCAATATTTCAATTTTTTACTGCATATATTTCATTTTTCATTATTTATTTTATGATATTACTGCAATATTTCTTTTTTTTTAATTTACAATTACTTTCATAACTCTTGTTGATTAATTTATTGTGTTAACATCTATCCTGGGTGACCGTGAGATATCACAGGCTACATCTGTCCAGGGTGACCGTGGAAAGGCACCCACTGTGCCTTAGCAAGTAAATGTTAAATATAGTAACAACTTATGACTACAACAACCAAATTTCAGAAATTTCATTATTTTTTTTCTGATATTACTGCAATATTTCATTTTTTTAATGTTACAGGTGAATTTTATAACTTTTGTTGATCGATTTATTGTGTCAACTTCTGTCCAGGGTGACCGTGGCAGAAAATCACCCGCTACATCTGTCCAGGGTGACCCTGGAAAGGCACCCGGTATGCCTCAGTAGGTAAATGTTAAGTATAGTAACAACTTATGACTACAACAACTAAATTTATGAAATTTCATTATTTTTTTTCTGATATTACTGCAATATTTCATTTTTTTAATTTTACAGGTGAATTTCATAACTTTTGTTGATTGATTTATTGTGTCAACATATGTCTAGGGTGACCGTGGCAGAAAATCGCCCGCTACATCTGTCCAGGGTGACCGTGGAAAGGCATCCGTTGTGCATCACTAGGTAAATGTTAAATACAATAACAACTTATGACTAAAACAACTAAATTTCTGAAATTTCATTATTATTTTTTTCTGATATTACTCCAATATTTCATTTTTTAAATGTTACAGGTGAATTTCATAACTTTTGTTGATTAATTTATTATGTCAACTTCTGTTCAGGGTGACCGTGTCTGAAAATCACCCGCTACATCTGTACAGGGTGATCGTGGAAAGGCACCCACTGTGCCTCAACAGGTAAATGTTAAATACAGTAATAACTTATGACTACAATAACTAAATTTCTCAAATGTTAAAGTTCATCTCATAAATTTTATTCTTCAATGTATTGTGGCATGGTCAACATGGGAAGGCTCCCACTGAGGATATTGATGAGGACGAAATATTTTATTCCACTGACCCAATAAAAACTGTAACGAAGGCCTTGAAGAAGGCTAACATAGAATATATAGGTTTTCTTAGAAAAAGACCCCTGACACTGGAGGACATGGAAAGAATTGTAGAGCTACAAAATACAACAACTAATTTTGGGGTAAGTGGCATCTTCACATATTTTCATCAGCTATGACAATTTCATATTTGTTTTTTTGTTTTATATTTTCTATATGATCTGATAAAGTCAAGTTTTCTGTTTGTAGGAGTTTTTAAACCTCGTGCGTCGGGAACTTGTCGATCCTGCAACTTCTATAGGTAGCAATGATGGTCCAATGCAAAAAAAACGTTGACATAACAAAGTGAAAGTGAGGATTTTTGAGCCTCCTGAGTTTCCCCTCGAATCCATTGACGAGCACAATGATTTTGACCGACATGACACGCCGGAGCATGATGAGCCGGAGCCCGGGACTCCACATGACTCCAGAGAGGAACATAATGTAGATGGAGAGGAAACTATTTTGCATGGAGCAGAACGAATTAAAAGCATTGGATCACTAGATGTCACCTTTATGGTAGATGACACATGTATTTCGATCAAGATTCACAAGATTGCAGGTAATTGTTAATTAATTGATTCATTTTTTTCATGAAATTGAAATGGACATTTGTTGATATTATTATAAATTAATGGATAACACGTTTATGCAGGAAACAATGTTTTCTATAGAAACTTAAATGACAAAGCATTGGAGCTGTTTGGCCCCACCATTCGCACATGGTGGAATGTCCAAGATAACAAAAAGAAAGATGATTTAATAGACCACATGGTAAACTTGTTCGACAACACTTTCAACAAGAAAGTGGTTACAAAGTTAGCCGACGAGAATTTAAAGTATACCAGGGCCCAGTATAGGGAGAATTTGCAATTATACCTCAAGCATGAGCGTCCTCCCATGGTTTCAGAGAAAGAGTGGAAGGCCCTGATAGAGGATGCAAATGAGAACTTGTTTAAAAAATAAGGAAGACATCTACGAGCTGTCCAAGCAAGGTACAACACATGTCATATTATCAGTGAAATATGATCATTTATGTTTTTCTTTCATGTTTTAAGTAACAATTTTGATATCTATTTTTTTTCAAAAATTCGATATGTAGGCTACTAGACACCTCCAAAGAAACCAAGGTCAGAGTGGAAAAACACGGGCATCATAAACTAGGCCAGGGTGGCTATGGAAAACTAAAATCCCGAATCATAAGTTTTAAATGATTAACTGTGGTTGATATTTATTTAACAATAGCGAACAAATATATGTTTTTGTTATTAGTATTTTTAATGGTGTTGTCATTGCAGTTAAATATGTTCGACACTGTTGCAACCGAGGAGGACCTAAAGCTTGGTTACAAGCATGGTTTTAAAAGTGTGATTGAATATAGAAAAATCTTGGGCCAGACTCCTATCTCCCTAGCCACGCAGGTAAATAATTGAATAAGGAAACAACAATAGCATGCTTGTAAAGTCTATTCATATTTTATTATATCACCCTTAACTAAGTATTTATGTTTGTTTTCAAGCAACAATGAATCTAGTGGTATTCAACATACACCACGTCATACAAGGGTGCACATGTTCAATGATAGTGGAGAGCAGAGTACCCATTCTGGTATGTATGCTTCAGAATTAGAAATATTTACTGTGATTGTAGATATTTATTTCATGACTTATACTTATATATTATCTTCTCAAAATTGAAGATCATGTAGCTCAGGAGGGTGAACTGCGAGAGGAACCGAGTGGACAAGAAATTAATGCACCAATTGTCACAGCTACATAGACAGGTAAAGAGCAATAATGTAACGTTAATCAAAATAATGAATTAGTTATTTCAATTATTTTTCAGCATATCGATATGATCATTTTTGTTGTTGCAGTTCATGACCCTGAACAGATGCCTTGACGCCCTTCTCAATGACGTACCAGAAGTATGGTACATGAGCGCATGGAAACACAAACAATAGAAGGACATGGCACACAAAATACAATGTCCTTGGATGATTATGATACTCCAATTGTCAATTTTATGAATGTAAAAAAACATAAATCAAAGAAAAATTAGATGCATAAATTCATGACTTGTATTTGGATGTTTATCGATGTTTATATGTTCA
This sequence comes from Picea engelmannii, assembly GCA_009831015.1. Classification (NCBI taxonomy): domain Eukaryota; kingdom Viridiplantae; phylum Streptophyta; class Pinopsida; order Pinales; family Pinaceae; genus Picea; species Picea engelmannii. Next base: position 49,863 of record ML792009.1, read on the forward strand.
TATGCTTCAATGTTTACATGTTCATATGTTTTGATGACTATCCTACTTATGCATGAATGTCTATATGTTTTCTATATAAGAAAAATCATTTGTTGGGCATGGGGAATTGAGAGCGATGTGAGGCGGGGGAGGGGCCATATGAGCTTCCACCTTCACATGGTTGGCCCTGTTCAGTAGAGAATAACCTATTCTCGAAACAAAGAGAATCTCATTAAGGTATGCGACCACTTAAGTTTTTTCTAGAGTATTTTACATAACTAAATGCATATTTATTTCTTATATATTATTTACTCATATAAAGAATTTGTCTTTTATGATTCATGCAGGTCTTGGTGATGGAAATGCATCTTGTGGACAACTCTTATCAAGCTATATGGGATAATGGATCTGGCAAAAGGACAATGACGAGGTAAGGGTTTTGACTTGTTTTTTAAAGTAGGCTTTATACTAGTAAAAGTTCACAATCCTCATGAAATGATAGAATTGCATTTTTGGTAGACAAGCATCAATTTGTTTAACAAAGTATGAATCATAGACCGTGGGAAAAACCTTTTTTTGTATTCTTACATTGACCAATACAACTATAACAGATTTTTAGTACAAAATCTTAACCACACACACACACACACACACACACACACACACACACATATGAACCCTAAGTAAACAAATGATAGAAGATAAAGGGAGAATATGTACTGATAGGACCAGTGAGTGAAGATAATATTATGAATAATGGAGTGGAGAGTGCACTCTAGCCTTGAATTGAATGATACTTGCATCCAAGATGTCTCATTGTAATGTATGTTGTGATAGTTGTGTCTTCTCACTATAATGCATGTTTCTATGTCCATCATGGGATTCCTAGAGCACCACCTATCATTCATGATCCAACACATAGTATTCAAGAATCACATCCATTGCTAATGTGTGCAAGTACCATATGATTAACTAATAATTTGTGTACTTAATTATGAGCTATCAATCTTTACTATCACCATTTTCTTCTAGTGCATGTAGATTTATATTTGAAGTTGGAAATATTAGTGAAGAATTCAAGAACTACAACTTCCATGCAAAATATATCTACATTCGACACTTTATGAGCTATCCCAACATTGTTCCAATTGTGGATTTTCGAGAGGTGATTAGGTCCCACATTTTATTTACCTAGTTTAACCACCACTTCAAAATCAAACTCCTAAAATAGTAGCAAACATTGATAGAATTAACCTTCCAACATTGTATTGTTAACCAAATACTTGACCACTAAATTATCAATGGACAACTTGAAGTACTGGTCTAGAAGATAATACTTGAAATTTTGTAGCATATACGCCATCACCAAGCCTTTGCCTTTCATGGTTGTGTAATTACAAAAAAAATTCTAGAAAATTACCCGGGGTGGTGTAGCATGTGTTCCCCTAGCTATGCCAACATGTTCCCAATGCAATGGTAGTGGAATCCACGTGGACATGGAAAGATCCCAATGCGATAAAATGCATGTTGGGTTCTTGGAACAGTTCAAATTATTTTGATAATAATAACTTTGATCTGTTCTACCAAGAAGGTCTAAGGAGCCTGTATAGCCCTATACATCCCACTAAGTTACACTACTCTTACATATATATATATATATATATATATATATATATCCCCTCTTAGTCCCTATGACTTGGACTTTCAAAGTCTTTTGGATCATATCAATATCTTGTCCTTATCAAGATCGGTGGATGGGAACATGGGTCAACACAAACCTTATGTCTAGTAGGTTCCTAGTCCTACTATATCTTCTCGTGAGTCCAAAGTTCATAATGAAATTCCCACAATCATTCAAGGATATATACCAAAGTGATATCCAATGTTTATACCCTTTATTGAAACATGATGTGTTAAGTTATGTGTTCCATAAACTTTGTAGCATCAATTGTGCCATTAAACACTAGTGGATCTTTAATCTCTACATGAATCCACTTAATGGAATTTGGTAGTGTGCATATTTGTGTCAATTAATTCTCATACTCCCTAGGCGGCCCAAACGTAATGGACACTTTGGAATAAATGAAATAGGATAACACTATTCTCCAACTCAACTTTCCACTAGCAGTTGGATTAATGTAGTCTTCCAACTATCCTATGGTGAGATTAATGTAGTCTTCCAACTATCCTAGTCATCCAATACTTCTTCTATCTATTAAAAAAATGTATTTCCTTACATTAGATCCAATGGATATACCATCCAATAACCCTTCTTAACAAATGACATCATTATCAAATTCCCAATCAATCCATTACAATACTAGGTATGGATATTTGTCATCTACTATGTCAGTGAACTCAAAGTAAGCATAAATATTCACACAATCGAGATAAAATTCCATCTAGCCAATTTGACAATGGGGAAAATGTGTGATTGGTTCACCAACTACCACTAGATCGACAAGTGGACCCAATTTGGTCATCCCATGAGTTCCC
>ML792009.1:98067-117985 GCA_009831015.1 Picea engelmannii
CTTTGTCCTCGTCCTCTTTTAGCTTTTCCCCTTGAATATTTCTTACATAATTCAACAATTTTTGGGAAAGGAAGGTGAGAAATATCCCCTGCCCCCATTAAATTAAGAGCATCCAAATTTTCATCTGAAATCCCCTTCAAAAATATAGTATGAATGACATCCAAAGGAAGATTAGATTGCTTAGATTTGTGCATATTATAGAGAAATTTTTCTAGATATTCTTCTAAGCTTCCATCTTCACTTTGAGACATTTTAAAGATATCTTCTTTAGAGTCTTTGGACTTACAATAGGGCTGATATTTAGCCAGAAATTTCTTTTTCATGTCATCCTAGTATACTATGGTTGCTTCTCCCAACCCCATGAACCATTTTAATGCATATCCTTTCAAAGTTGTAGGAAATAAATGAAGTTTTTGAGCATCATTGGTATATCCATATGTTCGACAAACGATGTCAAATTCAAACATGAAAGCATCAAGGTCTTCAATAGACAAGCCAAAGAAATTTGGAAGAAAAGAGGGAGGAATATTCTTCATTTTTATGTCATATCCTAAAAGAGTTGGTGTATCAACTATAGGAAATGCAAATGTAGTATGTTCTTCTTCCTCCTCTTCATCATTTGCTCCTCGTTCTTCTTCCTCCTCTTCATCATTTCCTCCTCCTCGTGTCTCTTCTCGATGTGATTCTCTATCCTCTCGTTCTTTCCTTCCTCTTTCTTCATTTTTTTTCCTTTCTAATTCCCTTTCCATTCTCTCCCTTTCTTGTCTATCAGTTTTAGACATTGCAAAGAAGTTTTCTGTTGTACATTCAGATATTTCTGTTGGAAAAAGAGGTTGTCCTATTTGTTCAAAAATAGTTTGCTTTCCTACAGAAGATATCTCTGATTGTGTTTGTTTCTTCTTTACTTCATGAGCTAATAGAACTTGTCTTTCTATGAGAGTTAACCTTTGTCCTGAACGTTGTTTTTCCTCTAATTCTTCCAAAGTGATTTTTCCAACAGTTGGTGTAGTAGATTCGTATTTTTAAGTTGATGTTCCTGCTCCTACAGATGGTTGATTAGTTTTTGGGGGGTTTTGTTTTAAAAATATGCCTTTATCATCCCTAAGTTTAGACATAAAGAAACATAACTTAAAATTGATTATATTCTATGTTTTTTTATTTTATGTATATATGTTTTTTATTTTTTTAATCCTATCTCTAAATGTGCCTCCCCGACAACGGGGCCAAATGTTAGGCTCCAATCTACTGATGTAAATTAGAGTGCAAATGATTGTCAATCCGGTGTTTGTAAGACTTAGAGGCACATCCAAAATATATGGATTTAGAGATAACTTTTATTCTTTAATGGGAATAAACCAAAACCTATTCTACGGGCTGAATATGGAAGAGATGCTAAGCTTCTATTCAGAAGTCCTATTCATAGATCTCATAACAGTAATCAACAATTGTTTTCCTAAAGAGTATCAATAGTAAGCATTCAAGAGATGTTCAAACTAGTTCTAAGGCTTATCAAATGCTAGAAAGACAAAACTCTTATTCAAGAGATGCATTCATTGTCTTCTTTCATTCATTAGCAACTATCATCAATTTAAATCAAAAGTACTAAAAGCGTAAGTAACTCAAAAAGCATTCATGATTATCCTAATGCTTGAAAGCAAACCACACATTGAATTCTTATTCAAGAAATCATTCACAATATGAGTAAGGCTTTGAAACATTAACCATATGACTTAGCTATGGAATTTATCTAACTACAACAAGATATGAATAAAACTCATCTATAGCAAGATCTAATCTAAAACATGTATCAAAGATTACTTGAAAAGAACATAAAGGAAGAGTGTACTAGTTTGGCAAAGGGGACCCTCCAATGCTTCACTTGTACACTTGAGTTGTCTCAGCTAAGAAAGAGCTCCAACAGCATTCACATCATCACATCATAGGCATTATCAAGAACAAAATGCAGAACTGATCTCAAGATTGAAAATTCCAAATTTTCTTCATTCACATTCAAGGTTGTCATACTAGTCTATGCTTTAGAGTATTTATACAAGAGTTTTAAAACTAATAATGCTAATAAATCTCCTAAATATCATGATTAGATCCATAATATATTCTAGGAAGGTCGAATGCCCCCTTCAGATCCATAATATATGACCAAATCCCACGAAAATCCAAAACTGTCCATGATTTAAGGCTAAAACAGGGTATTTTCTGTTGAAGTGGCCCTGTTTGACCAACGTTGACCAGACACCTGGAAGGATCAGATCTCGAAGATGATATCTCATCATCCATCCTTGTACATCAGGGATCACGACCCAAGTCTTAGATTTCGCTCAGGTGTCTTGCAAGTACACAAACCTAGGAGCAATTACGGAATTTAGTCAAATCCTGTAATTTCTGATAAATTTTCAATTTTAATGCCAAAATTTAGAAAACTCAATTCTTAAGCTAAAGAATGATAAATATACTTTGCATAAGTTGTTTTATGGAAAATATGGAATGAAATGAAGGCAAAATGGATGGATATAGAGGCAAAAGTGTAGTTTATAGAGTAAAAAAGAAGCATAAAAATGTACTCAACAATGGTCTTGGCATTATTTAATGTGTTTTCTTGCATTCCCGATAAGAAACAAATTTTTGTCAAAAGGACTACTCATTTGAAAGTAGTTCATATGACATGTTAATATTGCCTTATCAATTTAACAAAAAGACATACCCTTCATATAACCGATTATCTTTTGGGTAAAGAGAAATGATGTTGTAGGCGTTGATGCCCAAAAACCCTATGACTCAAGCATTAGCTACATATTTAGAATAAAACAAGCAATTGTAACAATCAAAATTTAGTATACCTCAATGTTAAAAATGGAGGGTTCCACCCTCTCAAAGGTCATTTCTTTGGAAAATACTCCTAAAATCACCCAACACCGTTATATCTTCTAGAAAATAAAGAATGAATGTGAATAAAAAAAACTGATGTAAAATTAGCAAGGCTTCAACATAATTTGTACTTTTATCGCGTGTCTCTCCATCTCTTCACTTTTTAGTGGCTTGAAGGACAAAAATAGTTACTAACTACTTTTAAAAGAATATAATAAATAAAATATAATATAACTAACCTTTAACGTTTTAAAAAAAAGAAGTGAAAGACTAAATATAAAGATAAAATTTCCAATTTTTTTGACTCTTAAAAAATCAAGTGAAAATGAACCACCACCAAATGCAACTTAAAAACCAAAGCTACCATGGGTTGTGAGTCTTGGAGCTTGCAACAACTTTATGACTCCAAAATCATTACCTTATATCTCCCATAATCCCCTTATGACCGCACCTTTATAATATTATAAAAGAAAAACATAACTTTAAAAGACATATCAAATAATGCCATCTTTTACCATTTAAAAGATAAGCATGAAGCAACCCAAATATTTATGAAAATTAATCAAATACATACCATTATCTTTCCATCACTTCTATGAACCACATTAAACCATAAAAAAAAAGTATGAGGATAACATAACATCTCATATAAGAAATAGGACCAACTTTATCCATTATACTTAAAAGTGGTAGTCAACCATCTTTATTATACAAAATTTACTTCACCATATCCCAAAATAATGGAGTGATACGCTGTATATCACCAAGTGTGGAACCAAATCAAATCACACATAGAAACATGGAGATGTAGATCCTAGTATAAAAGAGGAGGAAGGTTAGGAAATCTCGAGAATAAGCTAGTGGTGTGTAGTCACCTCCAGGTGAGATTATTGAAGGATATATTGATCCTCATCTTCCCCTTGGAAGGAGGAACAACATGGGATCAAGAGTCAAAACTAGCACATTCTTCCATATAGCTCTTGGATGGGGAAGAAGTCATTGAACTAGAAACAATCGGGGATACAACAAGGAAGGGTCTCAAAGAGGTATGTGTGAGTCTCCATCAACATTTTTAAATTTATTCAAAGTAGAGGAAACTTTTGTAGTCATGGTAGTAGGAGGAGGCATCATTTGATCAACAACTTTGGGGGGATAAGAAGTTATATTAGATGTATAATGGGAAATCTCCCTATCCTTACTCCAACCATCATCTTTAGGAATATCAAAGATACCCCAACCATCATTATTTAGAGAAAGTGGGTGTTGCTTGAGTTCCCATGTGGGGGTTGCATTAGGTGTAGGCAATGGAACAATAAGATTAATTTCTCGAATTCTTAGGTGTGGCACGTAGGACTAGCAACAATGGGGGATACAACATGGGTCTTATAGGGCCTCAAGGAGGCATGCGTGAGTCTTCATCGACATATTTAAATTTATTCAAAGTAGGGGTAGCTTTGGTAGTCATGGTAGTAGGAGGAGACATCATTTGATCAAAAAAATTGGGGGAATAAGAAGTGGCATTAGATGCATAATGGGAAAGCTCCCTATAACCTTACCCCAACCATTAGCTCTAGGAGGAACACATATACCCCAACCATCATTATTTAGAGTAAGTGGTGGTTACTCAAGTTCCCATGTGGGGGTTGCATAAGGTGTAGGCAATGGAATGACGAGATTAATTTCTTGGATTCTTGGGTGTAGCCTCATATTAGGAGGAAAAGGAACGAGAGGAGGTTGTCAAACTAATTTATCACCTAAAAATAAATGGCATGTTTGTGCCAAATGCATAAACTCTTCAGAGACATCACCAAAGTGGACAAAGGAATGGACTTTCTTCATCCTTCCTCTTCTACAAATATTTTGATTATTTTATCTTCCTCTACTTGCACCACAAGAGGGATACCTTCCCCAAAATCTCTACTATTCATGAAATGAGTGGGCATAAAAGATTATGTCAGCCTTATCACTCCATCCATCATTATAACCAAAATTAACAAACACTAAATGAATCATGCGAGAAATACAAGTGTAACACATTTGGACTATTGCATATAACTATACTTAGAAGCTTTAGAAAGATGGATAGATTTTAAGCAAGTGAGGGATAGAGTAGGTGAGAAGTCTTGTTGGCATGTAAGCATTTGCATTCAATAAAGAATGAATTGATTGCATTTGTGAGAGGACTTGGCTAGATAAGCAAGTCATAGTTGTCAGGTAAACTTGTGAAGGGTGAAAGGGTATAATAGATTCATATTGAAGCCACATACAGGTCCACAATGGGATAAATGATTTTAGAACAACAACTTAATAACATGGAACCAAATCAAATATGTAATGTGTGTTATGAAGCTAGACTAGATCAAGGTCTCTTTAACCAAAATATTTCCAATCCATGTATGAATGATACGTTGGCTTTTTGCATATAAGTAAATCGTGATTGCAATGTCAAAATCATGAACATTAAATAGAGAATTTTATGCAATGGAGAAAGGGCCATATTCATTTTTAGGCAGTCATTGGACTTTTTCAATGAGAAAGTGTAAAGAATGAATGCAACGAGAATGTTAAAGGGTAGCATATGTGCAAGCTCAACTAAAACCATATGAGCATAATCATATAATGCCAACAAGATAGACAAGTGAAGTACGGATAAATTAATATCATGAAACATAAGTGATTAGCATAAACTATGAACATATTGAAGTCTAGAGGGGCCACAATGATATATGAGCCAACTCAAACAAACAAGTAATGATCACATTTAAATACAAATAAAGGCAAAGGGTTTAATACCTTCGAACACCCATTTCAAAATGAAACCTAGACTCCAACAAATGAGATTGAAACAAGTAAGTAAATACATGGACATGGATAGGTACTAGGAGGCAAGGCAAGGCATCGATCCTAGGTAAGAATAGTGCCCATGTATTTCTAGAATGATTGTTTACAAATAGAGAAAGAACATGAACATGTGGCAATGCACACATAAGCCAAAACATGTCGATAACAATGCATTGAATTCACAACCAAGAGGCCACAATGATAAATTACCCAAACCATACTAAAAAATCCCAACAAATAATACATGCAAGTGAAATTAACATGATCAGGAAAAGTGAATCAAATTATTCAAGGGTTGAGCTCCTAACTTCCATCAATCCATTAACTCAAGCCCTAATAAAGCAACACATGACTCAACCTCATAAAAAACTTGAAATAATGTCCGGAAAACACAATATTAATCCAAGTCCTGAGTTGTATATAAATGCAGGCCAAGGGTCGAGCTAGAGTTTCCAACCTTAGTTAAATAAGCTTGCTCGAGGGAAAATCAAGGGGATGTACAACAAAAATGAGGAACATACTTAGAAAAGTTTGAGGGAAACCAAATGGAGGATGTAATAGAGAATATACAATAGGAGAAACAAATAAGACCTAAATTTTATTACAACATCAACCCAAACACAAACACCAACAAAAAAGAAGTCATCAAGTATATTCAATTTTGAAATGGATGCCTACCTTGAACCAATACAAAACCAAGACACAATCTGAATGTAGCTCCAAGCCTCCACTTAAAACAATAGATGAAAATTTAAGCAAGGTGATCCATATTATTTTGAGAACAAAATGAAGGTGAAGATATAATAAGGAAATACACAAGAAACACAGAGATACAATAATACACAATTTTTATTAATGAAAGAAATGTACAGAAACTGTAAAATTACAGAGAGAATGAACTCGCTAGAATGGTGGCAACTTATCTCTGAGAAGAGATGTGATGGCTATGCTCATTCACAAGAAGATGATGTTTAAAATGAGGCTCCAAAGGCCTTTTTAACATAAATAAAATCCAAAATCCTAACCTCGGAAGATGAAATGCCAAAAGGTTTGTGGGCCCCAATGTGGGTAGTTGATACGTCAACTTCCTGAAAGTGTAACTTTTTCATGCGATCGTTGTTTGGGGTGTTCAATACCTCTTAGAAAAGGTATAGTCGAGGAGAACAACTTATTATAGGTGTTAGGGAATTTAGTTGGAAACCCTTGACCCCCCAAAAAGTACAAAAAACGTCATTTAGGGCCTCAAAACGACCCTAACAATTTGGGACCTGAAAAACTAAAAAACAACTGCCAAAATGGAAAATTGTTCTTTGAGATAGTGGAATAGGTGGGTGGCCACCAATATCCATCTGGATCATTCCTCCCCCCTTAAGAATCAATGGTCCCCATTGCACCAAGTTCACGTGGGAGATGCAAAATCTTTTGTTGAATATGAACCTTAGTGAGTTTCTTGCCTTGTTGAAGACGTTGTCCTTCTTAGCTTGTTGAAGGTTGTCATGAACATGTTGTTGGAGGGGTTGGATCCATTCAACCAATCTAGTTTCATTATATGCATGAGTGTGGGAGGAATCTATCGGTGAGTATGAAACATGAAGAGTATGAAGGGATTTGTTATAACTTAGCTCGACTGGGCAGTGTGGAGGCACCCTTATAGGTGAAGCCAAAATGTCTTTATGCTCTTCTACAATCATGTTGATCTTCTTCTACTGGATAGAAAGGTCTTGGGCTGAGGTTGTAGTGGTCTTGGGATGAGGTTGTAGTGGTTGCAGTGTCCTTTTGTTCACCTTCCGACTGGATCGTGAAGAAGCTAAACTTTGTCATATGAGAGACTACTTTGTGGCACTGTTTTATCGGGATGATAGTCAAAACTACCTCTGGTACCTTGTAGAGATGACCTCCTAGAGTAACAATCACACTATGGGGTAGAGACTCATAAATAACATGACGCTTCCACATATATGGTTGGCCTAAAATAACATCACAGACTTCCAATGGGGAAACATCGCACAATACCTCATCCTTGAAGGGTTTGATGCCATAGGACAAGGGACACTACTGGCTAACACGAAGATCTCAATCATGGCGAAGCCGCCTGATGTTGTATGGATATGGGTGTGGTGTTGTCAAAATCCCCAACTTATTGATGGCTTCTACTGATATGAGGTTCTTTTAGCTTCCGCTATCAACACGGAAATGTAGTGGGGTCCCCTTCACCCACATCTATGAATGGAAGAGGCACTCCCCCTCTTCAAGATCCTCTGGTTCTTTTGGTTGAATTTTTGTGGTCGCGATGGTCGTTGTGGGTTTTGCATTGATCATTTGGTTCCTTTTATTATTTTATGAATCAGATTCTAAGTCAGGGATCAATTCTTTTTCTTTGAGCTCGACCAACAATCACTGTTTTGAGCGAAATTCATTGATGTTGTGATAAGGGATTGTGTGGAAATTGCACCATTTTCCAGTGTCCTTCTTCGTCTTTATGTTACCCTTCTTTTCATGTGGCTTGGACTAGTTGTCTTGAGGTTGGTTGTTTTGTGAGTTAGGGATGCCTTTACGATACTTTGGTTGTTGTGTATTTGCAGATCCGAACTCCCGCTTATTCTGCTGCTTAAATTTCTGCTCGATTTTGATAGCATATCGATACGCGGCTCGCAATGATGAGATGTCTAGAAAATCCATTTCACTTTGTATGTACCTATGTAGAGCCTCGTGGTATTTTAGAACTAGATTTTGCTCAGAGTATTTGATACCCATGTTGGTGCGTAAGGTATGGAAGGTATTTGTGAACTCTGACACTGTTTGGTCCCTCTTTTGACGTAGTATGATCCATCTCATGTATTGGTTGTCATAGTTTCCAATAGGGTAGTATTGTTCCTTGATAGCATCCATAAAAAAATGCCAAGTGGGTTTGGCCTCAAACATTCCAGACTCGTCTGTGGAATTTTTCTCCCAGTAAGTTTCCCACCAATATTTGACATGGGGGACAACCTTGAGGAGCGAAAATGTCATCTTTTCTCTATCGAAAAAATTGTGGACAGAGAAATAACCTTCTAGCATATTTAACCACTTTTCCAAAGAATCGACATCTATCTAACCTTCAAACATAGGAATATAAAAATTAACTTGTACCTTGAAAGGGGAGGTGCTTCCAAAGTGCTTGCTTGACGAAGATGCATACGTTGTTGTTGGCAGCCATCGAAGGATTTGGGAAAAAATTTCCATCATTTTGTCCCTTTGTCGCATGAGTGATTCCTCGAGCAACATATTAATAGAATATCATATTCCCTCATATCTCTTTTCTTTCACTATGGGAGTCCGCTTGAGATGGCAAGAGCGGTGTTCCTCAAGAGAGACTAGCTCAAGACCCAAAACTCTATATCTTAACCTCGTTGAGGACATGCACTAAGAAATGACACGGAGCATCCTGATTTGATACTACTGATCCAGATTATTTTTTGAGAACAAAATGAAGGTAGAGATATAATAAGGAAATACATAGAGATATTGCAATAAACACAGAGATACAGTAATACACAATTCCTATTAATGAAAGAAAAATACATAAACTATAAATTATAGAGTGAATGAACTCGCTAGAATGGTGGCATCTTATCTCTAAGAAGAGATGTGATGGCTACACTCATTCGCAAGAAGATGATGTTTACAATGAGGCTCCAAAGTCCTTTTTAACATAAAGTAAATCCAAAACCCTAACCCTAGAAGATGAAATGCCAAAAGATTTGTGGGCCCCAATGTGGGTAGTTGATACGTCAACTTCCCAAGGGTGTAACGTTTGCATACGATATTTGTTTAAGGTGTTCAATACCTCGTTGAAAAGGTACAGTCGAGGAGTACAACTTAAATCGTGGCTAAGGGCATATCACAATATTCCCCTAGCCCTCCAAAAGTCCGAAAAAACGTCGTTTAGGGCCTCAAAATGGCCCCGGAAGTTTGGGACCCGAAAAACTGAAAATAAATAAATAAAAAGAATGCCAAAATGGAAAATTGTTCTTTGAGCTAGTGGAATGGGTGGGTTGCCACCAATATGCATCTGGATCATTCCTACCCCCTTAGGAACAAATGGTCCCCATTGTGTCAAGTTACTGTGGGAGATGGGGAAGCTTTTGTTGAATCTAAACCTTGGTGAGTTGCTTACCTTGTTGAAGAAGTTGTCCTTCTTAGCTTGTTGAAGGTTGTCATGAACTTGTTGTTGGAGGGGTTGGATCTGTTCAACAAATCTAGTTGCATGATATGCTTGAGTGTGGGAGGACTCTATTGGTGAATATGCAACATGCATAGTATGAAGGGCTATGTTATAACTTTGCTTGACTGGGAAGTGTGGAGGCGACCTTGTAGGTGAAGCCAAAATGAAATTTGTGCTCTTCTACAATCTTGTTGATCTACTTTTGTTGGATATAAAATTCTTGGGATGAGGCTATAGTGGTTGTAGTGTCCTTATGTTCACCTTCTGACCGGATGTTGAAGAAGCTAAACTTTGTCATATGAGAAACTACTCTGCGGCATTGTTTTTTCGGGACAGTTGTGGGAACCACCTCTAGTACTCTGTAGAGTTGAACCCCCAGAGTAATAATGACACTATGAGGTCGAGACTCATAAATATCATGATGCTTACACATATATGGTTGGCCTAAAATAACATCACATACTTTCAATTGGGAAAAATCACACAATACCTCATCCTTGAAGGGCTTGATGTTGTAGGATAGGCAACACTGTTGTCTAACGCGAAGATCTCGACCCTGTCGAAGCCACCTGATGTTGTATGGTTGTAGGTGTGGTGTTGTTGGAAATCCCAACTTATCGATGACCTCTGCTGAGAGGAGGTTTTTTTGGATTCCATTGTAAAAAATGAAATGTAGTGACGTCCCCTTCACCCACATCTATGAATGGAAGAGGCACTCCCCCTCCTCAGTATCCCTTGGTTCTTCTGGTTGGATTGTTGTGGTCGCGATGGTAGTAGTGGGTTCTGCATCGATGATCTAGTTCCTTTTATTATTTTATGAATTATATTCTGAGTCAGGGCTCAACTCTTTTTCTTTAAGCTCATGCACCAATGACTATTTTGAGTGACATTCATCGGTGTTGTGCCAAGGGATTTTGTGGAAATCGCACCATTTTCTATTTTCCTTCTTCATCTTCCTCTTACCCTTCTTTTCATGTGGATTGGACTGGTTGTCTTGAGGTTGGTTGTTCTGTGAGTTAGGGATTCCTTTACCATACTTTGGTTGTTGTGTATTTCCAGACCCGAACTCTTGCTTGTTCCACTGCTTAAATTTCTGCCTGATTTTGACAACAAATCGATAAGCAACTCCTAGTGATGAGATGTCCAGAAACTCCATTTCAGTTTGGATGTACTTGTGTAGAGCCCCGTAGTATTTTAGAACTATATGTCGCTTAGAGTATTTGATACCCATCTTGGTGCGTAAGGTATGGAAGGTATTTGTGAACTACGACATTGTTTGGACCCTCTTCTGACTTAGTGTGGTCCATATCATCTATTGGTCATCATAGTTTCCAACAGGGTAGTATTGTTCCTTGATGGCATCCATAAACAAATCCCAAGTGGGTTCAACCTCAAACATTCCAGAATCCTTTGTGGAATGTTTCTCTCAGTAAGTTTTCCACCATTATTTTACATGGGGGGCAGCCTTGAGGAGCACAAATGTGATATTTTCTCTATCGAAAAAATTGTGGATAGAGAAATAACCTTCTAGCATATTTAACCACTTTTCCAAAGCATCCAGATCTATCTGACCTTCAAACACAGGAATATCAAAATTAACTTGTACCTTGAAAGGGGTGGTGCTTCCAAAGTGACTGCTTGATGAAGACGCGCCTATTGTTGTCGGCAGTTGTCAAAGGATTTGGGAAAAATTTTAAACTTTGTCCCCCTTTCACGTGAGGGATTCCTCAAGAATATCTTACTAACTCATCTCTCTTTTCTTCCACCATGGGAGACTGCTTTTCATGAGAGCGATTATCCTCAAGAGAAACTAGCTCGAGATCCAATTCTCTATATCCTGACCTCGTTGGGGACATGAACTAAGAAATGACAAGGAACAACTTGCTCTGATACCACTAATCCAAATTATTTTGAGAAAGAAATGAAGGAGGATATATAATAAGGAAATACATAGAGATATTGCAAGAAACACATAGATACAATAATAAACAATTTCTATTAATGAAAGAAACGTACAAAGATTGTAAAATTACATAGTGAATGAACTCACTAGAATGATGGAAGCTTATCTCTGAGAAGAGATGTGATGGCTATGCTCATTTTCAAGAAGATGATGTTTAAAATGAGGCTCCAATGGCCTTTTTAACATAAATAAAGTATAAAACCCTAACCCCAGAATATGAAACGCCAAAAGGTTTGCGGGCCCGGATGGGGGTAGTTGATACGTCAAATTCCCGACGACATAAATTTTTCATACGATCTTTGTTTCGGGTGTTTGATACCTCGTCGAAAATGTATGGTCGAGGAGTACAACTTTCGCCTGAGGCCAAAATTGTTATTTTCAGCTCTTATTTCCCCAAAAGTCCAAAAAAACATCGTTTAGGGCCTCAAAACAACCCTGGAAGTTTGGGACCCGAAAAATTGAAAAATAAATAAAGAAAAAATAAATAAATAAATAAAATCTAAATAAATAAAAATTTGATAAAATAGAAAACCTATCTTTGAGCCAATGGAATAGGTGGGTGGCCATCAATATCAATCTAGATCACAAGGTCCTCTAGGAGTAGCAATTCCGTTAGAGTATATTATATTCACAAATATTGTTACAACTAGAGTAATGGCAATGGCTAAGGAAGAAAATTAACATAATGCATAGAGAGTTGAGCTCATATCTCCCCAAGTCCAAAATACAAGAATGGAAAATGTAAGGAGAGAGGGACAGGTCATCAAAATACTCCAACAAATGCCAACCCTCAGATCTACCACCAACAAATTAGATCAAAACATGCTCACCCATCCTCCCATGCAACGTTAAATGTTCATAACAATTGATAGTATGAAGGTAGACATGCGGTACTTATAAAACCAATAAAAAGTTAAAAACTATTGAGGGTGGTAGATGTTAGTTATGACCAAAAATCAAAGTCCAAAAACCACTTTCCAATAGTTTGTAATCAACCCCAAGTTGAAACAATTCTTGGTGGGTTCAATAGTTGCTAGGATAGTCACACACTATAGAACATATGTCAAGTGCCACCATGAATAAAAAATAACCAAGTGAAACTTAAATTCATACTTATGTAATGAGAGGACCAAACCACAACCAACAAACATAACCAAAGACCTAATCTAAATGCCAAGAATGGATGAAGAAACCAAATGCAATGTTGAATATAGTGCTTCTTCTAAGACCAAATCCAACTCACTACATATCACATTCTTACACCAATATTTATTTACCAAAATCCATCCATAACAAAACAATGGAATATGCCTTGACTAGATCACACATGTCCTATGAATTTCCAAATGCCAAACAATTGAGTATGTCCAAGGAAAAACTTTTGTATAAGAGTACACACTACATAACAATGCCTTACATCAATGTTTATGAATATAAAACACATCAATAATATAATGCAATCAACACTCAGGGCATGGGATGTCCTAATGTGTTGATGTTTCCTCTCATGTTTTGTTTTTAAACCAAATTTATCATTATGTAAGTTCCAGTGAACCAAACTGTAACAATAAATACAACTGGAGCCATTTCATCAACCACTACAATTTAATCGTGTGTAGAGAGCTATGATCATGTTGTAGAATTGCATGATCATAGACACATAACGAAATAAACATAACCAACACCACTACATATACTAACATGATCAATATAAAAATGCATTCATGAAGTGTCAAGAAGATCATTATAACTATAGGAAAGGAAAAAAACACAACCTTCACATCAATGCCTTCACCTCATCAATCATAACACAACCTTCACATCAATGCAAGAAACCACATCAATGCCTTCACCTCATCAATCATAACACAACCTTTTACCTAATGAGCATTTTGGGTGGCCCCCCTTTGAGTCTTAGTGAGAATATAAAGCGAAGAGGAATTAAAATTACAAGGAAGAAATGAGGCCGGTTAAAATAAAATAATAGGGTTAGGTTCTTATAGTGGTAAAACTTGGTTTTGCAAAAACTTAAGATAGAACTCTCCATACTTTTGGATTCCAATATCATTGATCGAAAATTCAATCAACAATAGGGTCATTCTATTTGGAATATATAAATATATTAAGCATGTCACTAATAAGTCCCAATCCATGTGAATTAGTAGGTATGTGTAGTTAGAAAAAAATTAAAAGGGCCCATTCTCCAATCCATTACAAACTCTTGCTCCAATAGTGCCTTTGTAGGACTTTATTATAACTTATAATTGTTCAAATCTATATCAACACATTTCAAATTAACAACGATGTTAATGAGATGTTTATTAAATTATTATTATAAGTGGAACATGTTTTATTGTCATGTTAATTTGTAGGAATGTGTCACTAGAAAATCTTTAAATGCAAAGCTTTTAGTATTATCAAAGCTTTTACTATAGTAATACTTTAAGGGGGAACATGTGTAAGTTGTAATTTCTAAAATATGTATTAATAGTTTTTAACAAAATTAACAATTAAATTAAAGACATGTTGGTTTGACCTCGTTCCAATGTCATGTGAATTTGTAGGCATGTATAAATGGAAACATAATAAAAGCACCAAGTTTAGTATGTAATTCATTACATAACCTCGTTGATCTAGAACCTTTGGGGGACTTTGACATACGTTATAATAGCTCAAATCATATAAACACATGTGCATAATAATTGACTTAATGTTATATTTATAATTAATGTTATGGTTTGACCTAGTTCCATTATCATGTGAATTTGCAGTGTGCAAGTGGAAGCACTTTTAATGCATTTACTCCCTTAGTCAATCCACTAAAGACTACTAGAAGTAATCTAAGCTTGTAGCAAAATGTCCCTCTTTCCAATCACACCTCTGGCAAGAATCAAATAAATTTTTAGACATGATCAGGGTTCCATCTTGATCCAAATTCCATGCATAGTAGAAGGATCACCCTAGGGTTTTCCCAATTATGAATCAACCCGAGTCCTCAAAAAATTGATTAGAGGTTTATGTTCATTATAATGTTTACTTCATGTACTATTAAAATCCAACAATGAGAGGGAATTTTGCTACATAGTTAGATCGATCAAAGCCTCATACTCCTCCCATTGAGAACCTCAATGCAAGTTACTATTATTTTTAGAAAATATTATAATTTAATCATTTCTTTCATTTAATTTCAACACATACAAAACAATTAACTATACATTTCTTTTCTTTTATACCAAAATTAATTATACATTTCTTTTCTTTTATACCAAAATTAGCACTAATAATGAGGAATTGGGATTACTACGAATAATGAAGCATTCAAGCTCTAGCTTTATACAAAAGCATCCTACTCCTTAAATCTGAAAGCTAAAGGGGTAAGGGAAACATATGTGGTGGGAGACTCAATTATAGGTCTTCAAACAATTTTAAACAAATCTATGCCTAAACAACCTCTCCTAGATAACTTAGTGAAAATAATACTTCTATAAGTGCAAAGAATACTTCTAAAGGTTTGGGTCATAAAACATAAAATGCTTAAAAGTCATCAAACATATAGTGCTCAATTTACTTAAGTTCATAGACATGAAATTACAATGTAATTTGATTAAGCAATAGGTCATGGACTAGGAATGCAAATAATCTAGCCTAGTAAAGCCATAAAATAATAAATTACATAGAAATGATTTTAAAGTACAAAAAATTATAAACAAAGAATTCTTAAAAGAATATTCATGAGAGCTACAACCACTATCAAAGAACAATAATAAAAAAAAAAATTGTAAAGGGGAATGAATATTTGTATTAAATAAAAGTCGGTCTAAAGACGCTACAAATTTCTAGCAAATCTGGTACAAATTTCTAGCCAATAGTTATTGGGCCTTCTTTAGTGACTATACTTCTTTAAGATTTGTTGCAGTATTTATTGGGCCTTGGGCTCATAAAACTGCTTAAATATTTGTTGCAGTATTCCTTGACAAATTGGCCCATGAGGAATACAATTTTAAAAACATGATATGGTTTTGGCGTTATCTATGGCATCCTTTGTGCTCCATCCTGAGGCAGAGTTGCTTCTTCAGCCTCCATAGGTTCAATTTCTTGTTTACCATTCAGGTTAGCCAGATGATGCCTGACTGATGTGTGAAGTGAGGTCACTTTCAAAGGTTTTCCTCCCAGCACAAACATCTTTTAGCCATGGCCAAACCCCAGGGAATCAAGCTGAGGACACCATTCTCATAGAATATTGCAGGATATAAACTTTGTTGAACAGATTTGCAAGTAATGATTCATTTACCAAGTAATAAATAATAAAGATCAAATTCTAAAATGCGTGAATCAGATTCCCAAATTTGAATTATTCTTTCGTTCCCTAGAATTTAGGTTAAAAGATCAATGAATTTTACTTGCACTAACCTTTATAGCTTGAACATAGGTGATCCTTGTGTGACATGGGGATGAGATTCTACACAGCGTTGCCTAGTCCCTGAGAAATACTTTTTGTATAGAGCTTGTTTCCACCAAGTTGGATTTCCAAAGATCAAGCGCGAGGAGTTTGGCAATCTAGGGTCCACTTATGTAGAGGAAATTATCCTAATGAATTACAAGTTAAGCCCAAATATTTCTAGAACCTGAAAAAGAAAAGCATGTTGGACTATGTCAAATGCAAATTAGCCATATCTAGTTTAACAACCATACATTTCCCATTGGAGTGGACACTTGTATGAATGGATTCCTGGACCAACACAATATTATCCAGAATTTGTCGATCCTGCATGAAATCGCCTTGGTTAGGAGAGATAATATTAAGGAGAATTTTTTTAAACGAGAGGCCATAATTTTTGTGAAGATTTTGTAGGATGATTTGCATAAAGAGATTGGCCTAAATATATTGAAAGAGGTTGGATTGGCTTCTTTGGGGACTAGAGCGAGGAAGGTAGAGTTGGTATTCCACCCAAGACGAAAGGATCTCTATGAGTAAAGCAACATGTGCTTCAAATAATGTTTTATTAGATCCAAGAACTACTTGTAGAAAGAGATGGAGAATCCATCCAAGCCTGGGGCCTTATCGGATCCCAAGCTCCATATGGTAGCATAAATTTCAGATTCAGAAATGGGGAAAAAAGAGCCTAATTTTCTTCTCTAGATACAAAAGGAGGAATATTTTCTAGAATAACAGCCATATTGGAAGGACCAACCTCATTCTTTTATGTAAGGAGATCAGAGAAGAGATTTTTAGAAACCATTTTTATATCAGAGAAGTCAATTAATTGGGTGTCATCTTCTAGCTGAATACTAGCCTTGGTTTGGTTATGGAAGAACTTTGTGTTTCTATCCCCAACTTGAAGCCATAAGCTTCAGGATTTTAAGCACCAATGTTCCTCTTCCTTTCTAACAACATAATGGTATTGAACTTACAGTTCCATCTCCTCTTGTTGCAAATCAACTATCATGTATTTAGTTTCCATTCCTTTTTGGAAAACATCCAACTTCAATTTGAGTTCTTCTTTTTTCCTTTTGGGGGGGATAAAAAAACAATTGGCCCAATTCTTAAGAACAACCTTGACCATAATAAGCTTTTGTTCCCAGATATAAACATGGGTAACAGGGACCCATGTTTTCTAGGCACTTTCCACCAAATTTAAAACTTCAGGATAGTTAAGCTAGATGGGGTTAAAACAAAATGGATGGGTCCAAATTTAGGGATGGGGGTGATGAGTAGGGAGATTGGCTTGTGGTAAGAAGTGAGAGAAGGCATAATGTAAGATTTGATGGATTTTTCTTGTAGAAAGCTATTGTGCACCAGAAACCGATCCAATATAGTTGCAATGTGGCTTGGTCTCAATCGTATATTGGACCAGGTGAATCTACCTATTTGCGGATTGATATCTAGAAGATCCCATTCTTCTATTATTTCTTCCATTTTCAGCCGGAAAGGATCCCCGCCAAAAATCCCTCCTTGTTTTTCTGCACTTTTCCTGACTACATTGAAATCTCCAGCAAGAATGCAATCCATAGAGTACTCTGTTCCTGCAATATTATTCAAGGATCTCCAACAAGCATATTCATCTGGAGATCTATTTAACATATATACATTGATAATGATAAAAAATTTATTGGACTGAATTGACTTGAATTTTGTTAACATCCAATGTTGAGTTATGTAACTAGAAAATAGAATTACCTCATCTTTTTTCCATATTGTACACTACCCACCTAAAGCGCCTCTTGAGTCGATGGCAATGGATGCATTGGAGTTCCAATGTTTGTCCCCTATATTTAAAGTCTCAGATGCACTCAATTTGGTCTCTTGGATGAGGAGATTTGGGGCTTTTATCTTCTTATAATATCTTTGACGGCATTAAATTTGAGATCATTGCCCAACCCCCTGCAGTTCTAAGAGACCAGCTTCATCATTTAGAAGGATTTGATTGGATACCACATCTATTACCAGTATTTCCTCCAAGATTCTTCATATATTTGGAGCCACCTATCATTCTAGGAGCAGTTTTTTGAGCACCAAGCAATATGTATTTATTTGCTTTCTCCTCACGAACCGTTTTGGATGGTTTCCAACCAAATTGTCTTGGTACAATTTCTTCAGATGCTCAATATTCCATTTCTTCATCCACTACACTTTCACTCTCAGATGTGTATCTAGATTCTAAAAAAATGTTCTCTACATCTTTGAAAGTCTCATTTTCATTCATACCAACGATAGA
Organism: Picea engelmannii; assembly: GCA_009831015.1. NCBI lineage: Eukaryota > Viridiplantae > Streptophyta > Pinopsida > Pinales > Pinaceae > Picea > Picea engelmannii. The sequence goes on from ML792009.1 coordinate 116,675, forward strand.
AACTCCAGTGATAGTTGGCACTTCAAAGAGAATATGCTTCTCTTCTTGGGATTTGATGAGACCAATAGAAAAAGAGGGGCTCGAAATTGGAAGAGTTTAAGGTTCATATGGGCTTCCATAGATTCCAAGGTGGCCCCCACCGCAGGTTCCATGCATTCCTCATCCATAGATAGTGTCTCGTAATTGTTCTTTGACACAAAGCCTTCATCTTGGTTGGCCTCAATGATCCTGTGATTTGGTGATAGAGGGGATGGATTTTTGTTACTCGATCTAGAGGAGGAGGAAGGGTTCGAATTTGTAGGGGGGGGGGGCGAAGAATAGGGGTTTTTATTTCGTTTCCCACTACTAGAGTTCAGATCTTTTTCATGCAAACCAAATTTCCATGTGACCTCTTGCCACTACCCTTCCTTATTCATCCCCTATGGGTTTTGGGTTTCTGCTTTCTTACAATTCTTGGAAAATTAGACATATTCATGGCAAGCCTTGCATTTAAATGGGAATTGTTCATAATCAAGTTGTTGAACATGTTACCAATTGTTCAATGCAATGAGCACGGATTCAGTGATTTGCTTCTCCAGATCTACTTCCGCACATATTCGGGCACAAGAGAAAAAGTTATCTTTGGGTTCCACTCGATCAGTATATTTCCCTATCAAGTTCCCAATACTTCACAGAGCTTCATCACTCCAACAATGGAGTGGGAGGTGGGGAAACCTGACCCAAACCGAAACTGCAGAGGGGACGTCATTTTCTGGGCTAAAATCATGGGTCCATTTATTGAGATACATGCCCCATGTACCTAAAAAGTAAGGACCGCTTCAAAAGATCAATTCACGATCTTCTTTAAGCTCGATCAAAAAATAAATAAAAAACCTCGGCCACAAAAGAAATGATTCAAATAGCCTTTGATGAGAGGGTTCCAATTTTTTTCCAACCATGAGGCCATAGTTTTTGGTGAAGGCCAGACCCCTGTGAACTGGCCGATCGGACCCCGATCTACAAAAGCAAGATATTTCTTCCTTGATGTTAATGGACGAATTATTACTTCTGGGATTTCATCAATATTTTTACGAATTTTGTCGGTTGGGATTTCACCTTCTTGATTGAAGTTACCATCATGTCCTAGAAAGCCTGAGATTCAACATCCAGAGGGGAATGTTTCCCCCCACCCCCCACCATTGATGTCCATGCAACCAATCAAAATGAGGGTTTAAAAAAAAAACAAAGCGCTCTCCTCTCTCTCTACCATTGTTAATAAATATTATATAATAATGAAATCCAAGATTAAAAAATACACTATTTTTATCCTTT
>ML792009.1:127680-229039 GCA_009831015.1 Picea engelmannii
AACTACCAGAAATCCTTTTACAAAGCTTGCAGAGTCGAAGAAGAGTATTGGCGTCAAAAGTCTAGAAGCCTTTGGTTAGCGAGTGGTGACAAAAACACCTCTTATTTTCACAAACAAGCTGAAGCTAGAAAAAATTTCAAAACGGTGAAGGAAATCTCCCATCAAGACAATCTGGTGAAATATTTTGAAGGCATTAAACATGCTACCTTTTCCCACTTCCATGACCTTTATATAGCTCCCCCTACTGACTCCTTAGACCCTCATGCTTACCCCTCTCGCTAATTCCCAAAGTGATTCAAGCCTCTGATAATGACTCTCTTGCAGCTCCTATTACTATGAAAGAACTCAAATCTGCTCTATCCCATATGAATCCGGACAGCGCCCCTGGCCCAGATGGATTCACATCCAGATTTTATTCCAACTGTTGGGATATAATCAAATATGATCTTCTCCGGATGGTAAGGAATTCTCAAAACCACCACAAATTGGTAGGGAGCACAAACTCCTCTTTCTTGGCCTTGATCCCGAAGGAGCAAGGGGCCTCTAATTTCTCCAGGTTCAGACCCATTTCTCTCTGCAACACAGGATACAAGCTGGTCACCAAGATTATAGCCAATAGGATCAAAACAATTCTGCCGAGGATCATTCCCGAAAATCAAGGAGGTTTCATAAAGGGAAGAAAAATCCTAGACAATGTCATTCTTGTTCAAGAAGCCATCCATTCCAGCATCCATCAGAAAGAGAAAGGAATGGCTGTGAAACTAGATCTTGCCAATGCATTTGATAGAGTAAGACATGACTATCTCTTCATGGTGATGGAGAATTTTGGGTTTTCCCCTGAGCTCATTGGTTGGATTAAAGGATGCATCTGTCCCCTTGGATAGCCCCTTTGGTCAATGGGAGATCGACAAACTTTTTGCAGGCCTCAAGAGGGCTGCGTCAGGGATGCCCCCTTTCTCCGCTCCTCTATGCCATTCAGGCCTCTGTGCTCAGCTTCCAGCTAAACAACTGTCAGCAAGATTTTTCCCTCCCTGGTCTCTGCATGGCGGCAAAGGTAAAGGACATAAATCATGCCCAATTTGCAGATGATACTCTACTGTTGGGAGGCACCAGATTCCATTCTGCAAGGAGCTTCAAGAAGGAGCTAGAAATCTACATTCAGGTTTCAGGAAGCAAGATCAACCTGCAAAAAAGCAAAATTTATTGTTGGAACTGCCCTGGAACATAAATTGGAAGAATCTCTAGAGTTCTGGAAATGGAATGCTCACAGAATTGGGACTCATTCACCTACCTGGGTGTCCCGATCTTTAAATCTGCCATCAACTCAGCGAACTGGAATCCCATTGTCAACAAGTTAAAAGCAAAGATTCAGAAGTGGGGGGGCGGTTGGCTTACACTAGCAGGAAAACTAGTTTTTCTGAAATCTGTTCTTTACAGCATCCCTATTTACCAATCCTCTATTCTTCTGTCCCCCATTACAGTCATCGGCAAGATTGAAAGTCTCTTCAAAAAAATTCTGTGGGAAGGAGGGAGAGGAAACCTGAAAAAGCTACATCTTGTCAGTTGGGACAAAATCCAAAGACCTTACAACGAAGGAGGCCTCCAAGTTAGAAGTATTCATGCTCAGAATTTAGCCATGGGATCCAAACTCCTTTGGCAACTGGTATCTGGAAGAGCTAGCTGGAGCAAGAAGGTATTGTGGAAAAAATACTTCACAGGGCAGAGACAACGGTGCTTAGATAAAAATCCTCCCATTAAAAAAGGATCCCCTATCTTTAAACTCTGTCTCAAAGCACTGGAGAACTTCAGATCTTTATTGTACTGGATCCCTGGTAATGGGAAAAGAATCAAAGTATGGGAAGACTCAATCCTTGGGGAAGAGCCTTTGGGGCAAAACCCTGGAATACAGAATATAAAACAATGGCTTCAGGAGCAGCATGTCTTCACCCTTTGGGACCTCTCTGCCTGGGATAATGAAAACAACTGGTCTGATTGGAATTTAAGAGGCCATCCCCCTAGGCTTGACGAGGAGGCAAAGCTTATGTCCAAGCTTCTACAGGGCAAAGCCCCACTGAAACAAGTTGCCAGGGATAAGAGAGGTTAGGGTACAAAATCTGGAAGTTTCGTTATAGCGGAAGGCTATCAATCTTTAATGGCGGTCCCTCATGCTGCCCCAAACCCTATCCGCTGGAAGTACGTCTGGTCCACTTTGTCCATCCCGAAAGTTGACTTTTTTTGCTGGAATATAGCACACAGAAGTATCCTCACTGCGAAGAATCTGAGGAAAAGAGGCCTGGAAGGCCCCTTAAGATGTTCCCTATGTAAGAACTATGAAGAAAACATTAACCACTTACTACTTTCCTGTCCCTTCTCAAGAGAGATTTGGTAAGAAGTCCTTCCCACGAATATTCCCAGCTTTGTTATGCCCACTTTTACTGCTGATCTCCTCTCCAATTGGGCCGACTCCTCTCCCTTCCATCTTGCCAAAAAGGACTTGCTCAAAACAGTCTGGATGTTGCTTCCTAAATTTGTCTTCTGGAAACTATGGCTTGAAAGGAACAATCTCCTTTTCAGAAGTGTGGAGAGCCCTCCCTCAAAGGTGGCAATGAAAGCCAAAGTTCTCCTTGGAGAGACCCTAGATTACAAACCTGCTCTGTGGAATGCTCAGCCGTTAGATGACAGAGAAACAACCTGTCTTACAGCCCTAACCACAAATGCTCAAGCACCACCCTTTGTCAGGTCTCCAGCTCTAGTTGTTTGGGAAATTCGAATGAATGAAGAGGACTTTCTTAATTGGAGACTCGCGCAGGAGACTCACTGTTTGTTTTTCGATGGCGCCTCTAAGGGAAACCCAGGTCCTTCGGGTGGAGGAGGAGTGATCCTCACGCCCTCAGGCTCCACTCGATCCACCTTTGCCTGGGGGTTGGGAGTTCAATATAATAATTTTGCTGAATTTTATGCTCTGTGGCAGGGTCTCCGGCAAGCACTCAGTCTAAACATCCAAACCATCTCAGTCTTTGGGGATTCCAAACTGGTGGTGCAGGCCATGCGCACGAAGTCTAGTCCCTCCAGCCTCCAAATGAATCGGATCTACCAGAAAATAAGGATCCTAGCTGGCAAGTTTCAAACTATAAGCTTCTTCCATGTGCTTCAACATCTTAACAAGCAAGCTGATCACGAGGCCAACCATGCTTCACTCCTGAGCAGAAGCACTATTTCTGTCAATGGGATCGACTCAATCTGTAATATCCCATGACTTTGGCAGGCTTGATCTCAGACTTTGTAATCTCTGCCTTCAGTGTTCCACTGATCGTTGCCCCATACTTAGCCTCATGATTCTTTGGAATAAACTTGATGGAGATGATGGTTTCTTACGGGAAGAGAATGTAATGCTTAAAAAAGACCTTACTGACTCAATTGATCATGCCCAAAAACTGGAAGAAGAGCGCAGAGAGCTTAGATTAAATACACAGCAGCTGGCTCAAGTGAAAGAGGAAAGAAAACTTATGTTGCAGAACTCTCTCCAAACCCTGCAGCACGACAAAGAAAAGTTGAACGATGACCTTCAAAACGCCTGCAAAGAAAGTGATGATCTGGGGGGGAAGATTTATGTTATCAAAGAAGAACTCTTACAGCTACAGGAGAAAAACACAAGTTTAGAAGAACAAACTGCTTCCAGCCATGTTGAGAATGAACAACTTCAAAACCGAGTCTCAGCAAAGCCTGGTACCATGCAAAAGATTGAGAACTCCGAGAAGAAATTGAATCCTCTTCAGAGGAACAAGCCGACTTCAAAGAGATCGTATCCTCCCAATTCCAAGATATTGCGAACACGTTTGGAGGCCAAGGGGAAAGAATCGTTGCTCTGGAGCGCGCTGTCAAGAATATCCTCTCAAACCTGGGCATCAAAAGGCAACCGGATCACTGCAAAACTTTACTCCTCTGCAATGGGTTTACTAGCTCCTCCAGGACCCGTTGGTGTAAATTTATGGACGACAACCACGCTCCTACCCTTCGAATGCCTTGCTCCCCACACACTACTGTATCAGTGTGGGCAAGCCGTTGTATCAGACGGACTCCAGTTTTTGTGGGCCTTGACCATCAATGGACTCTGCCACTCATGACAGAGCAATATGTCTTGTTCAGGGAATCTCCCAGTGTAGCACAGCCCCGGGAAGCTGATTTTCCGGACCTTTATTAATCTATCCATCAGTTGCGGTCAAAAATAATAATAATAATAATAAAATAATAAAATAAACCAACATAGATCCATCTTGACTTAATCGTTCAAGCGTCAATATGTTTGTGTTTTGATTTCCTTTTTATCCTTATTGGTGTTTAATAGATCTGTGATTAAGATGAATCTATGTTGGTAGATATCTCAATGGGTTAGCTCAACCTGTTGTACCAATGTTGCATTACATTTTTATAGTGCTTCAATAACCTAAGTTTCAATGTAATTTTTGTGTGACATTGGATATAACTATTGACTATGGTCTCTCCATTGACATGTACATCAATGGATGTTGCCACCGCTTTTAGAAGATCACCTGATGACCTCATGACCTTCAAAAGACTACATAATGACTTAGCTATAACATCATTCTGAGTTCCCTCGAGAATGATTTATTTGAAGGAAGTCATTAGCTCGAGCATGTTTGAAAGACAAACTCAATGATGCCACAACTAAAAACTACAACATATAGTGGTATGCTTTGTCTATATATATTGAGATAGGAGTGATTGTTGAAGTCGATGGAAGTGAATATGCAGACCACACACATATTCTTGGAGGAGCTCATCAAGATAATCTATGTTTTGGAGCCATCCAAAACTATAATTCATTTAACAAAACACTATGATTAAATTCATTAATAGAAATCTTAAGTATTATACTTAGAGAAAAATAATGATGGGTGAAGGCATTACCAATTTTAATGGAGGTAATATGAAGTTTGGAAGTTGTGACTCCCTTACTTAGCCCACTGACTAGTACAACTCCGTCAAACAACAACATGTACTTCATCCTTCCTAATTCGAATTCTATGAACTAATGGCTTTTGCACTCAACAATTCTTCTTCTTCTCTCTCAAGTGCTCCAGTTGACAATGTAAGCAAAGAAAGAAAGAGTTATCAATTAGAGAAAGGAGCTTGTGCCTTTACTCTAGAATTTTCACAAGTGTATTTCAAATTGTTTTGCTTGAGAGATTTTAGGGATACTATCCAGTAGGAGGGTTATCACCTTGCCAGCCTATGCATTACTTCATGATAAGTTAACATGTTAAAGGAATCAAGTAGATTCAATGATAACCTCCAAATTAAAAACCAACCACCAAACTTAAGGGAGAAGATTTGTAGAAGTTTTTGAACATAGGGACAAAAGTGGAAAATCGCACAAGCTAGGAAAATGGTAGCAAACATGAATTAATTTAGTTGGACACCATTGCTTGCATTTCACAGAAAAACCTGCAATTATTATTGACTGGAGAACATCATTGTTGTTAGATAAATTGAAATTACCTTAGCTAGTTAGAATTGTGAAATGAGAAAAACCTACAATTATTAGTGACTAGAGAACATCATTATTGTTAGATAAATTGAAATTACCTTAGCTAGTTAGAATTGTGAAATGTAACACATGCATTATTATATAGGTACGATGTAACAAAACATGACTTTTTATTTTGCCAAAAATACATGAACAAATGATATAAAGTTGTCACTTTGTGACTTCTCTATAAATATATGTGGTTGTGGCTCTTGGATAAATATACCACATTTGAGCATAGCAAATGTTGTAACCCATAACTGATTGTTATTATTATTATGATTAAGAAAGTGAAATACCAAATAGCTAGCATGAGGAAGCAGTCTATATGTCTGGTAAGTACCTGATTTTCATTTTTGGTTTACTAGAATATAAAGCATGTTGCCAAAACTATATCCATTAGGACGCTTGAGGAAAGTTATTATTAGTCCCTGCCGTAGGCATAGAGAGACTATAGCGATCGATAATTCGTTGACTTCATATTAGTTTGTCCTTTCACCACAAATATTTCCATATAATCTATTGTTGGAACCAGGGAACTGAAAAGATGGATTTTTATATAATAAAAAGTACCATATTTGTCATGATCTAATTAGACAAGGGATTTGAGGTCTTATTGTCGGATTCACTATTCCCAATGTTATATATGTTGGCATATCCAAATTATTTGATCGTAAATGGTCTTTTTGAATCATATATTTTCTTATGCATTGGTCGAAGGTGTATTAATGCTAGCATTAGTTCGAATGTTTGGTTTAGCATTTTATGCTAGCTAAATTTATGGCAATGTTTGATATGCTAGGGTTTGGCCTTCGAATACATTCTCCATTGTTGGAACTATTGTTACATAAATTATAATAATTTTTTGGGGGATACGTCAGGGAGCTACCACATTGCATTCTTTTCTTAAATGTTTACAAAGCATTTTTGACAGACTTTTTACCTAACAAGATAGGCAGTGTTGAATGTTTACTTAGCAGGCTTGTGACAATACATTTTCTTCCCATTTTTTTTATTTATATGCTTCAACGACATTGTTGGTTTAGTGGTTCATGCTTGTTTTTTGCATCTCCACTGATTTCTTATTTGGTTGTTGTTGTTGTTATTGTTTTCCTGTTGGTGTTGTTGCAGTTTGCACGTTTGGGGTTGTGCAACCGCGATTGGAACTGTGTCATTCCTGGTGGACTGGTTGTTGCTTGCTTCTTTGTACGTTGTGTGCTGCTTATTGTTGTTTGATTCGAGTTTGCAGGGTTTGAGTCCTGCGGCTGCGGTTGGGCCTTTCGGTGCTTCTTAACTAAGTTGTTATTTGTTGCTTGTTCTTGTTTGCCTAGGGTTTGCAATGTTGGGATGTTGCATCTACAGTTGGATCTATTCTTACATTATTTTGCAATGGACTCTCCATACAATACTATTAAGATAAAATAACATAGAAACAAATTTGCAGTCGATGTAAATTGCAGCTCTTACGCGTTGAACCAGAGTTTGCCAGCCTCAAATTATATTTCATTCCTGGCAATGTTTTTTCCATGGTTTATGTTTTACTATGGTTTCATAGTTATGAGAGTAAGTTTTGTTGTGAGAGCGATATAGTTGTTATTTCCCTTTTTCCCTCTTGTAAACTATATGTCTGGTTCTATAGTTTCTCGTGTTTCTGTGGTCGTTCCAACCGGCCGCCGTTTGGTTGCATACTTAGCCAGTTTTGTGGACGCAGCTTCATGGATAGGTGCTATCGAACTATGGCAGCTCATTTTCGATGTATACATCTTGCACCCAGAACTTTTGTGCTCTACAATTTGACCCCGCACTTCTCAAACTCACAACCGTGCCTCTGCCTACAATGAGTTTGTCTATCATACCTACCTTTCCATACTTAGTCTAGTTTTCAAAGTTTGGTGGGTTGACGCCTTTCCGAGTTCAGAAAATTTAAAATCATTTGTGGCTCCCCTCCATCCCAGCTACCTTTTGCCATTCCCAATAGACATTAATTATGCTTTGAGAAGTCATAACCGACCAGACAGGTTCGAAATTATTGGCTTTAATAAGCGGAAATCTCGAGGACATCTCCCATTAAAATGAATAAACAAGCGAATATTATAGGATCTAGTAATTTCTTTTGCCTGCATTTTGAATTTGCAAAAAAAAAAAAAATCCTCTTTTAGTTTTCTTAAAGGCTTCAGCATAGTCCACGAACGTGTCACCAACAGAGGCCTTGACATCATGTCCCTCTTTAATATTGTGCATATCTTAGATGTCAGATTTGAGAATCTTCTCGGATATGGGAATGTTGATACGTGCTATTAGTCACTATTCAGTGTACATATTCGAAAAGATTGGCATTAATAAGCGAAAATATCGAGAACATCTGTCATTAAAACAAATTAAAAAAAAATCTACAGAAGATCGTCCAGCGTTGCTTTTAAATACTTATTGGCATTTCTCTATATTATCAAAGAGTTGCTCTTTACGGTGCCTTCATTATAATGTTCCTGGTCATGGACATGTAAGACAAGTTAGAGGTGTGATTAAGGCCCAAATGAAAGAAGAGAGACTGGTTTTATGTGACGTGAAGAACAAGTATCTTCTGGTAGGTGTTCTCCCTATATTTGATGCTTTAGTTGGTTGAAAAGCCTGTCTTGGATTTGTTTGTTGAACTTCTTTGTTTTTTTGCTGGGAGTTGTAATGGATTTTCAGATCACGTGCAAAATACTTCTTCGTTGAAGTATATAGTTTCTTCGAGCAACACAGATTTGGCAAGTGTATCGATTTCTGCATATCCCAGAAGAATTTCTCTTCTTCGAGGGCGTTGCACTTACCATGGGTTGCAAAAATGGTCTCTAATGTTCGTAAATGATGTGAAATATGGCTTCATTTGAGAATGTAACCAAAGGCGGGTAACAAACACTGTATGGGTGGATAAAACGACATATTATCACTACAAAAGTTTTAATTTCAAAGTTTGTTGATCTACTTCTGGGTCTAGTAGTCGGCTTGAGAGATAGCCATGTTCTTTGTCAATGTTTGTTCAGTTTCCTCTGGATGTAGTTGCAGTCTCCACAGATTTGGTGTCACCTTCGAACATTCCAGACCTTTCTGTGGGCCGCCATATCTTCCACCGATATGACGAAAGATATATTCTTATGCAATCTGCAGCATTTGATACACTTTCTAGCCCTGTGTTGCCAAAAGAAGTCATGTGCCTCAACAGAATAACATTTTGCAGTTGGCTTGGACGTTCCTTCCAATTTACTGTAATAAAACAAAGAAGTTCAACATACAAATCTCCAGGCATGCTTTTCAACCAAACAGATGATCGAGTATAGGGAGAATAGCAGTGACAACATACTTGTTTTTTCCCATCTCGTCTAATGTCACATAAAACGACTCCCTCGACTTTGAATTTGGCTTGAATCGCATTTTCTAAGTTGTCTTGGATGTCAATGGTCAGGAACATTGCAAGGAAAGCACCTTAAACCCCAAGTTTTCGACAACAGAGGGAAATTAATACTTGGCAAAGAATGGAATGTTGAATAACAAGCGATTTCAAGCATGCCATATCTGGAAGAGACAAGCTATTCAAAAAACTGGAATAGATCTAGTTTGCAGTACCAATTAAGTCGAAGACCCGCAATTTATATTCAACTCGTTTTTTGTGAATAAAGGATTTGATCGTCAAGAAAATTATGAACAAGCTTCATCAATGTACATATTTTTTTTGGGTCAACGACAGTCCAAATCACAATCATTGTGGAAAATAATCTTACCTGTATTTTGTAACCCATATTATTTTAATATATAATAATTGTGGTTTATTTTTTTGATAGTATTTTCCAATCTCTGGTATTTCTTTTCATTTTATTTTGTGCCTTTTTTCCCTGTGTGTCATTAAACATGGACGACAAGCCTTTCTTTTTGTTGCCCAGTGCTTCAATTTAAATAAAGGCTACTCTGTTCGTTGCTTGCATTTTACATTGAAGAATAATTTGTCATAGGCCATACTTATGTGGCGGTGGCCCTATACTTAAAGAAAGAAATTGGAGGACCCGTCTTGCTTTCATTCTTCAGGTCCCGTAAATAGAATGAATTAATGACTTACAACAAGGCAGCTCAAGTATTGACGCAATGTTCCTGTTCAATATCTTGCATATATTGCAGCTTCTTCTATTTGATAATATTCATGCATATATAGTAATATGAGTACTATTGAAGTAAATATAAAAACTTCTTCTTGGGCAAAAGTTAGGCAATTATCTGGCCACCGTGTCCTGGGTTTGTGGTATTGAAAAAACTATGTTCCGTGTTCTGTCATATACATCTTGCAGGCAAAGAGCTTCTGTGATCTACAATTTATGCTTTAACTAGTCATAACTCACCAGGGGTTGGAAAATCTTGGCATTAATAAAGGAACGGTTGAAGCTGCCTTGCTGAGTTAAATCACACCAAATTTTGATTACATTTAATTTAATTTATATATTAATGTTTATGGAGAGACGGTGTTTTCTCATGTTATTGCAAGGAATACAAGATGAATAGATGATAACGAATTTATCTCGTTGAAACCACAATGCAAATTCATGTTTCTTGTTGCATTATATACATCTTGCAGTCAAAACTTTCGTGGTTTCAACGAAATTTGCGAACCGAAGAGCATCCTGGAAATTGGGAAATCATTTGCATTTGAAACAGAAAGAATCCATTAATATATATTAGTATGAATACTATTCAAATAAATATCAAAACTTTTTCCATTAATACATATTAGTATGAATACTATTGAAATAGATATCAAACCTTTCTCTTGGCCAATACTTAGCCAATTATCTGGCCACCAGGCCCCAGCTTGGCGGTATCCAGCACCTATGTCCCTTGTTCCATCAAATACATGTTGTAGCCAAAGAAGTTCAGTGATCTGCAATTTATGCTTTTACTAGTGAGAACCCACCAGGGATTCAAAAACATTATCATTAATAAACATTGTCACACGTCTTCTGGAGAGACCTTGTCTTCTTCCTGTGTATTATCCCTTTCTAGTTATATACTTAGTCTCCTTTCTATGATCGTGGGTTCCAACATTGGCGTGTTGACATATCTTTTTCTCAATCTATATCCTCACATGACGAATCCGACCAACCGTTGTTCCTTTTCATATTTAGTCAATTTTATGCCCGTGGTTGTCGGGTTGGCGCTTTCGAACTATGTTGCCTTGTTCCATGAGATACATTTTCCACTAAAAATTTCTATGATCTACAATTCCACCGCGGACTCCTTCGTCCTTTTTCCCTTTTTTTCTTCTCGTGTATTATGAGACTATAAAGTATGGACATGAGATTTTATAGAGCATGGTCGGCTTCCGCATTCCATACGTAGCCACTTTTTGGATCGCAGGTTCTTGGGCAGGCGGGCTCAAAATTGGGCCTCCATTGTTCCATGCCCTACAAATAGCACCCATAATTCCATGATATAAAAATTGACAAGCGGACTTGTGGGCTGGCTAACTCAACATTTCATTTCTATGGTTCTGTGTCCTCCAAACAGCGGTCGCAGTTTCGCGATATACAAATTGACAGACGGACTCCAGGGTCGGAGGGGTCAATATTGCCATTGTTTGCGGATGGAAATCCCTATCAACTATCTAATAGTATCTAGAAACATTATTCTCAATACTAAATTAGCTCTTACTAGTGACAACTGGACACACTGGTACGAAACAATTGGCATCACACGCTCCGCAATATACAAATTGACTACCGGATTTCGACATTGTCCGCTCTTCCGTGTCACAAATTATGCTTTGAAATGTTTTGAGCGATACAATTTGAACATTGGGGCCATGCGTCTTCTGGAGAGACCTTGTCTTCTTCCCGTGTATTATCCCTTTCTAGTTATATACTTAGTCGCCTTTCTATGATCACGGTTTCTAATGTTGGCGTGTTGACATATCTTTATCTCCATCTATATCCTCACATGACGAATCTGACTGACCGTTGTTCCTTTTCATATTTAGTCAATTATATGCCCGCGGTTGTCGGGTTGGCGCTTTCAAACTATGTTGCTTCTTGTTCCGTGAGATATATTTTCCACTCAAAATTTCCATGATCTACAATTCCATCGTGGACTCCTTCGTCCTTTTTCCCTTTTTTTCTTCCCATGTATTATGGGACTATAAAGTATGGACATGAGATTTTATAGAGCATGTACGGATTCTGCATTTCATACGTAACCACTTTTTGGATCGCGTGTTCTCGGGCGGGGGGACTCAAAATTGGGCCTCCATTGTTCTATGCCCTACAAATAGCACCCATAATTCCGCGATATACAAATTGACAAGTGGACCTATGGGTTGGCTGGCTCAACATTGAACTTCTATTGTTTTGTGTCCTCCAAATAGCGCTCACAGTTTCGCAATATACAAATTGATAAATAGACTCCAGGGTTGGCGGGGTCGAGATTGCCTTTGTTTACGGATGGTAATCCTTATCAACTATCTAACAGTATCTGAAAACATTATTTCCAATACTAAATTATCTCTTACTAGTGACAACTGGACACACTGGTACGAAACAGTTGGCATCACATCCTCCACAATATACAAATTGACTACTGGATTCTGACATCGTTCGCTCTTCCGTGTTACAGATTATACATTGAAATGTTCCGAGCAATACAATTTGAATGTCGGGGCCTCACATCTTATGGAGAGACCTTGTCAGCCTGTTTTGGATCCTCCTGTTGTCGGGTTCATGAAATGTCCAATTCTTGGAAACTGTTTCGGGTTGCCGCTTTCGAAATCTATTGGATCTTGTTCAGTAATATACATCTTGCACTCAAAATTTCTGCTCTCTACAATTCCACCGCGCACTCAACCCTTTTCCCCTTTTCTTCTTCCTGTGTGTTATCACCTTCTAGTTATATACTTTGTCACCTTTCTATGATTGCGTGTTCCAGCGTTGTCGAGCTGACATATCTTCGTTTCCATCTATATCCTCACATGACGAATCCGATCGACCGTTGTTCCTTTCCATACTTACGCAATTTTCCATTATTTACGGATGGCAATCCCTATCAACTATCTAACAGTATCTGAAAACATTATTTTCAATTCTAAATTATCTCTTACTAGTGACAACTGAACACACTGGTACGAAACAGTTGGCATCACATCCTCCGCAATATACAAAGTGACTACCGGATTCCGACATCGTCCACTCTTTCGTGTTACAGATTATGCATTGAAATGTTCCGAGGGATAAAATTTGAACGTCGGGGCCTCGCGTCTTCAGGAGAGAGCTTGTCAACCTATTTTGGATCCTCCTATTGTCGGGTTCATGAAATGTCCAATTCTTGGAAACTGTTTTGGGTTGCCGCTTTTGAACTCTGTTGGTTCTTGTTTCGTAATATACATCTTGCACTCGAAATTTTCGCTCTCTACAATTCCACCGCGCATTCAGCCTTTTTTCCCTTTTCTTCTTCTCGTTTGTTATCGCCTTCTGGTTATATACTTTGTTTCCTTTCTATGATCGCGGGTTCTAGTGTTTTCAGGCTGACATATCTTCATTTCCACCTATATCCTCACATGACGAATCCGATCGACCGTTGTTCCTTTCCATACATAGGCAATTTTATGGTCGTGTTTGTCGGGTTGGCGCTTTCGAACTCTGTTTCTTCTTGTTTCATGATATACATCTTGAAATCAAAACTTTTGTCATCTACAATTCCACCACGGATTCCTCGAACTCGCAAGCTTCATTCTACCATGGTTCACAAATTTTTCAAAGCATCTGTCGTTGCCTTCCATCCCCACTAACTTCCTGTTGTTCCTAATATACATTGGTTGTGCTCTTACTAGTGACAACTGAACACAATCGTACGAAACAGTTGGCATACGGCCATCCGCAATATACAATTTGACTACCTAGTTCACATCGTGTATTCAAAATTTATGTGATCTACAATTCCGCCGCAGACTCCTTAGTCCTTTTTCCCTTTTCTTCTTCCTGTGTATTATGGCTTTCTGGTTATATACTTAGTCGCTTTTCTATGATCGCGGGTTCCAGCATTGGAGGGTTGACATATGTTTATCTCCATCTATATAATCACATGATGAATCCGATCGACCATTGTTGCTTTCCATACTTAGCCAATTTTAGGCGGTTTCGAACTCTGTTGCTTCTTGTTCTGAGATGTACATCTTGCACTCAAAATGTTTGTGCTCTACAATTCCACCGCAGACTCCTCGAAATCGCCAGCTTCACGCTACCATGGTTCACAAATGTTTCAAAGTATCTGTTGTTGCCTTCCATCCCCACTAACTTCTTGTCCTTCCTAATATACATTGGTTATGCTCTTGCTAGTGAGAACTGCATACACTGATACGAAACAGTTCGCATCCGCCCCTCCGCAATATAAAAATTGACTACCGGGTTCTGACATCGTCCCCTCTTCTGTGTTACAAATTACGCATTCAAATGTTCTGAACAATACAATTTGACCATCGAGGCCTCACGTCTTCTAGGGATACCTTGTCAGTCTATTTTGGATCCTCGTGTTGACGGGTTCACGATATCTCCAATTACTAGTCACTATTTCGGGTTGGCACATTCAAACTCTGTTGCTTCTTATTCTGTGATATACATATTGCATTCAAAATTTTCGTGATTTACAATTCCACCACAGACTCCTTAGTCCTTTTCCCCTTTTAGTCTTCCCATGTATTATCGCTTTGTCATTATATACTTAGTCGTTTTTCTATGATCGCGGGTACCAGCGTTGGTGGGCTGACATATCTTCATCTCCATCTATATCCTCACATGACGAATCTGACCTACCGTTGTTCCTTTCCATACTTAGCTAATTTTATGGCCGCGGTTGTCGGGTTGGCACTTTCCAACTCTGTTTCTTCTTGTTCCGTGCTATACATCGTGCACTCAAAACTTTTGTGATCTACAATTCCACCCTGGACTCCTCAAACTCTCAAGATTCACTCTACTACTGCTCACAAATGTTTCAAACTATTTGTCCCTGCCTTCCATCGCCATTAACTTCCTGTCCTTCCTGATATACATTAGGTATGCTCTTACTAGTGATATAAAAATTGCCCTCTGGACTCTCCTACCATACCCTCTTCGGTGTTATGTGTATTGCACTCAAAAATTTCCGAGACATACAAATTGAACTTTACGCCCTCACCTGCAACGGTTGTACCTTCTAACCCTGTTTTGAAGATGCTTTTTCCCGTGCCCGCGACCTCCGTACTTTCTTAGTATGCAATTAGAAACCTTTCATGGTAACAACTCATCATGCAGGAACCATCAACATTGTCATTAATGAGCAAAACGCTCGAGGAGATCTCCCATTATTATGCATTAAACCAAGATCTGCAGAGAGTTATTTTGTCCCTTCCGATTGTTCATCTCAAACACGCGTCTTTGTGTTGGCCCTTTCAAGAAATCTAGAATGCTTAATCATTCATTGTCGTATACGCCATGTTCGCATTTCTATGTATGAAATTACTAGTGTTTAATGTTAAGAATGCATCATGCAACACCCATTGATCTGAAAATAGAAGGTTGACTTGTTATGCTATGCAAGCATCCTCTACTTCATTAAAATAAACTTTACAGGACCTTGCTTCATGTGTTAAAATATGCAAGATAAATCATGTGTTAAGTTCATGCTTCTTCTTTTAAATGTTCATGTGTGAGAAAACGTTATTTTAGATGGTTAAATATGTACTTTAAATAAATACACAGCAACACAACTTGCAGCAAATAAACCATCAAACTCACAACAATAACAAGATGATAAAGGAGTTCACCCCTCTCCGGGCTACATCTCCTTGAGCCTCCTTCAATGGACTTGGCTCTCTGGGATTAATTTGTCAAAGATTCTTTTACAATCTGCTGCTCAACTCCAATGGAAAAATCGACTGTACCATTGGGATCAGAATACATAAAAACCCCAAAAATGACTAATAAAACTCTGAAAACGGATCATGGCTCATCCGGGCATGACCTCTTCTACATGTGGCCTTAAGCTTCCATGAGCTTCTCTATGGAAACAACACTTGTAAAAGTCCTCAAAAGCCTCTGAAACCTGTCCCAATGTGTTCAAAGCATAACAATTAGCCAAAAATGACTATTCAGTCACAGAAAATAAACTTGGACTCACCAAAACATGACCTCAATCAATGAGGACTTCAAGCTCCCTGGAGCTTCCTGAAACTTCAATGGTGCAAAACCTACAAAATAAGTCTTCAAATGGCTGTGAAAATAGTGCCAATGGATTCAGAACGTCCAAAAACCCCTAGCTGGGCTTTTACGGCACCTCATTCGACCAAAAAATGAAGAAGATAAGCTTCCTTGAAGTCTCCTCTTCAAGCTTGTTGTCTCTACATCTACAAATTGCACCCTTGTCATGCAACCTAGCACACACGCTTATTTAAGCGCAAAAACCTAGCACCGGGTGCAACCGTGCCAACGGTGCGAACTGTAGGACGGTTATGGGCACGCCAGCCCCTAACCGTCAAACTCGTGGGCATATGGGTCTTCCATAAGACCTCGGGCTAGTGCAAAAGAGTGCTCCATTTTCCAAACGAATGGAACAATGACAAATGGCGGGCGGATGTGTTAACCATTTGAACCACAAGTTAAAACCCAAAAACATGTGCGCTCTGTGTGTTGTGGTCGCATGTGGTGTATAAAACCAAGGGCTAACATTCAAAATCAAAACCTGCGCGCATACATGGTCACATAGCATAATACACATGTCCGCGGCTCTGTTATATATATGCGCACATTCACATATGCAATGGTCATATGGTACTTGTAATATAACCGCGGGTCGGGGCTAAGCCCCAGCCCGACCCCCCGCCATAATAAACAATAATTCAATTCAAATACAAATAAACCCGCATATGTAACAAGAACCAACGCATGGCGTGCCGGTTGGGCGGCCATTGCCAAAACGTTGTACGGTGGGAGGAGGTCTGGGGTTCGAGTTCGGTCGACTCCACAAAATTTTAAACAACAACCAATACAACGATGCCACGTGGCAGCCCATGACTGGGCCACGTGGCACCATGCCATTTGCCCAATAATTGCCACGTGTCGCAATGTGATTCGCCCAAATCTTCCAATGAGTGAAGGCCACGTCATCACCTGCCACTTGGACGTATGACCTCTGCCACGTCAGCGTACGGTCATGCCACGTCAGCATCCGTACGAATTGCACAGTCAGCATCCCTTTTTTTACATGTTTGACGATTCGAACAGATCGTGATATCTCTCGCTCCTGACGTCCGTTTGAGACGAAACAAGTTGCGTTGGGTTCGTGATGACGAGGGCTACGCTCTCGTTCGTTTTGAGGAAATTCCGAGAACATTTATTTTTGAGCTAAAATTTGACCCCTGGTCCAGATTTTGATCACCCATCCAAATTGTCATTAACGAACGAAAGTCTCGAGGAGATCTCCCATTCACACGCATTGCACCAAGATTTGCACAAGGTTATATTATCCCTTCCAACTTTTCATTTTATTCATCGTCTAGAGGAAACAAACGTTCTTGTAGAATTATGGCAGCGGGTCGACAACAGTTTTGTGGAGATACAGTAAATATCTTCGAACATGAGGACCAGAACTTCCAGTGGTCCAGGGCATACTTTTACTATTCATCCCATTATGCCCAGAAGGAAGTGATTTGGAGCTTTGGAATCACTCGTGCAGGTTGCATCTCTGAGATTTTTTACTGTAAGGAGGTGGTCTCTTGGTGCGCCGAAAAATATATTCCAAGCCAAATAATTATTCCATTGCGTGACCATTCTCTTGTTTCTTTCTCACCTCAGGTCTTCCGCAAGATGTTAAAATTGTCAGAGCCAACATTGACATTCAGAGGACAAGACTGCAAGCAATTCCTAGAAAAACATGACAACGGGTTGGACATCTTAGTCAAGTTCCTCGAAGACCCGACAACAGTTCCTGAATATATCACAAAGTTGTAGGTAAGTTCCTTTAGAAATCCATTCCAGGAAATTGCTTGGTTGTTTAGAAGAATAACGGGACGGGCATCCATGGCAAGCATTTCCCATATAATTATTTATATTTTGTACTTCACAGTCAAGGAACAATTCATTTTCGATTGGGGGAAGCTAATTTCGATTGAGATTTGTTCCCAGTTGTCACGATTCAAAGAATCGAATAAATTTTATATGTCTTTGTACTTGATTTTCGCAATAGTGCATTGTTGTCTGTTTCCAAAACTTTCTCTTTCCAATAAAATAAATTGTGGATTCGATCCAGTAACATTCTGGTACCAGGCCCTGTGGAGGCACAAGGCCTCCCATTGTTTTTATGAAGTTTTTAATGGCTTTGTCTCAGTTTTCAAAGATTTATTGTTATGGAAGGATGCTCCGCAGATGTTTGGCCAGGCAACCAGGTTTTTGAACAGGAAGGGCACACTTGAACAAAAGGAAAATCACAGTGTACTCATGGTATTTGGCTCTAAGGAAAATCATGATTTCCTTCCATGCCACATCACGGACAAGATGTTTGTTGCAGAAATAGCAAGGTAATACAACCACTGGTTGCATTTTTTCATGATAAGAAAAAAAAACAGTTCATTCCTCTGCCCTAGAAAGTTGGAGACTGCGTCTCCAGAAATGTAAAAAAGATTGACGAATTTACCGGCCATTTCAAGAAATTGAACCTAACGTATGCTGAAAGGCTAAAAGGGTTCGACCCTGATGGAATTTTTCGAGAACATTTACTGGCAATTGGATTTAATAACTCTTTTTATCCATAGACACCTCATCGAAGACAGGGACAGTGACGACAACAATCCTGCTTCTAGCGATTGTGATGCACACACATTGCAAAGCACAACTGAATTGTACAGACAACCGGGAAAAGTATCTAGTGAGAAGAGTGCCCAGTCCCCCATCGACACTCCCTAGAGCATGAAATCACGGAGCATCGCTTCAACGACCCACCCCAGTAATAAAGAAACCCAGAAATCTTCGAACGGAGGAGGAGATAAGAACCCTCCTCGCATAAAAATTGATAGTTCTCACAAAATTCCACTGACAAAGAAGAGAAAAAACAATGCAGGGCAGGCAGACGAACCCGAAATTGAAAGTGAACAGGTGCAATTTGAAATTGAAACTGATCACATGCACAAAATTGGGTCATCCGCACTGGAAACAACTGAGACCGAATTGTTTTACGAAGATGAATCCTTCATATTCTAGAGCGTTGTTTTTGACAGCCAATCTAAAAGTATGGTCATTGAAAAGAGAAATGTAACAAACAGGAAAGACAAATCCCTTATAGCTTGAACATAGGCGAATTTTTAAGGAGAATATTAAGGAGAATTTTTTTTAAATGGGAGGCCATAATTTTTGTGAAGATTTTGTAGGATGATTTGCATAAAGAGATTGGCCTAAATATATTGAAAGAGGTTGGATTGGCTTCTTTGAGGACTAGAGCGAGGAAGGTAGAGTTGGTATTCCACCCAAGCCGAAAGGATCTCTGTGAGTAAAGCAACATGTGCTTCAAATAATGTTTTATTAGATCCAAGAACTACCTGTAGAAAGAGATGGAGAACCCATCCAAGCCTGGGGCCTTATCGGATCCCAAGCTCCATATGGTAGCATAAATTTCAGAATAAAAAATGGGAAAAAAAGAGCCTAATTTTCTTCTCTGGATACAAAAGGAGGAATATTTTCTAGAATAACAACCATATTGGAAGGACCAACCTCATTCTTTTATGTAAGGAGATCAGAGAAGAGATTTTTAGAAACCATTTTTATATCAGAGAAGTCAGTTAATTGGGTGCCATCTTCTAGCTAAATACTAGCCTTGGTTTGGTTATGGAAGAACATTGTGTTTCTGTCCCCAACTTGAAGCCATAAGCTTCAGGATTTTAAGCACCAATGTTCCTCTTCCTTTCTAACAACATGATGGTATTGAACTTACAGTTCCATCTCTTGTTGCAAATCAACTATCATGTTTTCAGTTTCCATTCCTTTTTGGAAAACATCCAACTTCAATTTGAGTTCTTCTTTTTTCCTTTTGGGGGGATAAAAAAACAATTGGCCCAATTCTCAAGGACAACCTTGACCATAATAAGCTTTTGTTCCTAGATATAAACATGGGTAACAGGGACCCATTTTTTCCAGGCACTTTCCACCAAATTTAAAACTTCAGAATAGTTAAGCTAGATGGGGTTAAAAAAAAATGGATCGGTCCAAATTTAGGGATGGGGGTGATGAGTAGGGAGATTGGCTTGTGGTAAGAAGTGAGAGAAGGCATAATGTAAGATTTGATGGATTTTTCTTGTAGAAAGCTATTGTGCACCAGAAACCGATCCAATCTAGTTGCAATGTGGCTTGGTCCCAGTCGCATATTGGACCAGGTGAATCTACCTCTTTGCAGATTGATATCTAGAAGATCCCATTCTTGTATTATTTCTTCCATTTTCAGCCAGAAAGGATCCCCGCCAAAAATCCCTCCTTATTTTTCTGCACTTTTCCTGACTACATTGAAATCTCCAACAAGAATGCAATCCATAGAGTACTCTGTTCCTGCAAGATTATTCAAGGATCTCCAACAAGCATATTTATCTGGAGATCTATTTAACATATATACATTGATAATGATAAAAAATTTATTGGACTAAATTGACTTGAATTTTGTTAACATCCAATGTTGAGTTATGTAACTAGAAATTAGAATTACCTCATCTTTTTTCCATATTGTACACTACCCACCTAAAGCGCCTCTTCAGTCGATGGCAATGGATGCATTGGAGTTCCAATGTTTGTCCCCTATATTTAAAGTCTCAGATGCACTCAATTTGGTCTCTTGGATGAGGAGATTTGGGGCTTTTATCTTCTTAGAATATCTTTGACGGCATTAACTTTGAGATCATTGCCCAACCCCTTGCAGTTCTAAGAGACCAGCTTCATCATTTAGAAGGATTTGATTGGATACCACATCTATTACCAGTATTTCCTCCAGGATTCTTCATAGATTTGGAGCCACCTATCATTCTAGGAACAGTTTTCTGAGCACCAAGAAATATGTATTTATTTGCTTTCTCCTCATGAACCATTTTGGATGGTTTCTGACCAAATTGTCTTGGTACAATTTCTTCAGATGCTCAATATTCCATTTCTTCATCCTCTACGCTTTCACTCTCAGATGTGTATCTAGATTCTAAAAAAGTGTTCTATGCATCTTTGAAAGTCTCCTTTTCATTCATACCAGTGATAGAAACTCCAGTGATAGCTGGCACTTCAAAGAGAATATGCTTCTCTTCGTGGGATTTGATGAGACCAATAGAAAAAGAGGGGCTCGAAATTGAAAGAGTTGAAGGTTCACATGGGCTTCCATAGATTCCAAGGTGGCCCCCACCGCAGGTTCCATGCATTCCTCATCCATAGATAGTGCCTCGTAATTGTTCTTTGACACAAATCCTTCATCTTGGTTGGCCTCAATGATCCTGTGATTTGGTGATAGAGGGGATGGATTTCTGTTACTCGGTCTAGAGGAGGAGGAAGGGTTCGAATTTGTAGGGGGACCCGAAGAATAGGGGCTTTTATTTCCTTTCCCACTACTAGAGTTCAAATATTTTTCATGCGAACCAAATTTCCATGTGACCTCTTGCCACTACCCTTCCTTATTTGTCCCCAATGGGTTTTGGGTTTCTGCTTTCTTACAATTCTTGGAAAATTAGCCATATTCATGGCAAGCCTTGCATTTAAATGGGAATTGTTCATAATCAAGTTGTTGAACATGTTACCAATTGTCCAGTGCAATGAGCACGGATTCAACGATTTGCTTCTCCAGATCTACTTCCACACAGATTCGGGCACAAGAGAAAATGTTATCTTTGGGTTCCACTCGATCAATATATTTCCCTATCAAGTTCCCAATACTTCACAGAGCTTCATCACTCCAACAATGGAGTGGGAGGTGGGGCAACCTGACCCAAACCGAAACTGCAGAGGGGACGTCATTTTCTGGGCTAAAATCATGGGTCCATTTATTAAGATACATGCCCCATGTACCTAAAAAGTAAGGACCGCTTCAAAAGATCAATTCACGATCTTCTTTAAGCTCGAACAGAAAATAAATAAAAACCTCGGCCACAGAAGAAATGATTCAAATAGCCTTTGATGAGAGGGTTCCAATTTTTTTCCAACCATGAGGCCATAGTTTTTGGTGAAGGCCAGACCCCTGTGAACTGGCCGATCGGACCCCGATCTACAAAAGAAAGATATTTCTTCCTTGATGTTAATGGAGGAATTATTACTTCTGGGATTTCATCAATATTTTTACGAATTTTGTCGGTTGGGATTTCACCTTCTTGATTGAAGTTACCATCATGTCCTGGAAAGCCTGAGCTTCAACATCCGGAGGGGAATGTTTCCCCCCACCCCCCACCATCGATGTCCATGCAACCAATCAAAACGAGGGTTTCAAAAAAAAACAAAGCGCTCTCCTCTCTCTCTACCATTGTTAATAAATATTATATAATAATGAAATCCAAGATTAAAAAATAAACTATTTTTATCCTTTTGTAATATGTTTATTCCTAATTCTATTCAATGTTCCTCTTCCCCCCCCCAAAAAAAAAAAGGAGTGAGTTAATAAGTGGAAAAACTTGTCAATGGGGTATATCCTAGAAAGATTGTGAGAAGTTATAGTTATCCTCTCCACCACCCAAGTTTAATTTTTGCTAGTGAGATGTTGATCTCTTATTGAGCATATCGTTGATCTCTTATTGAGCATAGGGAAGTGCCCAACAAATTTCCCTAAGAAAAATATTTCACAAAAAATAAATCGGACATGCTCAACTTTTTGAAATTTCCCCAAGAAAAATATTTCACAAAAAATAAATCAGACATGCTCAACTTTTTCGAAGTGTTTATTCTTTTAGGAAAGACAAAATTCCATCCTAATTTGCTCATTTTTTGAAATTCCAATAATTTAGATCATTTTAAAATAAACCAAAATTCCTAAAAACAAAATTCCATAATCAAAATTCCTAACAATAAGATGGATACTATAACTTTGTCAACTAGATTTTGCTCGGGTGGTTGGGAGAAATGATTGTTATCTTCCCCACCCAGATTTAATTCTTGCAAGTGACATGTTGAGCTCATAACGAATATATTGTTGTAATGGCTTCGAGCCTTATTATTGACCAACCTTATACCTTAAATATTCTAAGGTTTACCTTAAATACCATCCTTTAAATAAGGGAAAGTACTCAAAATTTATATTCTCGAAAAACGAAAAAATAAAACTATAACTTATAACAAAAATTTCACCAACTTAAAAATAAATTAAGAATAAATAAATTAAGAAAATAAATAAATTCACCCCTTATTAAATTACTTACAAATCATGAAAACAATTCATTACTTTAAGTAAAATATTCGCTCTTTCAAATTTTCATAGAAGTAGTGCGGGTGCATATCTCAAAAATAAATTTTCTTTGCATCGTAGATTAAGGTCTCCTAAAGTTCTATCAACTCAAGAATTTAAATATTTAAAAATAATATCTCATAGATATGACGCACTTTCAAATATGCTTTAGAGGTTTTATATCAACATTTGAAGAACAGAGGAAGGTGACATGTATGTATCAATCACATGATTGTTATATTATATTAAGTGTTGTAATTGTTCGAGTTTAATATTTTTATATTAAGTGTTTTCATTGTTCGAGTTTAATATTTTTATATTAAGTGTTGTCATTGTTCAAGTGGGTGTTTTGCTTATATTTTAAGAAATTTTTATCTAAGTTAAAAGTTTAATATTTTTTTTTTTAAAATATTAATTTTTTTTAGTTTGGAAAATTTTTGGGGTTCAATTTTGTTTATGGATTAATTTTCATGTTTTTTTTCAAAAAATGATTTGCCAATTTTCGTTTTTTCTAAAAATGATTCACCCAAATTTTATATGTTAGCACTTAATCTGTAGTGACAAAATTTTCGCTATCAGTATGCCTCATAAAGTTTTGGTCTTCCAGAAGCTAAGTGTAGATTCAAAGGGTTTTGTCTTTGATGAGGTATTAAACATCCGGTAGCGGATTTATCAAAAATTCAAAAGGACTCGCTACAAGAAGTTTAAAGTTTCGGTAGCTAAACCCTCATGCTATGCAAAATGTGTTGCGGGAAATGCTTGGTTTCAATAATGTTTACTAAAGGATCGGGGTTTGAAATTCACTTTATGTAGAGGTATTGTTATTTTTATCAAAAATATTGGGTTGTAAGCCCAATCTCCAATTTGCATAAAGCCACATGCCACCAAATTCGACCAACAAGCTACTAAACTTCCAACCAAGAGCCAAGGCATCAAGAAAGCATCCACACATGGAGCACCAAGGAGAGAGGCCTACATAAGTTGTGCTCAACGCGTCGATCTATTGGAGGTACGCTTGTCTTTATCAATCATAATAGTTGATTACATCGTGTGCATATGGGATTATTCCCATTACAAAATAAAAGGGGCCTTGCTTTAGCGCCAACATGCATTGAACGTCAAGAGACAGAGTAGCACTCAGGTGTCTAACAAGCATTGAAATATCATCTAAGCACCAACACAAGAATCTCATGAGATCGTCCAAGTGTGAGCTAGATGCCAAGCACTGAGACCTAATGTCAAGTGCTCCATCTAAGCGCCAAAGTGAAATGGTTTCAATGTCGTTTTGGTTTCATTTCAAGAGTTGTTTTGTTTTTTGGATGTCTCACGGTCTTATGGCCACACCATTGCACAACGGGTTGCATTGTTTAATAGCATAAAACTCATGTTTGCAAATAAGTCTGTCATCATTGTGTGTAATAAGATTGGTTTGCAGTCAAAAATTATTTCATATTTGGATACAAAGTTTAAGCATTCAAAGGCAATTTGATATTAGATAAGACAGGTGGAAAAGTAGGTGGTTAATTTTGGTCAACAAAGGATTCCTCAATTCTTGGATAAATGAATAACTAACACATTAAGGTGTCGACTAGCCTCATCAACTTATCCATAGTCAACTTCAGATCCTAGATCTCGAGGCATTAGCTGAGGCATTCATCTATCATGTGGCAGAATTTCGAGGAAGCATCTCTAACATTTCCAAATTTCCGGTAGCGACCTCCATACACGAAAATTCAAATGTGTTATTGGAAGTTTTGTATGTGATAGTTTTGTATGTGATTGTTTTAGAGGTCAACTTCCAGCGTGATTTTTGACCAAATGAAGAGGAATTTCAAAAATATAAAACATGGGTTTTTTCCAACATGGGCCCAATTAGGTGTTCATTTGTAGTTTCCCGAAATAAGGAATGGTTTATGATCTGTGAGTGGATCTTTGAAGGGTATTTTTCCAAATTTCACTTTCCTAGAACAACTCCCAGTCAGAGCATCCACTTCATCATTTCGACTTGGGGATAAAATTTCTCCTCCTCCTTGATCATTTGAGAGAGCACATAAAGGATATGTGAGTTGGTTTTAGATCCACCTATTAAGGGATCACGAGTTGGTTGTACATCCACATTTCTAGAGGCAATTATCCAACATTTGAAAACTATATAGATGACATTTGAAGATAACAAGGGGATCTTCCTTTGGAAGGAAGCAGGGGGTTCAGTTCTAGGATTTGGAAATTGGTTGTAAAGATGTATTTTTTGTATGAAGAACTACAGACTTATTGCATATGTCACATTATTGAAGAATTCTTGGGAGTTCAATATCAGATTGTATCTCTTTATGTTCGCACCCTCTTTTCTTCTTATTTGAATGAGATGAATATCAATGTAGCATACATTAATGGTCTATGATTTATAGATTCTTGAATAATCAAGCCTTGTTGTGATTGCCTATATTTCATAACTTTCATTTAAGTATTTATGTTCATAATTGGAAAGCATTTTTTTTTTATTGAATATTCAACCCTGTGAATGTATTAGCTTGTGAGATTAATATATTTATATATGCGCTTCTCCTTTCTTCCCTCTATCACTTATTTGATCCAAAGTGTCTGAATATTGATTTCATTCACCTTTAATCCATGAGATGTAATAGATGAGTCTGAGAGTTGTCCTTGATTTTGATATCCCAATCCCAGTTAACCTGATCCACCAACCAACCTACAAAGCATTATCAATTTCTATTCAAGATGTGTTAGGCATTCTCTTTTGCAGCCAAGAGAAATCTCTAGCACTATAGAATAAAATTATTTTGCCCTAAAAAAACCCAAATTTTATAGAAACTATACAGAATTCTTAGAAATTGAATATTTTTACAAAAAATATCGCCAAACATTGTATAGTTTGCATATTAAGGACTAGTAAGATTCGTTAAGGTTTCTATATTTTGAGATAAATTTTCATCCTTAAAATTATCCTTGAGATCATCTAATATTGTCTCTTCATATATAATATGAGTTAGATAATGGACTCATTTTTAAGAGAATTTGTGGTGACTAATTTTTTCATATCTTAACCTTTTTATAATAAATTGTAGGTGGTTTTCATGTTTTTCGTCTCACTTGGAATATGTCAAAATATTAATCAGAATTTCAAGTACCAATTAATCTTAATATTTATTAAATATGCTATTTATTAGGTATTTAAAGGTAGTCGATGTATTAGTTAATTTGAATAGTGACATTACGATTCTATAATTACCCTAGTACATTTTGTCAAATATCTTCTTAAATATATATTTATGTTTAATCCAATCCTAATAGTATTTAGGGTTCAAATAAAATTCATAGAAGACTTTCACTCGAACTCTCATATGATCAAATATGTTATAAATCCCAAAATATGTTATAAGCGGCTCTCACGAGTATAGGCAGACGCAGGCTCAGTGTAAGCTTCCCGAAAATCGGCCCCAAGCAGTCGCCTCGGCCCCAAAACGTCGCCTCAGGGCAACCTCCGCCAACCACTGAAACACACGCGCCCAAAACTGATGCAGTGATACGCGGCTTGCCACATCACAGAGTCCATAGGGAACGAATCCTCCGCTTCCATCTGTTGAACCTCAAAACTCTCTTCTCCCACCACGTTGCCTAAGACTCGCACCCTGGTAATGTCTCACGCCCGCACCCGCCCTTCTCAATGGAATCCAGGGATACGACAAGGTTAGTCACAGAGCCCGCAAAGCCGAAACCCTAACTCGACTCTGTTTTCTGCACTGACTTATCAAGTGAGTTTCATGACTTGTATATTCCTACTCCTTTATGCACAAACTTGTATATTCTTCTTATCAAATACAGTAATCCATTAATAAAGCAATACACTTTTAATTGTTAATCTTTGATATCTATGACATACCTCAGAAGTCCTTGGAACTTTCTTTTATATTCACATATAAACATTATAGACATTGATGCTTACTTGAGGTTATGAAATTCATTTACTTTTTTTCATAATAATGAATAAAAATGTATCTTTGTATAAAATATTTTTATATTAATTGCATTGAAAGTAGTGAGGTCTATTTACAATTCAATATGGATGAGATGTGTAATGTCATATCATCCATAATATTGATAAATAAAATTGAAAATGATTATAGTTTGTAAAAAAATAAAATTAAAAAAGCTGACCATAATAATAATAATAATAATAAAATAATAAAATAAACCAACATAGATCCATCTTGACTTAATCTTTCAAGCGTCAATATGTTTGTGTTTTGATTTCCTTTTTATCATTATTGGTGTTTAATAGATCTATGATTAAGATGAATCTATCATCTATGTTGGTAGATATCTCAATGGGTTAGCTCAACCTGTTGTACCAATGTTGCATTACATTTTTATAGTGCTTCAATAACCTAAGTTTCAATGTAATTTTTGTGTGACATTGGATATAACTATTGATTATGGTCTCTCCATTGACATGTATATCAATGGATCTTGCCACCGCTTTTAGAAGATCACCTGACGACCTCATGACCTTCAAAAGACTACATAATGACTTAGCTATAACATCATTCTGAGTTCCCTCGAGAATGATTTATTTGAAGGAAATCATTAGCTCGGCATGTTTGAAAGACAAACTCAATGATGCCACAACTAAAAACTACAACATATAGTGGTATGCTTTGTCTATATATATCGAGATAGGAGTGATCGTTGAAGCCGATGGAAGTGAATATGCAGGCCACAGACATATTCTTGGAGGAGCTCATCAAGATAATCTATGTTTTGGAGACATCCAAAACTATAATTCATTTAATAAAACACTATGATTAAATTCATTAATAGAAATCTTAAGTATTATACTTAGAGAAAAATAATGAAGGGTGAAGGCATTACCAATTTTAATGGAGGTAATATGAAGTTTGGAAGTTGTGACTCCCTTACTTAGCCCACTGACTAGTACCACTCCGTCAAACACCAACATGTACTTCATCCTTCCTAATTTGAATTCTATGAACTAATGGCTTTTGCACTCAACAATTCTTCTTCTTCTCTCTCAAGTGCTCTAGTTGACAATGTAAGCAAAGAAAGAAAGAGTTATCAATTAGAGAAAGGAGCTTGTGCCTTTACTCTAGAATTTTCAAAAGTGTATTTCAAATTGTTGTGCTTGAGAGATTTTAGGGATACTATCCAGTAGGAGGGTTATCACCTTGCCACCTATGCATTACTTCACGATAAGTTAACACGTTAAAGGAATCAAGTAGATTCAATGATAACCTCCAAATTAAAAACCAACCACCAAACTTAAGGGAGAAGATTTGTGGAAGTTTTTGAACATAGGGACAAAAGTGGAAAATCGCACAAGCTAGGAAAATGGTAGCAAACATGAATTGATTTAGTTGGACACCATTGCTTTCATTTCACAGAAAAAATTGCAATTATTAATGACTAGAGAACATCATTGTTGTTAGATAAATTGAAATTACAATAGCTAGTTAGAATTGTGAAATGAGAAAAACCTGCAATTATTAGTGACTGGAGAACATCATTATTGTTAGATAAATTGAATTTACCTTAGCTAGTTAGAATTGCAAAATGTAGCACATGCATTATTATATAGGTATGATGTAACAAAACATGACTTTTTATTTTTCCAAAAATACATAAACAAATGATATAAAGTTGTCACCTTTGTGACTTCTCTATAAATATATGTGGTTGTGGCTCTTGGATAAATATACCACATTAGAGCATAGCAAATGTTGTAACCCATAACTGATTGTTATTATTATTATGATTAAGAAAGTGAAATACCAAATAGCTAGCATGAGGAAGCAGTCTATATGTCTGGTAAGTACCTGATTTGCATTTTTGGTTTACTAGAATATAAAGCATGTTGACAAAACTATATCCATTAGGACGCTTGAGGAAAGTTATTATTAGTCCCTGTCGTAGGCATAGAGGGACTATAGCGATCGATAATTCGTTGACTTCGTATTAGTTTGTCCTTTCACCACAAATATTTCCATATAATCTATTGTTGGAACTAGGGAACTGAAAAGATGGATTTTTATATAATAAAAAGTACCATATTTGTCATGATCTAATTGGACAAGGGATTGGAGGTCTTATTCCGGCTTCGCTATTCCCAATGTTATATATGTTGGCATATCCAAATGATTTGATCGTAAATGGTCTTTTTGAATCATATATTTTCTTATGCATTGGTCGAAGGTGTATTAATGCTAGCATTAGTTCGAATGTTTGGTTTAGCATTTTCTGCTAGCTAAATTTATGGCAATGTTTGATATGCTAGCATATCCAAAGTTTGGCCTTCGAATACATTCTCCGTTGTTGGAACTATTGTTACATAAATTATAATTATTATTTTGGGGATACATCGGGGAGCTGCCACATTGCATTCTTTTCTTAAATGTTTACAAAGCATTTTTGACAGACTTTTTACCTAACAGGATTGACACCGTTGAATGTTTACTTAGCATGCTTGTTACAATACATTTTCTTCCATTTTTATTTATTTATATGCTTCAGCGGCATTGTTGGTTAAGTGGTTCATGCTTGTTTTTTTCATCTCCATTGATTTCTTATTTGGTTGTTGTTGTTGTTATTGTTTTCCTATTGGTGTTGTTGCAATGTGCACATTTGGGGTTGTGCAACCATGATTGGAACTGCGTCATTCCTGGTGGACTGGTTGTTGCTTTCTTCTTTGTACGTTGTGTGCTGCTTATTGTTGTTTTATTCGAGTTTGCAGGGTTCAGGTCCTGCAGCTGCAGTTGGGCCTTTTGGTGCTTCTTAACTAGGTTGTTATTTGTTGCTTGTTCTTGTTTGCCTAGGGTTTGCAATGTTGGGATGTTGCATATGCTGTTGGATCTGTTCTTACATTCTTTTGCAATGGACTATCCATACAATACTATTAAGATAAAATAACATAGAAACAAATTTGCAGTCGATGTAAATTGCATCTCTTACGCATTGAACCAGAGTTTGTCGGCCTCAAATTATATTTCATTCCTGGCAATGTTTTTTCCATGGTTTATGTTTTACTATGGTTTCATAGTTATGAGAGTAAGTTTTGTTGTGAGAGCGATATAGCTGTTCTTTCCCTTTTTTCCCTCTTGTAAACTATGTTTTTGGTTCTATAGTTTATTGTGTTTTTGTGGTCATTCCGACCGGCCGTCGTTTGGTTGCATACTTAGCTAGTTTTGTTGACGCGGCTTCGCGGATAGGTATTATCGAACTATGGCAGCTAGTTTTTGGTGTATACATATTGCACCCAGAACTTTCATGCTCTACAATTCGACCCCGCACTTCTCGAACTCACAACCGTGCCTCTGCCTGCGATGAGTTTGTCTATTGTACCTACCTTTCCATACTTAGTCCAGTTTTCAAAGTTTGGCGAGTTGACGCCTTTCCGGGTTCAGAAAATTTAAAATCATTTGTCACTCCCCTCCATCCCAGCTACCTTCTGCCATTCCCAATAGACATTAATTATGCTTTGAGAAGTCATAACCGACCAGACAAGTTCGAAAATATTGGCTTTAATAAGCGGAAAGATTGAGGACATCTCCCATTAAAATGAATAGACAAGCGAATATTATGGGATCTAGTAATTTCTTTTGCCTGCATTTTGAATTTGCAAAAAAAAAAAAAAAATCCTCTTTTAGTTTTCTTAAAGGCTTCAGCATAGTCCACGAACGTGTCACCAACAGAGGCCTTGACATCATTTCCCTCTTTAATATTGTGCATATCTTAGATGTCAGATTTGAGAATCTGCTCGAATATGGGAATGTTGATACATGCTATTAGTCACTATTCAGGGTACATATTCGAAAAGATTGGCATTAATAAGCAAAAATATCGAGAACATCTGTCATTAAAACAAATTAAAACAAAATCTACGGAAGATTGTCCAGCGTTGCTTTTAAATACTTATTGGCATTTCTCTATATTATCAAAGAGTTTCTCTTTACGATGCCTTTGTTATAATGTTCTTGGTCATGGACATGTAAGACAAGTTAGAGATGTGATTAAGGCCCAAATGAAAGAAGAGAGACTAGTTTTATGTGACGTGAAGAACAAGTATCTTCTGGTAGGTGTTCTCACTATATTTGATGCTTTAGTTGGTTGAAAAGCCTGTCTTGGATTTGTTTGTTGAACTTCTTTGGTTTTTTGTTGGGAGTTGTAATGGATTTTTAGATCACGTGCAAAATACTACTTCGTTGAAGTATATAGTTTCTTTGAACAACACAGATTTGGCAAGTGTATCAATTTATGCAGATCCCAGAAGAATTTCTCTTCCTCGGGGGCGTTGCACTTATCATGGGTTGCAAAAATGGTCTCTAATGTTCGTAAATGATGCGAAATATGGCTTTATTTGAGAATGTAACCAAAGGCGGGTAACAAAAATTGTATGGGTGGATAAAACGACATATTATCACTACAAAAGTTTTTATTTCAAAGTTTGTTGAGCTACTTCTAGGTCTGGTAGCCGTCTTGAGAGATAGCCATGTTCTTTGTCAAGGTTTGTTCATTTTCCCCTAGATGTAGTTGCAGTCTCCACAGATTTGGCGTCATCTTCGAACATTCCAGACCTTTCTGTGGGCTGCCATATCTGCCACCGCTATGACGAAAGATATATTCTTATGCGATCTGCAACATTTGATACACTTTCCAGCCCTGTGATGCCCAAAGAAGTTATGTGCCTCAACAGAATAACATTTTGCAGTTGGCTTGGACGTTCCTTCCAATTTACTGTAATAAAACAAAGAAGTTCAGCATACAAATCTTCAGGCATGATTTTCAACCAAACAAATGATTGAATACAAGAAGAATAACAGTGACAACATACTTGTTTTTTCCCGTCTCGTAGCTAATGTCACATAAAACGACTCCCTCGACTTTGAATTTGGCTTGAATCGCATTTTCTAAGTTGTCTCGGATGTCAATGGTCAGGAACATTGCAAGGAAAGCACCTTAAACCCCAAGTTTTCGACGACAGAGGGAAATTAATACTTGGCAAAGAATGGAATGTTGAATAACCAACGATTGCAAGCAGGCCATATCTGGAAGAGACAAGCTATTCAAAAAACTGGAATAGATCTAGTTCGCAGTACCAATTAAGTCGAAGACCCGCAATTTATACTCAACTCGTTTTTTGCGAATAAAGGATTTGATCGTCAAGAAAATTATGAACAAGCTTCATCAATGTACATATTTTTTTTGGGTTGATGGCAGGCCAAATCACAATCATTGTGGAAAATAATCTTACATGTATTTTGTAACCCATATTATTTTAATATATAATAATTGTGGTTTATTTTTTTATAGTGTTTTCCAATCTCTGGTATTGCTTTTCATTTTATTTTTTTCCTTTTTTCCCTGTGTGTCGTTAAACATGGACGGCAAGCCTTTCTTTCTGTTGCTTAGTGCTTCAATTTAAATAAAGGCTACTCTGTTCGTTGCTTGCATTTTACATTGAAGAATAATTTGTCATAGGCCATACTTATGTGGCGATGGCCCTATACTTAAAGAAAGAAATTGGAGGACACGTCCTGCTTTCATTCTTCAGGTCCCGTAAATAGAATGAATTAATGACTTACAACAAGGCAGCTCAAGTATTGACGCAATGTTCTTGTTCAATATCTTGCATATATTGCAGCTTCTTCTATTTGATAATATTCATGCATATATAGTAATATGAGTACTATTGGAGTAAATATAAAAAATTCCTCTTGGGAAAAAGTTAGGCAATTATCTGGCCACCCTGTCTCGGGTTTGCGGTATTGAAAAAACTATGTTCAGTGTTTTGTCATATACATCTTGCAGGCAAAGAGCTTCCGTGATCTGCAATTTATGCTTTAACTAGTCATAACTCACCAGGGGTTGGAAAATCTTGGCATTAATAAAGGAACGGCAGAAGCTGCCTTGCTTAGTTAAATCACACCAAATTTTGATTACATTTAATTTAATTTATATATTAATGTTTATGGAGAGTCGGTGTTTGCTCATGTTGTTTCAAGGAATACAAGATGAATAGATGATAACGAATTTATCTCATTGAAACCACAATGCAAATTCATGTTTCTTGTTGCGTTATATACATATTGCAGTCAAAACTTTCGTGGTTTCAACAAAATTTGTGAACCGAAGAGCATCCTGGAAATTGGGAAATCATTTGCATTTGAAACAGAAACAATCCATTAATATATATTAGTATGAATACTATTCAAATAAATATCAACTTTTTTTCCATTAATACATATTAGTATGAATACTATTGAAATATATATCAAACCTTTCTCTTGGCCAATAGTTAGCCAATTATCTGGCCACCAGGCCCCGGCTTGGCGATATCCAACACCTATGTCCCTTGTTCCGTCATATACATGTTGCAGACAAAGAAGTTCAGTGATCTACAATTTATGCTTTTACTAGTGAGAACCCACCAGGGATTCGAAAACATTGTCGCGTGTCTTCTAGAGAGACCTTTTCTTCTTCCCGTGTATTATCCCTTTCTAGTTATATACTTAGTCGCCTTTCTATGATCGCGGGTTCCAACGTTGGCGTGTTGACATATCTTTATCTCCATCTATATCCTCACATGACGAATCCGACCGACCGCTGTTCCTTTTCATATTTAGTCCATTTTATGCCCGTGGTTGTCGGGTTGGCGCTTTTGAACTATGTTGCCTTGTTCCGTGAGATACATTTTCCACTAAAAAATTTTGTGATCTACAATTCCACTGCGGACTCCTTCGTCCTTTTTCCCTTTTTTTCTTCTCGTGTATTATGAGACTATAAAGTATGGACATGAGATTTTATAGAGCATGGTCGGCTTCCACATTCCATACGTAGCCACTTTTTGGATCACGGGTTCTCGGGCAGGTGGGCTCAAAATTGGGCCTCCATTGTTCCGTTCCCTACAAATAGCACCCAGAATTCCACGATATAAAAATTGACAAGCAGACCTGCGGGCTGGATGACTCAACATTTCATTTCTATTGTTTTGTGTTCTCCAAACAGCGGTCGCGGTTTCGCGATATACAAATTGACAGACGGACTCCAGGGCTGGCGGGGTCAAGATTTCCATTGTTTACGAATGGAAATCCCTATCAACTATCTAACAATATCTAGAAACATTATTCTCAATACTAAATTAGCTCTTACTAGTGACAACTAGACACACTGGTATGAAACAATTGGCATCACATGCTCCGCAATATACAAATTGACTACCGAATTCCGACATCATCCGCTCTTCCGTGTCACAGATTATGATTTGAAATGTTTTGAGCGATACAATTTGAATGTTGGGGCCATGCGTCTTCTGGAGAGACCTTGTCTTCTTCCTGTGTATTATCCCTTTCTAGTTATATACTTAGTCACCTTTCTATGATTGCAGTTTCCAATGTTGGTGTGTTGACATATCTTTATCTCCATCTATATCCTCACATGACGAATCTGACTGACCATTGTTCCTTTTCATATTTAGTCAATTATATGCCCGCAGTTGTCGGGTTGGCGCTTTTGAACTATGCTACTTCTTGTTCCGTGAGATATATTTTCCACTCAAAATTTATGTGATCTACAATTCCATCGCGGACTCCTTCGTCCTTTTTCCCTTTTTTTCTTCCCATGTATTATGGGACTATAAAGTATGGACATGAGATTTTATAGAGCATGTATGGATTTTGCATTCCATACGTAGCCACTTTTTGGATCGGGTGTTCTCGGGCGAGCGAACTCAAAATTGGGCCTCCATTGTTTTGTGCCCTACAAATAGCACCCAGAATTCCGCGATATACAAATTGACAAGTGGACCTATGGGCTGGCTGGCTCAACATTGAACTTCTATTGTTCTATGTCCTCCAAACAGCGCTTGCAGTTCCGCGATATACACATTGACAGACATACTCCAGGGTTGGTGGGGTCGAGATTGCCATTGTTTACGAATGGTAATCCCTATCAACTATCTAACAGTATCTGAAAAACTTATTTCCAATACTAAATTAGCTCTTACAAGTGACAACTGGACACACTGGTACGAAATAATTGGCATCACATCCTCTGCAATATACAAATTGGCTATCGGATTCCAACATCGTTCACTCTTCCGTGTTACAGATTATACATTCAAATGTTCTGAGCGATACAATTTGAACGTCGGGGCCTCGCATCTTCTGGAGAGACCTTGTCATCCTGTTTTGGATCCTCCTGTTGCCGGGTTCATGAAATGTCCAATTCTTGGAAACTGTTTTGGGTTGCCGCTTTCGAAATCTGTTGGTTCTTGTTCCGCAATATACATCTTACACTCGAAATTTCCGCTCTCTACAATTCCACCGCGCACTCAATCCTTTTTCCCTTTTCTTCTTCTTGTATGTTATCGCCTTATAGTTATATACTTTGTCGTCTTTCTATGATCGCGGGTTCCAGCATTGTCGGGCTGACATATCTTCATTTCCATCTATATCCTCACATGATGAATCCGATCGACCATTGTTCCTTTCCATACTTATGCAATTTTCCATTGTTTACGGATGGTAATCCCTATCAACTATCTAACAGTATCTGAAAACATTATTTTCAATATTAAATTAGCTCTTACTAGTGACAACTAAACACACTGGTACGAAACAGTTGGCATCACATCCTCTGCAATATACAAAGTGACTACCGGATTCCAACATCGTCCACTCTTTTGTGTTACAGATTATGCATTGAAATGTTCCGAGGGATAAAATTTGAATGTCGGGGCCTCGCATCTTTTGGAGAGACCTTGTCAGCCTGTTTTGGATCCTCCTGTTGTTGGGTTCACGAAATGTCCAATTCTTGGAAACTGTTTTGGGTTGCCGCTTTCGAACTCTGCTGGTTCTTGTTCCGTAATATACATCTTGCACTCGAAATTTCCGCTCTCTACAATTCCACCACGCATTCAACCTTTTTTCCCTTTTCTTCTTCCTGTGTGTTATCGCCTTCTGGTTATATACTTTGTTTCTTTTCTATGATCGATGGTTCCAGTGTTGTCGGGATGACATATCTTCATTTCCATCTATATCCTCACATGACGAATCCGATCGACCGTTGTTCCTTTCCATACTTAGGCAATTTTATGGACGTGCTTTTCGGGTTGGCGCTTTCAAACTTTGTTTCTTCTTGTTCCGTGATATACATCTTGAAATAAAAACTTTCGTCATCTACAATTCCACCACGGATTCCTCGAACTCCCAGGCTTCATTCTACCACGGTTCATAAATTTTTCAAAGTATCTGTCGTTGCCTTCCATCCCCACTAACTTCCTGTTGTTCCTAATATACATTGGTTGTGCTCTTACTAGTGACAACTGAACACAATCGTATGAAACCGTTGGCATATGACCCTCTGCAATATACAAATTGACTACCTCGTTCACATCGTGTATTCAAAATTTATGTGATCTACAATTCCATCGCAAACTCCTTAGTCCTTTTTCCCTTTTCTTCTTCCCGTGTATTATGGATTTTTGGTTATCTACTTAGTCACCTTTATATGATCGCGGGTTCCATCGTTGGTGGGCTGACATATCTTTATCTTCATTTATATAATCACATGACGAATCCGACCGGTCGTTGTTGCTTTCCATACTTAGCCAATTTTAGGTGGTTTCGAACTCTGTCGCTTCTTGTTTCGAGATGTACATCTTGCACTCAAAACGTTCATGCTCTACAATTCCACCGCGGACTTCTCGAACTCGCCAACTTCACGCTGCCACAGTTCACAAATGTTTCAAAGTATCTTTCATTGCCTTCCATCCCCACTAACTTATTGTCCTTCCTAATATACATCGGTTATGCTCTTACTAGTGACAACTGCATACACTGATACAAAACAGTTCGCATCCACTCCTTCGCAATATACAAATTGACTACTGGGTTCTGACATCGTCCCCTCTTCCGTGATACAGATTACGCATTCAAATGTTCTGAACAATACAATTTGACCATCAGGGCCTCACGTCTTCTAGGGATACCTTGTCAGCCTATTTTGGATCCTCGTGTTGACGGGTTCACGATATCTCCAATTCTTAGTCATTGTTTTGGGTTGGCACATTCAAACTGTGCTGCTTCTTCTTCCATGATATACATATTGCATGCAAAATTTCTGTGATTTACAATTCCACTACGCACTCCTTAGTCCTTTTCCCCTTTTCTTCTTCCCATGTATTATCGCTTTGTCGTTATATACTTAGTCGCTTTTCTATGATCGCGGGTTCCAGCGTTGGCGGGCTGACATATCTTCATCTCCATCTATATCCTCACATGACGAATCCGACCAACCATTGTTCCTTTCCATACTTAGCTAATTTTATGGCCGCGGTTGTCGGGTTGGCACTTTCCAACTCTGTTGCTTCTTGTTACGTGCTATACATCGTGCACTCAAAACTTCTGTGATCTACAATTCCACCCTGGACTCTTCAAACTCGTAAGCTTCACTCTACTATGGCTCACAAATGTTTCAAACTATCTGTCGTTGCCTTCCATCGCCACTAACTTCTTGTCCTTCCTGACATACATTAGGTATGCTCTCACTAGTGATATACAAATTTCCGTCTAGACTCTCCTACCATACCCTCTTCGGTGTTACGTGTATTGCACTCAAAAAATTCCAAGACATACAAATTGAACTTTACGCCGTCACCTGCAACGGTTGTGCCTTCTAACCCTATTTTGAAGATGTTTTTTCCCATGCCCGCGACCTCCGTACTTTCTTAGTATGAAATTAGAAACCTTTCATGGTAACAACTCATCATGCATGAACCGTCAACATTGTCATTAATGAGAAAAATGCTCAAGGAGATCTCCCATTATTATGCATTAAACCAAGATCTGGGGAGAGTTATTTTGTCCCTTCCGATTGTTCATCTCAAATACATGTCTTCATGTTGGCCCGTTCAAGAAATCTAGAATGCTTAATCGCTCATTGTCGTATCCGCCATGTTCGCATTTCTATGTATGAAATTACTAGTGTTTAATGTTAAGAACGCATCATGCAACACCCATCCAAATTGTCATTAATGAACGAAAGTCTCGAGGAGATCTCCCATTCACATGCATTGCACCAATATTTGCGCAGGGTTATATTATCCCTTCCAACTTTTCATTTTATTCATCATCTGGAGGAAACAAACGTTCTTGTAGAATTATGGCAGCAGGTCGACAACAGTTTTGTGGAGATACAGTAAATATCTTCGAACATGAGGACCAGAACTTCCAGTGGTCTAGGGCATACTTTTACTATTCATCCCATTATGCCCAGAAGGAAGTGATTTGGAGCTATGGAATCGCTCGTGCAGGCTCCATCCCTGAGATTTTTTACTGTAAGGAGGTGGTCTCTTGGTGCACCAAAAAATATATTCCAAGCAAAATAATTATTCCATTGCGCGACCATTCTCATGTTTCTTTGTCACCTCAGGTCTTCTGCAAGATGTTAAAATTGTTGAAGACAACATTGACATTCAGAGGACAAGACTGCAAGCAATTCCTAGAAAAACATGACAACGGGTTGGACATCTTAGCCGAGTTCCTCGAAGACCCAACAACAGTTCCTGAAGATATCATAAAGTTGCAGGTAAGTTCCTCTAGAAATCCATTCCGGGAAATTGCTTGGTTGTTTACAAGAATAACAGGACAGGCATCCACGGCAAGCATTTCCCATATAATTATTTATATTTTGTACTTCACAGTCAAGGAACAATTTGTTTTCGATTGGGGGAAGCTAATTTCGATTGAGATTTGTTCCCAGTTGTCACGATTCAAAGAATCAAATAAATTTTATATGTCATCGTACTTGATTTTCGCAATAGTGCATTATTGTCTGTTTCCAAAACTTTCTCTTTCCAATAAAATAAATTGTGGATTCGATCCAGTAACATTCTGGTACCAGGCCCTATGGAGGCACAAGGCCTCCCATTGTTTTTATGAAGTTTTTAATGGCTTTGTCTCAGTTTTCAAAGATTTATTGTTATGGAAGGATGCTCCGCAGATGTCTGGCCAGGCAACCAGGTTTTTGAATAGGAAGGGCACACTTGAACAAAAGGAAAATCACAGTGTACTCATGGTCTTTGGCTCTAAGGAAAATCCTGATTTCCTTCCATGCCACATCACAGACAAGATGTTTGTTGCAGAAATAGCAAGGCAATACAACCACTAGTTGCATTTTTTCCATGATAAGAAGAAAAAACAGTTCGACTGCGTCTCTAGAAACGTCAACAAGATTGACGAATTTGTCGGCCATTTCAAGAAATTGAACCTAAAGTATGCTGAAAGGCTAAAAGGGTTCGACCCTGATGGGATTTTTCGAGAACATTTACTGGCAATTGGCTTTAATAACTCTTTTATCCATAGACACCTCACTGAAGACAGGGACAGTGACGACAACAATCCTACTTCTAGCAATTGTGATGCACACACATTGCAAAGCGCAACTGAATTGTACATACAACCGAGAAAAGTATCCAGTGAGAAGAGTGTCCAGACCCTCGCCATCACTCCCAAGATCATGACATCACGGAGCATCGCTTCAACGGTCCACCCCAGTAATAAAGAAACCTAGAAATCTTCGAACAGAGGAGGAGATAAGAACCCTCCTCTCATAAAAATTGATAGTTCTCACAAAATTCCACTGATGAAGAAGAGAAAAAACAATGCAGGGCAGGCGAACGAACCTGAAATTGAAAGTGAACAGGTGCAATTTGAAATTGAAACTGATCACATGCACAAAAGTGGGTCGTCCGCAGTGGAAATAGATAAGACCGAATTCTTTTACGAAGATGAATCCTTCGTATTCCAGAGCGTTGTTTTTTACAGCCAATCTTAAAGTATGGTCATTGAAAAGAGAGATGTAACAAACAGGAAAGGAAAATCTCACACAGAGATTAACTTTAGGGAAATGTCGTCATCCCAAATCTCCCTATTTCACCAAGTAATTGGTGATGATCTTCATGATTCGTTGGAGGAATTGAAGTGGAAAATGCCAAAGTGAAAGAATGCCTCAACGAATTTGAGCGGGCTTTCATTGCAACCCCAGAATTTGCCACTCCTTTAGCAAAACCTGTGCCTGCTACCACTGCAGCCAAGATGAAAGTATCCTCTACCCTCCTTCCATGCTCTAGATCCCTTGTAGACAATAACATCAACAAAAGAATGCAGCTAGTTGTTGAAGCCTGGGAAACATCGCAAAATTTAGTTTCCTTCGGAAAGAAGGCAAATGATTTGCTCGAACATTTGGAGGTGAGTTTAAAAAATGATCAGTGTTTCTGTGAAGAGGTGCTGACCCATTTTCCCAACTATG
Source organism: Picea engelmannii (assembly GCA_009831015.1). Lineage (NCBI taxonomy): Eukaryota > Viridiplantae > Streptophyta > Pinopsida > Pinales > Pinaceae > Picea > Picea engelmannii. The sequence goes on from ML792009.1 coordinate 167,993, forward strand.
TCGTCAACACAGTGAAACTGAAAAGAAGACAAGAGAAACTCCCCTCCCCAAAGCGGACCAAAAAAGTAAAAGCATGCTGGAAAAAGAAAGTTAACAACCTGGAGCTCATTGTCGAATCATGTAAACAAGCCATATCAGAAAATGAAGTTTTATTCACAAGCCTGGTCCAAATAGACTTAGTCGGAAGTACCAACAAGGTTCAGGAACCAAACTTAATTCTCAAATCCTTGTCAATAACCAAAGAAACCTTCCATGAACAACTTGATGTTTTAAAGGGGTTGTCTTTCGAAAAGTTTTACAACATAGTTGAACATCGTCTAGATGAGCTCGAGCTCTAGTTATTGGACTATGCGGAACACAATGAAGAAATTAGAAAATGACCTTTACGACATAGAAATCCGGGATGAAATCAACATGGCTCCCATGAGAAGCTACATCGAAGAATGGTTCCAACAGAGAATGGACAACCTCGTCCAGAAAGGGAAACAATCGGTCGACAGGACTCCACTGACCATCAACCACAGCAACAAAAACGCATCGGCTTCATAGTAAGTCTATACTGGCATCTTCTTTTCTTTATCAATCCAGTTTAAGTCTATATTGTCATCGTGTTTTTTTTATCAATCCAGTTATTACCTCTTTAAATAGAAAACTATAACCAAAGACTCATAACTTCCAATTTCTTCTTTTCAGGTCTTCCTCTCTACCGTCCCGCACTTCTTATTTCGACATTCCTAATTCTTGTACCTATTTATTTTTATGGTCCGCAGGAGCCCCAATCCCAGTCTATATGACAAACGCATTTAAATTTCTAGAAATATGTAACAACCGTTATTAATTTTTGATAAATTTCAAAGAAAAATGATTCGGAAATGCCTTTATTGAATGCTACATTTTAGGTGTCCAGGAACCTTTGTAGTTTGTTCCAAAGAAAACTAAATCGGGAATGCCTTTGTTGTATGCTAAATTTTGGGTATCTAGGAACCTTTCTTGTTTGTTCCAAAGAAAACTAATTCGGGAATGTTACATTTTTTGTGTCCTATTCTATGATAAACTTCTTTTGTCCAGGAACTTTTGTTGATGTAACAGACGTTGCTACTTTCAAAGAAAACTAATTCATTAATGCATTTGTTGCATGACGTTGTTACTATTCTATTATATGCCAAATTTTTGGTGTCCGGGAAAATTTAATTTGATAAATTTCAAGACATTATTACTATTCTATTGTATACTTTTTAATGTTGATGTAATTTCCAGAAATATGTAACATACATTATTAATTTTAGATAAATTTCAAATAAAATTGATTCGAGAATGCTAGATTTTTTTGTGTCCTTTTGTATGCTAAATTTTTTTCTCCAGGAACCTTTGTTGATCTAACAGACGTTATTAATTTCTAAGAACACTAATTCGGGAATGTCTTTGTTGCACGACGTTGTTACTATTCTATTGTATGCTAGATTTATGTTGTCCGTGAACCTATGCTTTCGTAAATTTCATTTTTTGTTGTATTCAGGAGCCCTTGTTTTAAAGAAAACTAATTTGGGAATGCTAAATTTTTTGCATTTTTTTCTGCGAACCTATGTAACAGACATTATTACTATTCTATTGTATGCTAAATTTTGTGTGTCCAAGAACCTTTTAAATTTTTTTGCACCACGTTGTTACTATTCTATAGTATGCTAAATTTATGGTGAGCCTTTCTTGCAGGACGTTGTTACTATTCTATTGTATGCTAAATTATGGTGTCCAGGAACCTATAATTTGATAAATTTCAATTTCTTATGTGTCCAGGAGCCCTTGTTTTAAAGTAAACTAATATGTAACAAACTATTCTTTTTTTCATATATTCCAAATAAAACTATTCTTTTGTCTCCTTATATATTTATGTGCTCCTACATTTTTATTTTCAACTATGTTGAATCTGAAAACATTATGTTTATTTTATTTCAATTCTCTTTTTTTCTTATGCATATTTTTTCCTGCTTGGTCATTTTCAAAATTAAATATGAGATAAATCACTCACTCAAATTTGAGATATCATATTTGACATATCTATGTGTGTGTGTGTGTTTCTTTAAATTTCCAGGAATATGTAACATGTTTTATTATTTTTTATATAAATGTCATAAAATTATGTTCACTACTTTTTTTCTACTGACATATATAGAGAGTATGTCATTTCTTACATCTTTACCTTAAAATTCAAATAGACTGCAAATATGTTTGTCAATTTGTATATCGCGGAACTATGGGTGCTCTTTGTAGGCCACGAAACAACAAAGGCCCAATTTTCAGCCTGAGAACCCGTGATCCAAAAATTGGCTAAGTATGGAATGAGGGCTCCGTGCATGCTCTATAAAATCTCATCCCCATACTTTATAAAAGTACATATTTCGTATGTATAAAAGTAAATATCCACTTTATAAAATTACATATTTGGTATGTATAAAAGTAAATATCCACTTTATAAAATTACATATTTGGTATGTATAATTTATGTTGTCCAGGAACCTATAATTTGATAAATTTCAATTTCTTGTGTCCAGGAGCCCTTGTTTTAAAGAAAACTAATTCAAGAATGCTAATTTTTTTGTGCTTTTGTCCACAAACCTATGTAATATACGTTACTAATAATTTATTTTGTTTTTGTCCATGAACGTATGTAAAGAAAACTAATTCGGGAATGCTAAATTTTTTGGAGACGAGGCCCTTAAAATTCAAATAGTCCACAAGTTTGATTGTCAATTTGTATATCATGGAACTCTGGGTGCTATTTGTAGGGCACGAAACAACAGAAGCCCAATTTTCAGCCCGAGAACCCGCGATCCAAAGACTGGCTAAGTATGGAATGAGGGCTCCGTGCATGCTCTATAAAATCTCATCCCCATACTTTATAAAAGTACATATTTCATATGTATAAAAATAAATATCTACTTTTTAAAATTACATATTTGGTATGTATAATTTATATTGTCCGCGAACCTATAATTTGATAAATTTCAATTTATTTTATGTCCAAGAGCCCTTGTTTTAAAGAAAACTAATTCGGGAATGCTAATTTTTTTGTGTTTTTGTCCACGAACCTATGTAGCAGATGTTACTACTATTTTTTTTGTGTTTTTGTCCGTGAACGTATGTAAAACGTATGTAAAGAAAACTACTTTGGGAATGCTCTTCAACTTCCTACCCACGTGTCTGTACTAGGTTGCATTTATTCCCATTCCAACCTGGCAGGGACTACGCTACCATGAAGCGCTTGTTCTATTTGGGTTGTAGTTCTCGTGTTTCTTTTTGGGTTACGGTTTTAGAGAAAATAAGTCTTGGTTATAAAAATCGGGCATCAGGCCATAGTCATAACTGAATATCATTTTCATTTTCATAACCCAACTACAAACTAATTTCATGCAAAGAGTATTTTCTCTCTTGGAAATTATTGCTCTAACATAGATCCATCTTAGTTTAGAACGATGGGTTAGCTAGAGGGATTGAGTGTTGTGAAATACAAGCACGAGGTATCAGGCTTAAGTCCCTAAGCTGGGTACCTTTGTTGATATTATTGGGCCTCACTCGATGTCCTCGTTGGATTAGGCTGCCAAAAATGCAACCTCGTCAATTGAGTATAATCTTGGCAAGTTGTGAAAAGTTAGTGTTATCCTCCCCACCCAAGTTTAATTTCTGCTAGTGACATGTTGCACTCTTATGGAACATATTTTGGCGAAACCTCTAACTTCTATAGAATCTGGTTTACTCTGGGTACCATCCTCAACATGGGAGAAGTGCCTCACAATTTTCCCCAAAAACATATTTCATAAAAAAAAAACATAGACATACTCAATATTTTGGATGTGTCTATTTTTTTGGCAAGATAAAATTTCAACCTAATTTACTTATCTTTTTAAAATATCAACAATTTAAATCATTTTAAAATAAACCAAAATTCTTAAAAACAAAATTCCATAGTCAAAACTCGTAGTCTAAGCGTTCTACATTTTGTTCCTTTTTCGGGGATATTTGCCCAAAATCCAGCCAAAAATTGTTGTGTCTGCAAATTTGAGTGGTTAATTCGGTGTAATCCGAGTGTCTAAGGATTTTTCAACGTGTTGAATCCATATCTACATTCAAAAATGCAATTTAAATAACATAAAATTATGATTTCATGCAAATTTATATCATCGAATTCCGACAAAAAAAACAAACAATTAAACAACACCTAATCAAAATCCCTAACAATAAAATAAAACTAAAACTTATTACCAACTTGATTTTTTTTTTTAAATAAATAAATTTACCCCATTAAATTGCTCCATATACAAATCATGAAAACAATTCATTACTTTAAGTCAAATCTTTGCATCTTTCAAATTTTCCTAAAAATAGTGCGGATGCAAATCTCCAAAATAAACTTTCTATGCATCGTAGATTAAGGTCTCCTAAAGTTATAACAACTAAGGAATTAAAATATTTAAAAATAATATCTCGTAGATATGACTCACTTTCAAATATGCTTTAGTGGGTTTATATCAACATTTGAAGGTTAGAGGAAGGTGACATTTAGATATCATTCACATTCACATGATTGTTATATTATATTAAGTGTGGTCATTCCGGGGAAGAAAGTGAATATGGATGCACACCTATTCTGGGAGGAGCTCATCAAGATAATCTCTATATTGTGCCATCTAAAACTATAAGTAGCTCAACAAAATCCTATGATTAAATTCATTAATACAAATTTTAAGTGTAATAGTATTATATTTAGATAAAAATAATAATGATAGGTGAAGGTATTATTAATTTTAATGGAGGTAACATGAAGTCTAGAAGTTGTGACTCCCTTGCCCAGCCCATTGCCCACTCCATTAGACACCAACACGTACTTCATCCTCCCCAATTCTAATTCTATGAACTAATGGCTTTACACTCAACAATTCATCTTCTTCTTTCTCAAGTGCTCTAGTTGACAATGTAAGGAAAGAAAGAAAGAGTGATCAATTGGGGAAAGGAAGTCGTGGATTTACTATGGATTTTTCACATGTGTATTTCAAATTGTTGTGCCTACGAGATTTTAGGGATATTATCTAGTAGGAGGGTCATCACCTGGCTAACCTAGGTATTACTTCAGGATAAATTAACAAATTAATGGAATCAAAGAGATTTAATGATAACCTCCAACTTAAAAACCAACCACCAAACTTAACAAAGAATATTTGCAGAAGATTTTGAGCACAAGAACGTATGTGGAAACTTGCACATGCTAGAAGAATGCTATCAAAAATGAACTAATCAATTGGACATCATTGCTTGCATTTCATAGAAAAAACTACAATTATCTATGTCTTCAGAATTGGATGAACTAATATATCGATTTAGGTGGATCTCAGTGGTCATCCACCTTTTCCACTGAATCAACGTTTTCAAGCCTATAGTTTTGATAAACCATGATATTCACCCTTTTGATGGGGAATGTAATGTGATTCCATCTCTATTTGTTAATTACATCCATCATGTAATAATTTCCTAATGGTCTTATGTATATGCCTACAACATTAATGCAACGGATCCTATCAGAACTCCGTAGTTAAGCGGATATTTTCTCCTCTCACTCTATTATATATAATCAGGGTGAAGGAGATCTTTTGAGCATGCAATGGAGTGTGATGTAATGCTTATTGCGAATGAGTGTAGTTGGCATCTCTTTCTCTTCAAAGATAAGCTACCACCATTCTAGCTAGTTTGTGTTCTACCGTATTATGTTATTCATTAATAGAAGTTGGGTTTCATTGTATTTATGTGTTCTTTGTTATATTTTCATTTGTATATGATTTCATTCTCAATATAATTTGGACCAGTGGTATGAAAAAAATATGCTTCTTGTTATTTATCGATGCATGTCCCCGATGAGGTTAGGGTATAGAGAGTTGGGTCTTGAGCTAGTTTCTCTTCGGGATGACCACTTTCACTAGCCTAAGCGACCTCCTATGGAGAAAGAAAAGAGAGATGACATAGTAGGAGATCCTTTCAAGACATTTCGTAAGGGATCCCTCACGTGACAGAGGAATGAGATGATGGACAACTTCACTCAAAGCCTTCGACAACTATCGACGACGGTCGAAGCATCCTCGACAAGTAGTCATTTCAAAGGTGTGAGGCCCTTCAAGGTACAAGTTATTTTGATATACTTATTTGAAGGCTAGATATATGCATATGCTATAGAGAAATGATTGAATCTACTAGAAGGTTATTACTCTGTCCAAAAAAGTTTCGACGACGAAAAGATCACCTTTGTTCTCCTTAAAGCCCTTCCCCGTGTCAAATATTGGTGGGAAGCTTACTGGGAGAGGCACACTATGGATGAATATACGACATTCGAGAGAGAACCCACCTAGGTGGCCTTTGTGGATTCCCTCAAGGAGGAGTTCTACCTTGTTGGAAGCTACGATGACTGGTATATGATATGGATGACTCTACGTTAGGAGAGACATGAAATAGTGCCAAAGTATGCTAACATCTTCCATACCCTGCTCTCAAAGTTGGGTATTCGATATTCTAAGAGACACCTAGTTATGAAGTATTGCAGTGGCCTACACAAATACATCCAAATAGAGATGGATTTCTTGGAAATATCCTCACTGGGTGTCGCTTATCGACATGCTATCAAAATCGAGTAGAAATTTAACTAGTGTAATAAGCAGGAGTTCGGGTCTACAAATATGCAACAACAAAAGTATGGTAAAGATGACCCTAACTCATAGAAAAACCAACCTCAAGACAATCAGTCAAAGACACGGGAAAATAAGGGTAATGGGAAGATGAAGAAGGACATTGGAAAATGGTGTGAGTTCCACAAAATCCCCTGGCACGATGCTGATAAATGTTGCTCGAAACAATCATTGTTGGTCGAGCTCAAAGAAAAAGAATCAGAACCTAAATCAAACTCTAATTCAGAGAACAATAAAGGGAAACATATCATCGATGAAGAACCTGTTGCTACAATCATGACCACAACAATACAACCAGAAGAATCGGAGGATCTTGAGGAGGGGGAGCACCTCCTCCACTCACAGATGTGGGTAAAGGGGACCCCACTGCATTTCATTATTGACAGCAGGATTCAGAAGAACATGATCTCATTCAATGTCATCAAGAGATTTAAGTTGCCAATGAGGCCACACCCCCAACCATACACCATCGGATGGTTGATCCAGGGATGAAACATCCACGTTAGCTAGTAGTGTCACCTATCCTATGACATCAAGCCCTTCAAGGATGAGGTGTTGTTTGGTGTTTCACCACTTGAAGCCTTAATGTTATTTTAGGACAACCATATATGTGGAAATGTCACGCTATCTATGAATCTCGGCCCCGTAGTGTTATTATTACTCTGGGACGTCAACACTTCAGGATACCAGAGGTAGTTATGAATACTACCATTTCATTGATCTCGAAAAAACAGTGTTGCAAAGTAATATCTCAGACCAAAAAGTTTTCCATCCTCACGATCCAGTCAGAAGGTGAATAAAAGTTCACTACGACCACCATAACCTCAGCCCAAGACCTTTCTATAAAACAGAATCAGACCGACGAGATTGTAGAGGAGAACAAAGATATTTTTCACCTATGGGGGTGCCTCTACACTGCCAAGTCAAGTATTCCATTGGCTTGGTGCTCAATGGTCCAATCTATAGATGCTCAATGGTCCAATCTATAGATGCTCCCTTCCAAAGAATGAGAGTCTTTCGTATGTTCAACCTAGCTTTATTGGTCATGTCCCTTTTCAGGTGTGCTCGGGGTTCCAACCATTAGCCCCCATTGATATAGCTCTTCATGTTGCATTTTCTTCACCGAGAGAGACCTCCCACATTGAGACCAAGGCATATCATGTAGCTATATTTGTTGAACAAATCCAACCCATCCAACAACAGGTTCATGACATCCTTCAACATGCTAATGCCAAGTACAAACAAGACAACTACTTCAGCAAGGCAAGCGACTTGCCAAGGTTCAGATACAACAAAATTTTCCTCATATCCTAAGGAAACTTGACGCAATGGGAACCATTGCTTCCTAAGGGGGGAGAACTAATCTAGGTGGATCTCGGTGGTCATCCACCTTTTCCACTGAATCAACATTTTTGAGCCTATGGTTTTGATAAACCATGATATTCACCCTTTTTGACGAGAAATGCAATGTAATTCCATCTCTATGTTTTAATTAAATCCATCATGTAATAATTGTCTAATGGTCTTATGTGTTGGATTATTGAGGGGGGGGGTGAATCAGTAATAGAGAAATTTAATCATTTTTCACCATAAAATGCAAGTGTTGTATCAATGTAGCATTATCATCCAATAGTTACAGAGTAAATAAACAATGAACAAATGAGCAATCACACACATACACAGTACACCAGTGTTTTACGTGGAAACCCAAAGCGGGAGAAAACCACGAAATTATTTTTCTTATGTGTCTTTAATAATTACATTCATTGGAAGCACCAACTTCCTTTGTTTTCCAGCTGCAACTAGAAGGAGGCTCCAACCCCCTAGTTTCTCAGGCTACAACCTGAGGGAAGCTCCAACTCCCCAATTCTCTGCCTACAACCAGAAGGAGGCTACAACCAACTATGTTCTCTGGCGACAACCACCTATCATTGCCCCGTCCAACCGCCCTGACGTATAAGTAGAATTATGGAACCACTATCACACTATCACTGTGAGATATACTGTTGTAAAACTGTACCAATCAACCTCAACCAAAATCCCTCATAAATTTCATCATCCAAATCTGATTTGTAACTCTGTAATAGACCTGGTGTATATGATCACATACCTGCAAACCTTCCTTAATTTTAACAACAAAAGACTAGCATTTTCATCAAACTTTACTTTGACTAATTTTTTATTAGTCAAAAACCCTAACTTGCAATAATCATAACTATATACATGTAATGAATAAATATCTGGAAATGGTACAGAATGTTCTTCAGTGTCTTTTGTGGAATTCCTCCTAATTTCACTACTTGGAACCTCTCAAAAAGGGATTTATAGCAAAAATGGCATACCTTGTTGAATTTTGGCTTATTCTAGAGAGCGAACTTGTAGAGAATGCCCCACACAGAATATTTGTTGCATGGATCTGAAAATTTTATACATAATACTACAGACTGTACTATAACCAATACATTTGGTCTTACTAAATTTGGATTTGTTATGAATAAGTTATGACGTTTTTACCTGAAACACTTGTTTTAGACTAGTTTCAGGACTAGCCACAAACCCTATGTTCCACGGCGTGTAACTCCAAAAATACAACTACCCACAAGATGAAATGTGTATCACAACTACTTGGATATGTTTCCTCAATGGTCACCCAATTTCATGGTATGAATCATTCTAGAAAAAAAATTATTGCGAAAATAATGAGATGACCTGTAAATAACATACCTTAGAAAGCATCATCAAAAGAATGTATCCTCCCTTGAATTCTGGACTTATTTACTTCACCTTCTCTCTGAAATTTGGCTTAGATATCCTTTGGTTACCTCAATCACCTGTAGATATTAAATATTCTCAAGTGTGATTAAAATGAGAGAGCTTTGCCTCTTATTTATACTTTTATGTAGCTTCCTCAAGGGGTTGCCTTTTAACCATCTTAACCCACTTTCCTTGTTTTAGGGTTAACCCACTTCTAATTTCTCCATTAAATTTATTATTTGAATAATTTATTTTGCATTCACTTTGAATTATAGTACACTCATCACTTCACTTTATTATTTACCTTCTAAAATCTCTTAAACCACTTTGACTACTTTGACCTTTTGGGGCTTCTAGATGACGCGTGAGGGTTCTCCAACTTCACATGGCCATAACTCTCTAACCGTGAGAAGTTATGTGACATTCCACATACCAATGGAAATTACATGACATGTACTATCCATCTAGAATATTCTTACCTGCAAATATATCAAAACTCATACGATTATCCATCAAACAAACTTTGGTCCATTACCCAAACTTTTATCCAACTTCACATGGCCATAACTCTCTAGCCGTGAGGAATTATATGATGTTCCACATACCAAAGGAAATGTCATGACATGTACTATCCATATGGAATATTCTTACCTTCAAATATAGTAAAACTTATACCATTATACATCAAACAAACTTGGGTCCATTACCCAAACATTTGTGCTACCGGAATTCGCTACCAAACTTTATCCAAGGGTTGACATCAATCACTAAGGGTTGACATAAATCTAAAACATCACTCTCCAATGGTTGAAATCAATGACAACCAACAATCCATACCAACTATCCATCAACCTAATCCAATTGGATGACAATCGCCCCCTTTGGCATTGATGGCAACGCTAACATTGATGGCAACACTTAGTCATGATAACATTCATGCTTATACTCCTCATCAATGTTTCTATCTCTCCCCCTTTGAAATCAATGGAAAAGGGTATCTCCCTTTGGGGCTGCTCCCCCTGAATGAACTCTCCTTGGGTTGCATCTTGCATCTGATAAATATCTCCCCCTTTATCATCAATGACAAAGGTATCTTTCCATCCAGGGTTGCTCCCCCTAACTGAATTGTCCTTGAGGGTACTCCCCCTGACTGAACTCTTCCTGAAACTGATCCCCCAACCTGAAATGTCCTCTTTATGGTGCTTCCTCATGTGAATCTAAGACATAAAAGATAAGCATTCAAAAGCATTCATTTTGGAGTAGAGATTACTTTGAGTCTCTAGCGAAAATACTCAAAGGCTTTCCTTGGAAGCGGTTTTGTAAAGATGTATGTCACTTGTTCTTTTATGCCCACATATTCAACTCTGATGTTCTTCTCTGCAACCTGCTCCCGTAGAAAGTGATACTTTATTGGAATGTTCTTCTTCTTGGAGTGAATCATTGGGTTCTTTGAGATACTGATGACGCTTTTATTATCACAATAGATTGGAATGGGCTCATCATACTCAACCTGTATATTTGTCAAGGTTTGTTTCATCCATAGAACCTGAGTACAAAATCCTACTGCTGCAATATACTCTGCTTCAGTTGTAGATAAAGATATTGATGATTGTTTATTACTTAGCCAAGATATTAAACACTCACCTAAGTAGAACGCTTCTCCATTGGTGCTTCGTCAATCATTAATGCAACTTGCCCAATCTGCATCTGTGTAGGCAATAAGTGATAGATCCTTTCCTTTTGGATATCATAATCCAAACTCTTATGTTCCTTTGAGATATATGAAAATCCTCTTTACTGCTAAGACATGTGATTCCTTTGGTGTTGCTTGAAATCGTGCCACATGTCCAATTGTTTGCAATACAGCTGGTCTAGATGTTGTCACATATAGTAAGCTAACAATCATTGACCTGTATTGCCTCTGGTCTGTATACTTTGAATCATCATCTTTTCTCAACTTGCAACTGGTTTGCATAGGAGTGGTAACTGGTTTGCAATCTTCCATTCTGAACCTCTTTAGAATTTCTTTGATATACTTAGTTTGAGAAATAAAAATTCCTTGGTTTCTTTGACATATCTGAAGACCCAGAAAGAAGGATATTTTTCCAAGTAATGACATTTAAAATTCATTATGCATATCCTTTGCAATTTTTTGGCTTAACATGTCATTAGTGCTTCCAAAAACAATATCATCAACATAAATTTCAATTAATAAAATACTACCTTGAGTTACCTTGATGTAGAGGTTGTTGTCTGTGCTTCCTTTCCATAGTTCGTATGGAGTTTTGTCATTGTTGTTTCTGAGCATTACTCTATTTTGAATGTGAATTGTTGTATGCATTGCATGTGTCCAAAAAATATCTGTCAATTTGAAATCCATTAGCATTGTTCGAGTCATTTCTTGTGTAATTATCATCCATTATGATAATGTTCCTTTGTCTCTGAACCACTCTTTGAACCAATCTATGAATCCATGCTCTCGTCCATACTGTCCAAGACTCTACTTCCGCAATTGTCCATAATGCTAACCCATTTATCACTATATTATCATGAAGTCTTGATTAATCTTCTCAAACTCTGCAAGCTTCTCGAAGGATGGTTCTTTGGTATGTCATAGCTATCGCATAGACTCCCCCTGTCTAATATTCATATTACATGGGAATCTCTAAGTCGGATGGCTCAGAACAATTCCTGCTCTTATGTGTATTCATCATCATCTTCATTGGTATATTCATCATCATCTTCATTGGTAGATTCATCATCTCTTTGAGATCTCACTTCTTTCTTTATGTCTGTGGATTCATATTTCACTACAATGTCTGAAAGTACAATCTCTTGAACATGTTCCTTATTTACCTGTCCTTCTTTTCTTTCAGTTATTTTCCAAACCTTTATGTATCTGACATCTTTCTTTTTCTCTGTAGAATTTTCTTCATCTCGTTTTATTGTCAATCTTGAGATCTCTAGGACCTGGTCTTTGTTCACTTGTTCTTCGTGTTTTCTTATCCATACTTTCTTATATCCGATATCAGTGTTCTCTTTCATGGAAGTATTGATCATGCTTCTACAATCACTAGCTATGTGTCCATAGTTATGAAATTTGTAACATTCAATGTTACATGGGGCCACATATGCACTCCTTGCTTGAACATTTATTTTATAATCCTTGCAATCTTCAACCTTATGTCCAAAATTAGTACAATAAAAACAATGACCATAAAAGAAATTTTCATACCTGGGAGTGAATGATCTTCTTTGTGGTGTAGTCCTTCTTAATTTCTGCCTTGACTGATCATGATCATGATTGAAGCTTCTTTGTGGCTTGAACATGAATGGTCTTCTTGAAGATGTATCTTCAATAGTTTTCTTAGATTCTAGTTGACCATGATTCCTTCCTTTGAGTACTTCTGCATAACTCTTTCCATTTTCTTCATTCTTCTTTTCCAGCAACCTTGAGTGCTTCTCTTCATTCTCTATAACTGATGTGGATGTTTATGTCTCTTCAACGTTCTTGTTGAGCTTGATGATTTTACTTTTCAATGTGACAACTTTTTCGTCAAGCTTCTCAACCTCTTCTTCTTTCTTCATTATCTGAGACTTCATGACTTCTTTTGTTCTTTTCGCTTCTTCAAGCTGAATTTTTAATGTGATTATTTCTTCTTCAAGTCCTTTCTCTTCTTGACCAAACTTTGCCTCAAGTTGGTTTAGATCGTTAGTTCTTTCCTTAAGATAATATGTCAATATTTTCTCTCTCATTCCTGCTTCTTCCTTCTGTGTTTCTATGTTGGCTTCCAAATACTACTTTTGATATTCAATATTTTCTTCGATCTGTCTGGCTTCTTCTAGCCGAGTTCTTAAGTTCTCGATGACTTGTTGGACTTCTTCAAAAATGTGAACACTTTCCTTTTGTTTCATCAATTCTTTCTTGAGTGACTTGTTTTCTTCTCTTAGTTCATCTAAAGCACTAACCAATTCTTCTTCATAATTGTCTTCCTTTTCAATTAGTTTTTCTGTCTCATTTCCTTCATTGCATTATATTTCAAGATGTCCATGTTTTTCACAATTAAAGAAAAACAACATACCTCTCGTGATTATGTACTCTTCATCTTTTGAATTTTTTTGACATGGTGAACATAATTCTTCTTGATCTGTATATGCATCTTCTTTGGAATTTTTTGAATCTGCGATGGGTGAAGAATATATGTCATGTAACTTATCCCAAAGTTCTTTGGTTGATGAACATTTACCAACCTTTTCTCTTACTGGATTTGGTAATCCTTCCCAGGTGAAATCCATTGCTATTTTGTTATTCTTCTTCAATTCCTTCTTGGTTGCAGTCTTTGCCCTTTTTGAACTATCATATCCTGTAACAAATGATAGCCAAATATAATGTCCATGTGTCTGTAAAAATACTTTCGGCCTTATGCTCCACATCTCATAGTTAAAACCATTCTGACCATTAAATATTGGTACTCCATTCTCAGAATAATTCATGATCTCCTTCCAGTGGTTAAATTGTTTCCTGAAGGAACCGGCTCTGATACCAATTGTTGGATTACTGAGAGGGGGGTTGAAACAATAATAGAGCAATTTAATCATTTTTCACCATAAAATGCAAGTGTTATATCAATGTAGCATTATCATCCAATAGTTGCAGATTAAATACAATGAACAAATGATAAATCACACACATACATAGTACACCAGTGTTTTACATGGAAACCCAAAATGGGAGAAAACCACATAATGTTTTTTCTTATATGTCTTTAATAATTACATTCATTGGAAGCACCAACTTCCTTTGTTTTACAACTGCAACTGGAAGGAGACTCCAACCTCCTAGTTTCTCAAGCTACAACCTGAGGGAAGCTCCAACTCCCAAATTCTCTGCCTATAACCAGAAGGAGGCTACAACCCCCTATGTTCTCTGGATACAACTGGAAGGTGGCTACAACCACCCGTCCTTTCCCCATCCAATCGCCCTGACGTATAAGTAGAATGATTGAACCATTGTCACGCTATCATTGTGAGATATACTGTCGTAAACCTGTACCAATCAACCTCAACCAAAATCCCTCATCAATTTCATCATCCAAATCTGATTTGTAACTTTTTAATAGACCTGGTGTATATGATCACATACCTGCAAATCTTCCTTAACTTTAATAATAAGAGACTAGCATTTTCATCAAACTTTACTTTAGTCTCACATGACTAATTTTGGATTAGTCAAAAACCCTAACTTGCAATAATCATAACTATGTACCTGTAATGAATAAATATTTGAAAATGGTACACAATGTTCTTCGGTGTCTTTTATGCAATTCCTCCTGATTTCACTACTTGGAACCTCTCAGAAAAGGAGTTATAGTAAAAATGGCATACCTTGTTGAATTCTGGCTTATTCTAGAGAGGGAACTTGTATAGCATGCCCCACACGGAATATTTGTTGTATGGATATGAAAATTTTGCACATAATACTACAGACTATACTCTAGCCAATACATTTGGTATTACTAAATTTGGATCTGTTATGAATAATTTATGACGTTTTTACCTGAAACACATGTTTTAGACTAGTTTCAGGACTAGCCACAAACCTTATTTTCCACAGCGTGTAACTCTAAAAATACAACGACCCACAAGCTAAAATGTGTATCATAGCTACTTCGATATGCTTCCTCAATGGCCTCCCAATTTCACGGTCTGAGTCATTCTAGAAAAAAAATTATTGCAAAAATTGTGAGATGACCTGTAAATAACATACCTTAGAAATCATCATCAAAAGAATTTATCCTCCCTTGAATTTTGGCCTTCTTTACTTCACCTGCCCTCTGAAATTCGGCTTAGATATCCTTTTGTTACCTCAGTCACCTGTAGATATTCAAGATACTCAAGTGTGATTAAAATGAGAGAGTCTTGCCTCTTATTTATACTTTTATGTAGCTCCCTCAAGGGGTTACCTTTTAACCATCTTAACCCACTTTCCTTATTTTAGGGTTAACCCACTTCTAATTTCTCCATGAAATTCATTATTTAAATAATTTTTTTTGCATTCACTTTGACTTATAGTACACTCATAACTTCACTTTATTATTTACCTTCTAAAATCTCTTAAACCACTTTGACTACTTTGACCTTTTGGGGATTCTAGATGACTCATGAGGGTTCTCCAACTTCACACGATGGCCATAACTCTCTAACCCTGAGGAGTTATGTAACGTTCCACATACCACTGGAAATGACATGACATGTACTATCCATCTAGAATATTCTTACCTGCAAATATATCAAAACTCATATGATTATCCATCAAACAAACTTGGGTCCATTACTCAAACCTTTCTCCAACTTCACATGGCCATAACTCTCTAATCATGAGGATTTATGTTACGTTCCACATACCACCAGAAATGGCAGGACATGTACTATCCATATGGAATAGTATTACCTTCAAATATATTAAAACTCATACCATTATACATCAAACAAACTTGGGTCCATTACCCAAACCTTTATGCTACCGAAATTCGCTACCGGACTTTCTCCAAGGGCTGACATCAATCACTAAGGGTTGACATAAATATAAAATATCACTCTCCAATGGTTGACATCAATGACAATCAACAATCCATACCAACTATCCATCAACCTAAGCCAACTGGCTAACATTATGTATATGCCTACAATGTTAATGTAGTGAATCCCATTAGAACTCTGTAGTGATGTATTGATCATTGTGAATGAGTGTAGCTAGCAACTTTTTTTCTTCATAGATAAGCTACCACCATTCTAGCTAGTTTGTGTTCTACAATATTTTGTTAGTCATTAATAGAAGTTGGGTTTCACTATATTTCTGTGTTCTTTGCTATATTTTCGTTTGTAACTCATTTCATTCTCAATACAAGCCAGATCATATATTCGCCCTCCCACGTTAGGATTAGCTCCCTTCTAGATGAGATCAATAGGAAAAACACCTTCACAAAGAAAACATATTTTTTGTTAGTTGAATTGAAATTACCTTAGCTATTTAGAATTGCTAGATCTAACACATGCATTATATATATACACACACAACATAGCAAAACATGTTTGTTTTTTAATTTTGCGAGAAATACATAAACAAATCATATAAACATTTTGCTTTGTGACTTCTCTATAAACATGTGTGGCTCTTGAACTAGTGGACCACATTAGTCAAGGAGTGTAGTTGGCATCTCTTTCTCTTCAAAGATAACCTACCACCATTGGACATAACATCGTGCTATGCTTCACTTATTTCTCCAACTAATGATAATTCTATATTTCATGTGGGGCAAAAATACACAACACTTAGTTGGACTAACTATTGTTTTCCCTACCAATTCACACATCAACTCAAGTTTGGCACATTCGAGTGAACAAGTCTTGGTTACAAAAACTAGGCATAATTGTGTAACATTTTCAAAGAAAGAAAGGGATTCTAACAATGCTTTGGTACTGAAAAGTTTTCATCATAGAACTGCATAAAATGACTACCAAACTACAAACTAATTTCATGCAAATTGCTCGGCCATCCAAAGCCTTGAATGCCACTCACTCATCACAAAAGCATAAAGACTTTAAAAGACAAGTAATCAACGATTTAGATGCCCTTATCGACAATGTTTATAGTCACCAACAACGAGGGTAGAGCTAACCACATAAATCTTTGCACCAACTCCCACCCTTATTTCTATTAAAAAAAAACACAATTGCCATAAGTTTTATGATTTAAGATAGGTTAGAGATAACTTGAAATGGCTATTACTTGGCTATCATTCGATATTGACCACTCATGTTTCATGCTCTTCTTGAACTAGTTCTTATTTCTTATTGCATATATTGATACGATTTAAATGAAAAGTTGTTTTTAAGCAACATAGATTCTCCAAAGCTAAAGGAAAGGATTTGTTGTTTTGCAATGCCTTTGGTTTCTTTTTTAATTTTAATGGCTAAATAAATTAACCACGACTTATTATGCTTAACTTACTTAAGTTTTCAACTTTCAATAGAGCGAGGAATAATATAAATAAAGTTAGCTTAGGGTTTATTAGTCCTTGCCCTTCGGGCTATAGGAACTATAGTAATCGGTTAGCCTTTTCTCTATTAGTCTTGCATGAAAATCAACGACCATTTATTGTTTTAAGCCAAGGTTTTTCCAAATTGATACATTGTTTCCACTCACATTTTTGTTTTTAGCCTAGGTTTTAAGTTTGAGGTCTTATTTGGCCTCTTCATGAGGCACAACCCCACATTTTCAACCAAAATATTAGCTTAAAGAAGACATATGATTAGTAATTTTCCTCAAGTTAAGTAATGCTAGAACCAAGTCTCTTGAGTCGCCACCTACATTGTTATGCAAGCGTTGGTGCCCTTGATTTTCATAGTTTCCAATCCTTCGGCTCATAGTTTCCTCTCCTCCTCAAAAGATTGGTTGGTCCTTCCTATTTACTTATTCACCTCATAGCTACCTGTCCTCCTCAAGAAATCAGTCAATCCTTCCTATTCACTAAAAAATCAAGCCCAAGCAGATGATGCATGCTCCTTCATGCCTGTGATGCTTCATTTTTTTAGCATCCCCTCATGGAGCATTTGGCCCATAGCTCCCTCTCCTCCTCAATAAAATGGTCGTTCCTTCCGATTCACTGAAAAATCAAAACTAATCCAAAACAGATGCTGCAAATTTCCTAAAATTTTCCCAATTTTTGGGAGGCTCCTTCATTCCTGTGTTTATTCAGTTTTTGAGCATCAGCCTTAGGCATGTTCAACATCTAGACTTATCATGGTGTGGATTTTTTGAGCATCCATACTTAGGCATGCTCGGCATCCAAACTTATCGTGTTGTGGCTTCCTTCTCTTCTTCTTCGATGGTAGTCTTGAGTTCAAAGTGGAAGATAATTTTCTTTGATATATAGAATCATGATTTATAATGAGGTAAAGTAAAATCAAAATCTGTAAAACTTCTATTTTAGCTATGAAAATCTTCATAAAGCCATTCTTCCTCCTATTGAATGTTCAACTACTTTAAGATAAACGTGTCCAACTACTTTTTTTCATATCATTGTTTATAGGTTCCCAGGTGACGCTCGTGATTCCTTATGTAAATTGTTTAGATGCTTAGAAATTTGGCCACAGGTTGCGTATGAGAAGTGTTATGTAACTGGGGTTTGAATCAAGCACTGGACGTTTTTTCCTTGACGTGGTCAAAAAAGTGGCGGAGATTATAGATTTTATGCCTACTCCAATGGGACGAGGAGATATGAGAAGCTTACTCTCGCAAGCCCAACTTTGGCAACCCTCCCCGCAGTATGATTTCATTGTTCCTTAATATTCCCATTTGTTGCAATACTCTCCATTGGTACACATGTAGTGTTGGGTCGAACCCACGTGTACCTATGTTGCTATATTTGAGGTGCTTTCTCAAGTGGTTTCACTCCAGTGTGATTTTCATGTCTTTCCAGCATGCCTTCAGTGAATAGATAACTTAATTGGACGTTGCATATACATGTATCTCAATTCATTTCATGTGCTTTCTAGAGTGGTTTCACTATAGTGTGATTTTCATGCCTTTCCAGCATGCCTTCTATGAATAAATAACTTAAGTGGTTGTTGCATATACATGTATCTCAGTTCATCCAGATACGAAGAACAATACCTTAATCTGTTAAACCACAATTTGTTAGAGCACTTCTCTCTGTTGATAAATGGCCAACTTTCTAGTCAATCTGAGGATCACAAGGGGTCCTTCTCTTTCTAACTAGCGAAAGACTATTATCTACTCTAAACGACTGAAAAATTAGTTAGGTACTTACTTTTTAATCCAGAAAGATAGTTAATTCCAAGGCCATCTATGTCCCTCTCAACCATCCCGGGAAGTTCCACATTATTTATTTTCCATTGGTTTCTCTAAGCAAAAAAAGAAGCATTTGAAAGAGCAACTAGGCATGGTGTGGCACATTTCTTGCATTATATTCATCTTGGAGGAAAAATGCGACCTTGGCACTACACAAAGATAACATCTAGGACAATCCAAAATACCTTCCAGAGACCTGTGTGGCCCACCCTAGTAATAGTGAAGCAAGGAATTAATGAATGAAACTGCTAGGTTGACCACCGGATCAACGGATGAATCTACAACTGTTGAAACCCCAATTAGTGGAACCGGATCTGAAATGTATTATGGCTTTGTGAAACCTAAAACATGCTATGATGATTATCAAAATAACATGGAAGTTGGAACAAGAAGAAGGAGCACTAGAAAAAACAGGTCACTACATGGAGTATAGAAACATACCAAGTGTTTTAAACGTTGAGCCCACATGTCTCGAAAAACCATGAGAAGTTATGTGCCCTAGAAACAACATGCAAAATCACTACTTAGACAACTGTAAATTACTTGCAGTTATTGGAATGCCCAATTGTTTTTAAACATCAAATCAATGTCATGTCTATAGGGTTTCTTTGTTTTCTTACTAATCACAAATTTATTTTATCCACTAGCATTTCTTATTTAAACATTATATTTTACATCTAGAGTTATTTTGTGTATTCTAATTCACCCATATAAATAACCTAGAAGCGATCTTGGAAAATTTGAACTTGATTTTTGAGAGTGGTAATATTCATACATAGACATAGTGTTTTTCAGTTTTTCAATACAAGACATCATATTAATGGATAGATTCATCCTTTTTGCATTTTATTAATCCGAACAACTATAGTCATTGTTAAAAAACATTTAATAGTATAAAATTCCAAACAAATGAATAACCATGTGGTTGCTTATTTTGCAAGTCATAATGCTTTGACATTTCTTGGAAAACAAGTCGAGATGCATATACCAACACGCACACGTGTCTTCCAACACGCACAAGAAATTCATCTTTAGGTGTTAATCTTTGATAGACATGAGATATTTTAGAATTCACAATAACTTCCTTTTATATTTACTCATAAACATTCACCAGTGCTTTGAGGTTGTGAAATTCATTCATTTTCCTAAAAAAATCCAAATTCATAGAATTCATCTATGTGCAAAATATTATTTAAACTACTGTTATGTATATTGCATTGAGAGAGGTTAATTTACAATTCAATATGAATAATATGAATGAGATGTGTTATGTAGTGTTCATTCATAATGTTAATAAGTAAAATTGAAAAACAATTATAATATGAATGAGATGTGTTATGTAGTGTTCATTCATAATGTTAATAAGTAAAATTGAAAAACAATTATAATATGTAAAAAAAATAAAAATAAAGTGTTATCATCATAATAAGAATAAGAATATAATAAGAAAATAAATCAACATAGATTCATCTTAGCCTAGCCCAGTGGACTACCACTATCTCTATGGATATTATTGGACCTCACTTGATGTCCTATTGGGTTAGGTTGCCTACACTGCAACTGAGTCGTTTACCCCGGGTACCATCCTTGAAATGAGGGGAAGTGCCTAGAAGGTTTCCCAAGACGTGCATTCCATCGAAAAATAAAAATTTGTTGCTACGGTTTCATTGTTATTCGTAAAGAGACAAGTATGAAGAGTTATTTTGTTAAGTGGCTTTAGTGCACTCTTGAATGCCTTTGGCATATGGCTATGTAATCTTTTTTATGTTTAAAAAAATTTTAGATTTTTTTCTTTGGAAAAAAAAAAGATCCATCTTGGCCCAATTTTTTAAGTTTCGATAGGTTTGTGCTTTGATTTCATTTCTATTCCTATCAATGCTTAATACATCCAAGATTAAGATGGATCTATGATGGTAGATATCTTAAGGGGTTAGCTCAGTCGGTTGTCACCAATGTTGTTGGGCATTTGTCTAGTTCTGTGCCAGTAGTTGACCGATTGGAATATCCTCCAATGAAGTGCACTAGTCTACATCGATGAGTTTATTAGAAACGTCATTTACAAATGTGGGGAAGCATACTTTGGATTTCTTTGTTATAGTTTCATTGGAAAAAAAAATAGTCTATACTGGAAAATACCATGCATTAATAGTAGATTGAATGCACTCTCATCATCACTATACACTTGCTTTGTCATTCTCATCATTAATATAAGCTCTCTTTAAATTTCCACCCACACAAAATTTATCTATATATATATATATTTTATTTTTCAAAATTGAATTTTTTTTATAATATATAAGATTATTAACTTTTAATGATATAATCTCAAAACTACGATATATAACAACATCATTATATATGCATACAAAATCTATCATATTCACTTACGATTTATAAGGAAGTAATATTCACTCCTGTCTGAATCTTAAACTCACAAAATAATATTAACTTGTGACATAAGCAAACGTATTTACACAATATTGGAAAATATAAAAACATATCACCTCACATACTTTTTAAATGCAAAAGACATGAAAACAATATTGCATATAAAAAAGCTAATACCTTTTAAGTAGAGGATTGTATATGAATATTATTATGCCTTACCTTCCTTCTAGGTTCATGTTTCAGTGTCTGCATTTAAAGATTCCAATCTTCATTGGTAGATTATGATTCTCTATAAGCGAATCAAAACCTTGTTAGGGATATATAAGTCAAATTATTCCCCTCCTCTAATAATGTGGGGATGTCTATGGTGGGTATGGTATGAAGTATATTATAATATTTACATGAAACATACATTCATGAACAATTGTGGTTTCCTAAAGATACAACAATCAAAGAATTAAAATATTAAAATCTTATCATGATGAAATCACTTTCCTTTTCAAAGTAGGAGTCATTACAATTTTAATAACTTTCCTTTTCAAAATAGGAATCATTATAATTTTAAATGTATGAAATGCTTTTAGAAAATAATAATAATAGGTATCATTTCATTAGAAAAAGGTTATGGTTTAATTGTATATTATTATAATGTCAGTGGAAGAGGAGAGGGTAACAACTCATCAACAAAATATTTCATTGTCTTTTTCAAAAATACTTTGCTAGTATTTATTTAGATTATTTATTGACAAATCTGGTTAAGTTTATTGTTTAGATAAATTTATTTACTAAGTGTAAAGAAATTAAAATGACAAATTTTAAAGGGCATCTTTTGTCACTTTGGGTGTCTTTGTTGAAATTCTCATGTTATGTATTCTTGTTTGATTGGTCCACAAAACAAGTATTTTATTTTATTAGATAATTTTTAGTTATTTTTTTAGATAGTGTTGATCTTCCATGTTTTCATCCTTGGATTTTGATGAGTCATAGGAGGAGGATTCCACATTTGAAGAAGAAATTGATAGAGAAGAGGATTGAATTATCTCTCGTGGGAGGTTGAGAAAACGAGAAATGAGTGAAGTCATTGAGTCTAGTTTCAAATCCAACTTCAAAAGTTTTTTTCTTTAAATTTGCATAAAGACCTTAAGTTCCCAATCTAGACCTTGGATCATCCTTAATTGAGCAACTGTCTCAACAACACATCAGTCCCATTTTTTAATTTCCTCTCCCTCTGCTCATGCCAACAACTCCATTGTAGTGCTAAAGTCAACATAGATTTTTGAGCCTCCACTATACCACACTCACACTGTTTACACTTCCTCTAAACTCTGTTGGATTACACAAAACACACCCATAACTTATGTAATAGTGTACCAAATTAACATGGAGAGAAGAAAATTCTAGGTAGAAATTATTACGATAATAATGTCAACACCCTCATCTAGAAGTCTATTTTGTTCCCTGCAAAATTCTTGTTAAAAATAGAACAAACCCCTAAACTCACTTTGTCATTGCAGAGCCCAAGAGAAATGGAGAAAGAAGCAAATGCTAACCTAATCCACACTTCTAGAGCAAATAAACCACATGTAGAGCAAGACTAATCTCGTGTGGTACCTTTGTTTAACTTGAACATTGATGAACAAGTGCATCGAGTGTTAAAGTGTATCGATGTCATAACTCTTTGTCCTAATGATTATGTGTGGTGAGACACCTATGCTTTGGCACCATTGCAAACTTAATGCAAATAAATGTAATCAAAGATGTATGAAATAAGGAGCCCCTTTTATTTTAATATATCCTTCACCCATACCCACATTGCTAGGAAATTGGCTCAAAGTTGTGGATTCAAAAAACTTGATAGAATTCAATTGCATCAAAGTCTATGGCCACTACTATGATTTGATGGACAAGTCATGATATATGAGGATTTAGGGGAGTTGTTTCATGAAGGAGGAACCTGATGATTATTGATGAATCACCAACTACTATTACATGTCTCACCTTTACTCCTTGAATAGTTGCAATCCTTGATATGTTGTCATTACCTCTACCTCAAAATTAATGATGATTTGATGAATCACCAACTAAAATTACATATCTCACCTTTACTCCTTGAATAGTTGCAATCCTTGATATGTTGTCATTATCTCCACCTAAAAAAATTAGTAACAATGCTTAATCCCCAATGAAATCTACTTCCATTTTCCCTTTGGATTCCCATCCCTATAATATCTTAAATTTATGAAATATTAAGAATAAATAAATATAATATAAATGTTTAGATGTTTAAAATCTTTATAATTAAGATAGGTTTATATTGATTTATTATAAATTTGATTGGAATTCGAAATTAAACTATTTTTATAATAATGTCTCATTCTAATCATTTCATTATTATTATTATTAAAAATCTCACATACAACACATTTTAATATTATAATTTTCTTCTTCATTATTATGATTATTATTAAACATCACACATACAACACATCTTACTTATATTATAAAATGTATTTCATTATCTTAGTATAATAAATATAAAAGCTTAATCATATATATAAACTAATAAAATTTAATATATTTTTTTCTAAGTAATATATTCTAAGGAAATTGCTCAAGCACTCTCCCCATTCTAATGATTGCATTAAAGGGGTAAATTTTAGATTTTTTAGGGTATAAGGTCAAGTTAACAATTCATGAATAGATCATATATATCTTATCAACAATTGACTCACTAAGGTTTGCAAGGCTTTGGTCGAACGATAGTTGTCTTGTATCGTAAGGCATCTAGCTAATCAATATAAGAGTGGCTCGACCTAGGTTTGAATTCCTCCCTTAATCGAGAGTTGTGCTTGAGGGGTGTACAATTTCTCCAACAGTTATAGTGGTAGCAAGTAGGCTTGATCTCGGATGGCGTCTAGAAAAGGCTTTCCAAGTTACCGATTCCACTAATAAAAACCAAAAAATAAAACAATTAACTCACTAAGAATAAACATTTCACAAAATAAAATTTAAATCTTAATAAAAAAGGTAAAAAGTTTTCCTCACAACCATTCAAATTACATCCCACTCAAGTTACATCCAATTGAAAAACAAATTCAAATTTAATAATTTATATATTAAATACATAACTTTTCACATATTTAAAAAATATATATTTTTCTTATTACAAAACATAAAATATTAAATCTTATAAAACATGGAATCCTAGAATCCAAGTAGAAGGTAAAACACATTTACCTTTATTGGTGTACTAATAATATATGTCTTTTTAAATATGTGTATTAACCCCTCCCAAAACAAGAGTATACTTTTCATTTGCAAATTTAAATGTTTTAGTTTTACATTAAGATATGTCTTTTTAAATATGTGTATTAACCCCTCCCAAAACAAGAGTATATTTTTCATTTGCAAATTGAAATGTTTTAGTTTTACATTAAGAGTATATTTTTTATTTACAAATTGAAATGTTTTAGTTTTACATTAATTCAGTTTTTTTTATAAAAAAAAATGATTTATTAAATTAATGTTTTTAAAAATCAAATATAATTTTTTTTTTTTTTTTTATATTTAATCAATAAAATATATAAAATAAAATATCTTTATTTTTAAAATAAAGGAAATAAAAATAAAAATATGAAATATGAAATTTTTTAGAATGCCATGTGAAAACTTTAGCATGTTATTATTGGCTTTCCTTTACTTAAAAACAAAACAATTCCATAATGATGTTTTGATTTTAATGTGGCCTTAATTTCATATATTTTTATTTTAATATTTTTATAGAGATAACAATTTTTATAGTTTTTTAAATGTTTTTATGATTTTTTATATACTTTCTTCAACCTAAAGTTTATTTACGTTCTCAATTTCTATATCTAACTTATATTTTATTCACTATCTTAATTTTTATATTGGATAAGGACTATCTACTTTGTAACATATTTACTTGGTATAAAAAAATTGAAACAATTCAATGCAATGAAAACTTTTGAATAATAAGGTTTTTTCATGTATTTTAATTAGTAAAGTTCAAGTTGTTGGTTTTAAGTCAACACATTGGCTTTTTTTTGAAGAGAGGACTAACAACCAAATCATTGCCCATAGATTACCATAGATTACATCAATAATTTGCAAAAGGTGCAAAAAAGTAATACCTCAATATTAAGAAGGCATAAGCTATAATAAAGTGATTAAGTCATAAGGAACATTTGACAAATTCTATGCAAGGAAGGAGCATGCCCACTAAGATTTGAACTTGAGTCATCTTCATAACAATGACTCTAATTTGTTGCTAAATCACAACTTGACATTACACTAAAACACACACATATAATCATTTATTCATATTTCAAACAAAAAAAAATAATAGATGGCTTAATTTATAATATTGCACTTTTATTATCATATATATAATATTTATTGGGATGTATTACTAGGTAAAAGGAGCAGAACGATGTGAACTGGCAACCCTTTCCTTTTACATGGGTTTAGGTGAAGATCACAGGGTTGTTTGTGGCACAAGGTATACAAAAAGTTTAGGAAGCTATTAAACATAAAAATTAATCAAAAAAAAATATTCTAGACGCCTCTTGTGTAGTATAATGATAAATCTTGAGTGGAAATAACCTCATTTTGGCCAAGCATTTATATATGTAGGGTATCATCAAAGTTGGTGACCTTTTTTATATTCAAACTAGAGACTTAAAATGTTGGCATTTTTGAAGGTTGCATCAATTTAGCTCACATATAGGTTTATTATAGAGCAAGTTAAAGAACTTATTCTAGATGACATAATTCTCAAGCTTGTGTTTGCAAGACGTAGTAGTCTAGTGGTGACGTTGGAGGTGGAATTTCTCCAAGGGATTCAAAAAATACCACTTAACGAGTTTTTTTATTAATCTTTGTTAATTGGGGGCATTCCTCTTAGCTAACGACTTTAATATCTAGGAGTGACCCAACTCAAGTACCCCTTTTGTCATAAGGAAGAGACGATTAAACATTTGTTTTGGTTCTACCCTTTTTCCAATTTAATCTAAGAGTGGACATTAGGTCTCTGTAGCTAGTTACTCCCTACCACTATACTATGGAATTCTTCCCTTCTTGGTGTAAATTCCCTTAGCCGATTAAGTTTCATGTAGTATTTCATTTAATTGGAATATAAGCTTTGCTTTTATTTGAAAAAAATGAAGTGATTGTGTATTTACAATTGCTTGACATTGTTATAAGTTTTTCTGATATGATGGTGCTCTGGTTTTTTCCAACAACCACTTGTAGATATAAGTACAAGTTGACAAGGTGGAGCTCAAGTTAGGGTATTTTCATAGGCTTTTAGAATACTATTGGGTGGATGCTTGTACCATGAACTGAGTCCCTACGTGTGTTTAGTACTTGCGTACTTCAATCAATTCTTGTAGGGTTGAACATCTTGTTTATAAGTGTAGAGAGCATCATAGTAGGGAGTGGCATAGTTAGCCATCTCCCCTATAGCCTCATAATGATAAGCTCCCATGGTTGGAATTAGTCATTTCCACGGAGGAAAAAATTGACATCGAGATAGTGATGGATGGGACCTTGACACCTTGTTAATGTGCAACTTGACACCCTGTTAATGTGCAGGGCCCAAACCCTAATAACATATATCCTCCACTTAACATATACCTACTATTACTTGTTGCCAAGCTTGATGTTCACCAACTAGTCTTTATGTTTAAGTTTATGATGTTGATAATGTTAGCCTTTAGGGATTGTACAATTATATTTTGTTTATAGGGCATGGACATTGTTATTTTTTTTGCTTTAACCCTCGAGATAATTTATAGACTTTAGGTTCATTGCTCCTAAATGTTGCTATATGCAAACTATTTTTTTGTCATATAAAATGCCATGTATATGTATATGGTGTTTTATTAATATTTATAAAGCAATGTTTTATTAAAAAAATATAACTTATTTGGACAATGCAACCCATGCATATAGCCCCCCGACCCATTCAAAATGCACTATCTAAAAATCAATTAAAAGAAGTAAATGGTGACTTGTTAGGTTGGTGAAAGTGGGGTGATGTTAAAACCCCTACTAGGTTTCAAGAGGTTTCAAGAGGTTTCAAGCATCATGTAGGATATGCTTGTGCTTGTGTTCGTGTTTGTTTTAACTAATACTTGCAACAACGATTGGGGCCAAGAATGAGTCTGAGAGAAATTGGTGGAATAGATATCCCCTGATCACAACAACTTAGCAAAAGACTTTCTTTCGAAAGACTTATGCTCATGTTGATTAGAAGCATACTATTAAACAAATTTAAAAAGCGTATAAATACCAACAAAAAATTCTTCAATCCTAAACTAATAATATTAGACACATGTTCGTCTTTCAATTTATGATCTTGCAAAAGTTGGAGAGCTTGTTGTGATAATGAATTTGGTTGAAAACTATGTGGTCCTTTATATATAACAGAAGCCTAGATTTATTTTAACCCCACATCTATTAAGCATTGAGAGCAATCAATCTCTTGAGGTGAAACCCCTTTTTCAAGTTTTTGCGTTGTCAAATTTAAAGTTTGCACTTGGAAGAGTTAATCCCTCTTAACACTTGATAAATCCAAAGTTAAAATGAATATAAGTTATTGTAACACATTGATTCTACAATAGCGTTAATATGTTAGTATTGTTAATCTTAACATTAATATAATATTCTTATGGATAAGTTCAAATGAAAATCATGAATTAATTTAATAAATTAAATATTCATCATTACAACCTTATTTCATCGAAAGCAAAAACAAAATAGTCAATTAAAGCTAATGGATTTGTGGAATTGATATAATTAATTTAAAAGATAAAAATAATCAAATAATCCTCATTTTTATCTTATATCACACCTTTATTATTATGGTCCTTGCCTTTAGGCAACGGGGATTATTGTAAACAGTTTTTTTGTTTTTCATTAATCCCTCACACAAATCAAGAAACTTAACCCAAAGTTTTATCCTACTTCTTCATTTGCACTTTTTCTAGCCCTATCAAATACTTACATCGTTTCTTTTAACCAATGGAAAACTTCAAGGTCTTATTTGGAATCATATTGCGGCAAGGGGTTTTAAACTTAGGAAACTACGGTGTACATATTTTGAAGTGAACTAATGTTATCTCTAGAGATAACATTAGCTAGTTAACATTTTATGTTAGCATTGCATATCCTAAGATTTCAATTGAACCATCCGTCAATAGCCTAATTTATCTTCAGTTGCCACATACACCACTTTGTTCAACCTTTCCTCCTGGCTTCTGCTCTTCAGTTGCTACATGCACCGCCATGCAAAATTCAGTGACTTTGTCTAGCCTTTCCTCCTGGATTCCAACCAAGACCCGCATCTATTTCCTCCTTTCCTCCTAGATTCCAATCAGCATCCATTTCATCTCCAGTGTCAAAATAGCATCCATTTCAATCAAACTTGTCCCTAGTCTACATAACCATAGCAACAACATGTTAGGTTTACAATGCAACATTGTTTAAAAGTTTTCTCGGGTCAGGTTTACAATGCAACATTGCTTAAAAGTTTTCCCACTTTCACATATATATTTTCAAATTTTCTCATTTTGCAATATATATTTTCATATGTGCACACAGTAAATTTCTTTCCCATGGAAAAAAAATATACACAAAACTTACCTCATTTTCCCTTCTTCAAGATTTGCAGGCACCTCGTGATCTGGAAATGGTTTTTGATAGCTCTGGATGACTATCTGGCTCGATTGACCACTCCTTCTGTTTTTTTGTATCAATGATATACAAGTTGTGTTATTCTAAGGTTGGTATATTTTATATATTTAGCTACTTTTGATGCATTTCCCTTCATCATTTCTTGCGAGCAAATCAAGAAGTCTAATTTTTTAGAACAAAAATGTTGTTGCTACTAGTGCATTTTCAATTATCTTGAGAACGAGAATTTGGAAGATGGACCAACATAAGCAATAGTAAGAATATACTTGAAAATCCAACCCTAGGAAGAAATTTTTTTTGGGTCCAAGTGATATGTCAAGATTCCTTCTTCCTGAATCCTCCTATGATTTCCAGGAGGACCATGCCATAGTTGTAAACATCAACCTTGGCAGTAATAGGATGATTGGTCATCCACTTTGGAGAAAGGTAGCCTCGGGTACCCTTGACCATTGTAATAATATGGGAATGCTCCCTTCCTATCATCTTTTCCAGCCCAAAATCGGATACTTTAGAGAAAAATTTATCATCCAGCAAGATGTTCTCAAGCTTGATGTCACAGTGTATAATCCTACCTGCATTTCTCGTGAAAATATGTAATTCCCCAAGCTGTAGCTAAGGAGATGTTGTAGCGAGTTTCCCGATATAGAAACCTTGGTTTGTTTGAAGATGAACAAAATAGACATCTATCGAGGGACCTATTTAGAAAAAAACTCATAGACATGGAGCCTAAGACAAGTAATTTAAAAGTTAAATTTTAGTAGTAGTTATGTGATCCACACTTTAGCAAGGTTTTTTTACCTTAACATGTATATGGCCTTAGAAACAATTCTTAAGAGATTTTATTTGCTAAGATGAAGATGTAAAAATTCAGAAGGAATGTGAACAAACGATCACCTTTGTAATCCCTCGGAGCAATATCCATAAAGGAGGACTAAATTCCGACAGTGAATGGCACAAATCATTATCACCTATGTTTTAAATTCCTTCTCTCCTTGTGGAAACAATCTCTCCAACTTCTTCATAGAAATCAAAGTTCCATTTGAGAGTGAGCCCTTGTATACAATCCCAAAACCATTTTCAATAGCAGTGTCCCATCAGTAGAAACAAATTTCAAAATCAAAATCCTTATATTCTGTAGATAAATTGTTAGAGTTTCATACCAGTTCCAAGCCTCTCTATGAAGTTGGTGGAGATAATAGATGCAGTACCATTCACCTCTACATTATGTGTTGAGAGAATATATATGTATTCAAGCTCTCGATATGGATATGTTATTGCTTATTATCATAAACGATTGGGTTCTTTTTGCTCAGGCATTGAATCTTGTGAACCAATTGAGACCGATTTAGTATGACCCTTCTTTAACCCTTTCCCTTTCTTGAGTAAGAACAAGACTAAAATGAGTGGATGTACCATCCGCTTAAGCAAAGGAAGGACACATCCGTCACAACACCGCCACCCACCTGCATAAGTGCACACCACCACCAAAGGTAGAAAAGGCCACTCCCCCTAATGATTATTTCCTCCAGGAGAGTCCTTCTCCTCGGAGGAGTTTTCTCGATACAACTCCGAACTAGTATCTTGCTGATCTTGTTGAAGAAGAGTCGATGATTATGTGGGAATTCATTTTATTTGGCCATTTATATAAGAACCTTACTTAATCGATCAAAACTAGGATCTTATTAGACAACCTCTAGTAATCTTTAGATAGTGTTGATCCTCCATGTTTTCATCCTTGGATTTTGATGATCCATGGGAGGAGGATTCCACATTTGAAGAAGAAATTGATAGAGAAGGGGATTGAATTATCTCTTGTAGGAGGTTGAGAAAACAAGAAATGAGTGAAGTCATTGAGTCTAGTTTCAAATCCAACTTCAAAAGTTTGCTTCTTTAAATTTGCATAAAGACCTTAAGTTCCCAATCTAGACCTTGGAGCATCCTTAGTTGAGCAATTGTCTCAACAACACACTAGTCCCATTGTTTAATTTCCTCTCCCTCTCCTCATGCCAACAACTCCATTGTAGCGCTAAAGTCAACATAGATTTTTGAGCCTCCACTATCCCATACTCACACTGCTTTACACTTCCTCTAAACTCATTTGGATTACACAAAACACACCCATAACTTATGTAACAGTGTACCAATACTAACATGGAGAGAAGAAAATTATGGGTGGAAATTATTACGATAATAGTGTGAACACCCTCTTCTAGAAGTCTATTTTGTCCCCTGCAAAATTCTTGTTAAAAATAGAACAAACCCCTAAACTCACTTTGCCATTGCAAAGCCCAAGAGAAATGGAGAAAGAAGCAAATGCTAACATAATCCACACTTCTAGAGAAAATAAACCACATGTAGAGAAAGACTAATCCCGTGTGGTACCTTTGTTTAACTTGAACATTGATGAACAAGTGCATCGAGTGTTGAAGTGTATCGATGTCATAATTCTTTATCCTAACGATTATGTGTGGTGAGAAACCTATGCTTTGGCACCATTGCAAACTTAATGCAAATAAATGTAATTAAAGATGTATGAAATAAGGAGCCCCCTTTTATTTTAATATATCCTTCACCCATACCCACATTGCTAGGCAATTTGGCTCAAAGTTGTGGGTTCACAAAACTTGATAGAATTCAATTGCATCAAAGTCTATGGCCACTACTATGATTTGATGGACAAGTCATGATATATGAGGATTTAGGGGAGTTGTTTCATGAAGGAGGAACCTGATGAGTATTGATGAATTACCAACTACTATTACATGTTTCGTCTTTACTCCTTGATTAATTGCAATCCTTGATATGTTGTCATTATCTCTGCCTCAAAATTAATGATGATTATTGATGAATCACCAACTAAAATTACATATCTCACCTTTGCTCCTTGAATAGTTGCAATCCTTGATATGTTGTCATTATCTCCACCTCAAAATTAGTAACAATGCCTAATCCCCAAATGAAAACTACTTCCATTTTCCCTTTAGATTCCCCATACCTATAATATCATAAGAATAAATAATTAAATATAATATAGATGTTTAGATGTTTAAAATCTTTATAATTAAGATAGGTTTATATTGATTTATTATAAATTTGATTGGGATTTCAACTTAAGCTATTTTTATAATAATGTCTCATTCTAATCATTTCATTTTTTAATATTATTATTAAAAATCACACATACAACGCATTTTAATATTATAATTTTATTCTTTATTATTATTAATAAACATCATACATACATCACATCTTACCTCTATATATATATATATATATATATATATATATATATATATATATATATATAATAAAATGTACTTCATTATCATAGTTGAATAAATATAAAAGCTTAATCATATATATAAACTAATAAAATTTAATATTTTATTTCTAAGTAATATATTTCAAGGAAATTGTTGAAGCATTCCTCCTCATTCGAATGATTGCATTGAGGGGGTAAATTCTAGATGTTTTAGGGTATAATGTCAAGTCAACAACTCATGAATAGATCATATATAGCTTATTAACAATTGATTCACTAAGGTCTGCAAGGCTTTGGTCAAACGATAGTCGTCTCATACCGTAAGGCATCTAGCTAAGCAATATAAGAGTGACTTGACCCAAGTTCGAATTCCTCCCTTAACCGAGAGTTGTGTTTGCGGGGTGTACAATTTATCCAACGATTATAGTGACAACAAGCAAGCTTGATCTCGGGTAACGTCTAGAAAAGACTTGCCAAATTACCGACTCCACTAATAAAAACAAAAAAAACAAAACAATTAACTCACTAAAAATAAACATATCACAAAGTAAAATTTGAATCTTAATAAAAAGGGTACTAAATTTTCCTCACAACCAAATCCAATTAACAAACAAATTCAAATTTAATAATTTATATAAAATACATAACTTTTCATATATTTAAAATATATATATTTGTCTTATTACAAAACATGAAATCTTAAATCTTATAAAACATGGAATCATCAATCCTTAAGAGGTAGATTTACCTTTGTTTAACCCTCCCAAAACAAGAGTATATTTTTCACTTGCAAATTGAAATGTTTTAGTTTTACATTAATTTAAATTTTTTTATAAAACAATAATTTATTAAATTAATGTTTTTGAAAATTAAATATAAATTTCAAAAATTTTAAATTTTATTTTATATTTGGTCAATAAATATAAAAGATAAAATATCTTTACTTTTTAAAATATAGAAAATAAAAGAAAAAATTATGAAATATGAAATTTTTTAACTAAAAAACTTGTTATTATTAACTTTTATTTAGTTAAAAACAAAACAATTTCATAGTAATGTTTTGATTTTAATGTGTATTAATTTCATATATTTTTATTTAATGTTTTTATAAAGATAATATTTTTATTTTAGTATTTTTTTATAAAGATAATTATTTATTAATATGATAATTTTTATAGTTTTTTTTATGTTTTTATGATTTTTCATATATTTTCTAAATTTTTATATTCACTTTAAAACTTATTTACTTTTTCAATTTCTATATCTAACTTATAGTTTATTCACTATCTTGATTTTTATATTTGATAAGAACTATTAACTTTGTAGCATATTCACTTGGTAAAAAAAAATTAAAACGATTCAAATGAAAACTTTTGAATAATACGGTTTCTTCATATATTTTAATTAGTAAAGTTCAAGTTGTTGGTTTTAAGTCGACACATTGGATTTTTTTTCAAGGGAGGACTAACAACCAAATCATTGTACAAGGTGTATTAGATTACATCAATAATTTGCAAAAGGTGTAAAAAGGTACCAAGGAAATATTAAGAAGGCATAAGTTGTAATAAAGGTGACTAAGTCATAAGGAACATCTAACAAATTCTATAAAAGGAAGGAGCATGCTCACCAAGATTTGAACTTGAACCATTTTCACAACAATGACTCCAATTTGTTACTAAACCACAATTTGATATTACACTAAAACACATATATAATCATTTATTCATATTTCAAAAAAAAAGTTTAATAGATGACTTAATATAATATTACACTCTTATTATCATATATATAATATTTATTGGGATGTATTACTAGGTAAAAAGAGCCAAAACGATGTGAACTTACAACCCTTTCCTTTTACATGGGTTTAGGTGAAGATCAAAGGGTTGTCTGTGGCACTATACAAAAAGTTTGGGAAGCTATTAAACATAAAAATTAATCAAAAAAATTTATTCGTTAAGGAATAAATTGTGATTTAATGAGAATTGCATATGGTGGTCACCTCTTGTGCAATATAATGATAAATATTTAGTGGAAATAGCCTCATTTTGGCCAAGCATTTATATGTGTGGGGTATCATCAAGGTTGGTAACATTTTTGATGTTCAAACTAGAGACTTGAAACGTTGGTCTGTTTTGAAGGTTGCATCAATTTAGCAAACATATAGGTTTATTATAGAGCAAGTTAAAGAACTTATTCTAGATGGCATAATTCTCAAGCTTTTGTTTGCAATACGCAATAGTCTACTGGTGACGTTGGAGGTGTAATTTCTCCAAGGGTTTCAAAAATACCACTTAACAAGTTTTTTTAATTAATCCTTGTTAATTGGCGGCATTCCTCTTAGTTAACGAATTTAATATCTAGGAGTGACCCAACTCAAGTACCCCTTTTGTCATAAGGAAGAGACTATTAAACATTTGTTTTGGTTCGACCCTTTTGCCAATTTAATCTAGAAGTGGACATTAGGTCTTTGTAGCTAGTTACTCCCTACCATTATACTATGGAATTCTTCCCTTCTTGGCGTATATTCCCTTAGCCGATTAAGTTTCATGTAGTATGTCATTTAATTGGAATATAAGTTTTGCTTTTATTTGAAAAAAATGAAGTGATTGTGTATTTACAATTGCTTGACATTGTTATAAGTTTTCATGATATGATGGTGCTCTGTTTTTTTCCAACATCCACTTGTAGATCTAAGTACAAGTTGACAAGGTGGAGCTCAAGTTAGGGTATTTTCTAGGCTTTTAGAATACTAGTGGGTGGATGCTTGTACCATGAACCGAGCCCCTACATGTGTTTAGTACTTGCGTACTTCAATCAACTCTTGTAGGGTTGAACATCATGTTTATAAGTGTAGAGAGCATCATAGTAGGGAGTGCCATAGTTAGCCATCTCCCTTGTAGGCTCATAATGATAAGCTCCCATGGTTGGAATTAGCCATGTCCATGGAGATCGAGATAGTGATGGATGGGACCTTGACACCTTGTTAATGTGCAAGGCTCGAACCCTACTAACATATATCCTCCACTTAACATATACCTACTATTACTTATTTCCAATCTTTGTGTTCACCAACTAGTCTTTATGTTTAAGTTTATGATGTTGATAATGGTAGCCTTTAGGGCTTGTACAATTATATTTTATTTATAGGGCATGGACATTGTTATTTTTTTGCTTTAACCCTTGAGATAATTTATAGACTTTAGGTTCATTGCTCCTAAATGTTGTTATATGCAAACTAATTTTTTATCGTATAAAATTCCATGTATAGGTATATGGTGTTTTATTAATATTTGTAAAGAAATATTTTATTAAAAAAATAGAACTTATTTTGACAATGCAACCCATGCATATATGCCCCCAACTCATTCAAAGTGACCTATCTAAAAATCAATTAAAAGAAGTCAATGGTGACTTGTTAGGTTGGTGAAAGTGGGGTGATGTTAAATCCCCTACTAGGTTTCAAGAGGTTCCATGCATCACATAGGATGGGTTTGTGCTTGTGTCTGTGTTTGTTTTAACTAATACTTGCAACAACGATTGGGGCCAGGAATGAGTCTGAGAGAAATTGGTGGAATAGAGATCCCCTTATCACAACAACTTAGCGAAAGACTTTCTTTCGAAATAATTATGCTCATGTTGATTAGAAGCATAGTATTAAACAAATTAAAAGCGTATAAATCCCAACAAAAAATTTCTTCAATCCTAAACTAATAATATTAGACATGTGTTTGTCTTTCAATTTATGATCTTGCAAAAGTTGGAGAGCTTGTTGTGATAATGAATTTGGTTGAAAACGGTGTGGTCCTTTATATATAACAGAAGCCTAGATTTATTTTAACCCCACATCTATTAAACATTGAGAGCAATCAATCTCTTGAGGTAAAAACCCTTTTTCAATTTTTTGCGTTGTCAAATTTAAAGTTTGCACCTCGAAGAGTTAATCCCTCTTAACCCTTGATAAATCCAAAGTTAAAATGAATCTAAGTTATTGTAACATGTTAATTATATAATAATGTTAATATGTTAGTATTGTTAATCTTAACATTAATATAATATTCTTATGGATAGGTTCAAATGCAAATCATTAATTAATTTAATAAATTAAATATTCATCATTACAATCTTATTTCATCAAAAGCAAAAAAAACGAGTCCATTAAAGCTAATGAATTTGTGGAATTGATATAATTAATTTAAAAGATAAAAATTATCAAATAATCCTCATTTTTTTTTATCTTATATCACACCTTTATTATTATAGTCCTTGCCTTTAGGCAACATGGACTATTGTAAACAATTTTTTGTTTTTCATTAATCCTTCACACAAATCAAGAAACTTAACCGAAAGTTTTAGCCTACTTCTTCATTTACACTTTTTCTAACCCTATCAAATACTTACATCATTTCTTTTAACCAATGGAAAACTTCAAGGTCTTATTTGGCATCATACTGAAGCAAGGGGTTTTAAACTTAGGAAACTACGATGTACATATTTTGAAGTGAACAAATGCTATCTCTGGAGATAACAATAGTTAGTTAACATTTTATGTTAGCATTGCATATCCTAAGATTCTAGTTGAACCATTCATTGAATTGTCCACTAATAGCTTAATTTCTCTTTAGTTGCCACATACACCACCATGCAAAATTTGGTGGCTTTGTCCAGCCTTTCCTCTTGGCTTTTGTTCTTCATTTTCCACATGCGCCACCATGCAAAATTTAGTGACTTTGTCTAGCCTTTCATCCCGGATTCCAACCAAGACCTGCATCTATTTCCTCCTTTCCTCCTGGCTTCTAACCAGTGTCCATTTCCTCTCCAGTTTCAAACTAGCGTCCATTTCAATCAGACTTGTCACTAGTCTGCATAACCACAACAACAACAGGTTAGGTTTATAATGCATCATTGCTTAAAAAATTTCTCAGGTCAGGTTTACAATGCAACATTGCTTAAAAAATTTCCCACTTTCACATATATGTTTTCAAATTTTCTCATTTTGCAATATATATTTTCATATGTGCACACAGTAAATTTCTTTCCCATGGAAAAAAAATATACACAATACTTAACTCATTTTCCCTCCTTCAAGATTTGCAGGCACCTCATGATTTGGAAATGGCTTTTTGATAGCTCTAGATGACTATCTGGATCGATTGACCGCTCCTTCTGTTTTTTTGTATCAATGATATACAAGTTGTGTTATTCTAAGGTTGGTATATTTTGTATATTTAGCTACTTTTTATGCATTTCCCTTCATCATTTCTTGCAAGCAAATCGAGAAGTCTAATTTCTTAGAACAAAAATGTTGTTGCTACTAGTGCATTTTCAATTATCTTGAGAATGGGAATTTGGAAGCTGGACCAACATAAGCAATAGTAAGCATATACTTGAAAATCCCATCCTAGGAAGAAAATAATTTCAGCTCCAAGTGACATGTCAAGATTCCTTCTTTCTCCTATGATTTCCAGGAGGACCATGCCATAGTTGTAAACATCAACCTTGGCAGTAATAGGACGATTAGTGATCCACTTTGGAGCAAGGTAGCCTCTGGTACCCCTGACCATTGTAATAACATGGGAATTCTCCCTTCCCATCAACTTTTCCAGCCCAAAATCGGATATATCATCTAGCAAGATGTTCTCAAGCTTGATGTCACATTGTATAAGATGAGACCGATTTAGTATGACCCTTCTTTAACCCTTTCCCTTTCTTGAGTAAGAACAAGACTAAACCGCCGAAACACCACCACCCACCTACATAAGTGCACACCACCACCAAAGGCAGAAAAGGCCACTCCCCCTAATGATTATTTCCTCCATGAGAGTCCTTCTCCTCGGAGGAGGTTTCTCGAGACAACTCCGAACAGAATTGATGTAAAAATAAAAATGTTTAATGGAAATCCCTCATCGGTGTACTAGCATGGTTCATTTTTTAAAGTTAATTATATTTAAAATGACATCCTTGGATATTATAAAAATCTCGTCCAAATATTCTTGAAAAATATCACAAAATAATATTTAAAATTATAATCTCTATGAACTAATGTTTTTCGATTTCGTAATATGTGTGTGTTGTAGTCTTATAAGAAGCTAGGTTATCCATGAAGCTAGGTGCAATAGGGTTAATAGTTTATATTTAAAAAATAAAATTAATAAATCTTATAAATTATAAAACAAAATTTATAAATTAAAAATATGAACGCGTTACTCTTCAGTTTTGCATCGAATGAAGGTAAATGACTATGAAACTTGCAAAGTTCCTAACATTATGTATAGTAAACATTAATTAATGCAATTACTATGGTATAATATGTCATTATATGAAGTGTTCCAAGTTTACTATTCATGGTTTGTTTGAATTAATGCAATTAATTAAGGTATAATATTTTATTAAATGATTTGTTTCAAGTTAAATGATCTATTCCAAGTTGATTGTTTGTGGTTTGTGTGTTTGTGAAACAAAAAAAACAGGAATGACGTTATTAAATGAAACGTTCCAAGTTGATTACTCATGGTTTGTTTGCTTGTGAAACAAAAAAATACTATAAACGATGTTGTGTTTTGTCTCAGATTGCTTGTTTACTCGGCCAATTCCCACAAGCATCTAAACCAACCTTCAATCAGCTATGGGCCTCTTCCTCTCAGCCTTCAATTAGCTATGGGCCTCTTTCTCTCATCCAATCACAACACAAGCAAAGCATGAGATATCTTATCTTTTCTACAAATTCCTTTAGGAATTTCCATCTCAACAAGTGGTCTAGTACAGGGAAGAAGAGCACATTTGCATATTTCCCTCAGGTAACACCCAATGCAATAATCTATTATTCATTGTAAAAATCAACAATTGCCTATGTTCGCATGCAAGAGACAACTAATCTTCAACCTTGCTATCTCCCCCGATGAAATTTGGTGTTAGGTATGTCACGCTGGTCATATGACCTCACAACAATAATTTATGGCACCGATATAATCAATATGCACTTTAAATACAATGACTTAATGCAGAGACTTCTTGCCCTTTGCAGCCCATCTTGTTTATTTTACTATCCCATTGCAAGGTAAGGAAGATGATAGAACACGATTGCCATGCCAGAAAAAGATGGTTGAGTAATTTTGAAATATTGTTTCATAAGAAATAATCTTAATGGATGCCTAACAATGACATGCTTTAAAACATTGAAAAGGTTTCATGATTTACCCCACAATATAAGGATTATTGTATATCTAAAATTGCAATGAAGTTCATTTTATTAAGTTTGTTTTTTGGGTACTATACAGTACCGCATCAGCTTCCTCACACATCCAACTCTTGTAGCTACTCGAACTCGGAACATACCGAGGTATAGTCACGTGAACCACCGCAAGATCCCCGAGTACTGGCTTGATTTTCTCCGTTTGTGTTGGTCCACCTTGGTAGTCTTGGTATGTAATGGTCCCCCTCCGATGGAGCGCTGACCATGTTCCTAAGCTGTGGCAACTATTTTGTAAATGAATTTATACCATATATAAATTTGAGGAATTTTTTCTTGGAAAAAAAAGAAGTTCATTTTATTAAGAAATATAAAGTAGATATGATGGGAAAATATTGAATTAACATTTAGCATTGAATGCCAAATCTAGCAACTAAATATTTTATAAATGTTGAGATATACGGTAATGATGATGATGATTGTTAATGTCTGATGAGGCTATTTTTGTTTTATCAAAGGTCATCATGAAAAAATGGTAAAGTATTACTTGGATTTCTTTAAAATTTTATTTCTATGTTTGAAAAGTTATCAAAGAAGCTTTCCCAAATTTTCATAGTTTTGATGAGTTAAAAGGTTAGGAAGGTCGGTATTGTTATAAATATTTTAAAATTGAGATTTAATACGAGCATACATAGTACATTCTAAAAGAAAGTGTTTTTCATCCTCTACCTTCTTTGTATTGCAAAGAGAACTAGGTAACTCATCACACAACATCTTAGGAATTGTTCAACGCCCCATTTCACTATGGAGCTCGTGAGAGTTCATTTTTATTTTAGCAATGTTGATTTTCTTATTTATGCTAGTTATAATAGAGATATACTTTTGATCTTTTAGATTAGGGTTAAACATCTTTATGATATCTTAATTTTAATCTTATCCTCTAATTATTTATTGCACCACAATTTCTCCTTAAATTTAGATGTAATAGTATTTTTAATGGTATCAATATTTTGCATAGTGACATCCTCCTCTATTCTCCAATGATTTAACCACAACTTAGCATATTTATGCCAACCTCTCTTGAGGCATGGGTTGATTTCAATGGAGTTTGAAGCAATTTGAGGAAGTCTCATGTCTTGCATGTTTGTTGTCTTGTTCTTTTACATTAGGTAGCTAGTCATACCATACTCTCAATGGGGGAAAGACCTACTTCTATGAGGAAGATATGATGTGGTGTATCATTTTAATAACTTATAAAATAATTTTGGGTTTTTTCAATCTTTCTCCATTATTATCTACAGATGTTGCAGCCCCAAACTTCACATCCATATAATATAACATGAGCGACAAGAGTCTAAAAGAGGAGTTTCTTTTTTTCCCATAGCCAGATGTCCATTAATTTATAATTATTTTCAAGACCAAAATAGGATTTCCACCCTCTTAAGATTGAACAATGAGGCAGACTTGAATTGGCATGGGCATAACATAAGGCTTGTGGAAGTTATTTTGCAAGACTAGGATACAAGGTTATGATAGATGGTGGAGACCAAGTAGATATTTGGCGGTGTTCTGAGATATGGAAAATACATGCTCCCAAGAAAACAAGTATATTTTTATGGTTGGCCCTCTATAACAAAGTTTTGACATGGGATATATATTAAAAAAAGGGAAAAATTTGACCAAGTATATGTTATATGTGTAGGGGAGTAAAGGAAAATGTTGGACATTTAATGTTCTAATGTCCATATGCACACCAAATTTGGAAGGATGCATAAAATATCATAGGTGTCACAAATGTATGAAATGACATTTCTATAGAATAGTGCTTGAACAAGTGTTTAGGGAGAAGAAACTAAAGGATTTCATAACATTACCCTCCATAATTCTCAAGGGTATATGAATAGCTTGCAATGATAGTTTATTTAATGATAAGCAAAATCCAACTTTCCAAGTATTCTTGTAGATATATGGTTTGTTTCAAGGATGTAGATCATAGTTGAAGGAAAGAGTCTCTGTGCAAATTGGGGAGTTACTGATTGATAAAACATATCCTTGGGGCTTCTTTGATTTCAGTAATGTTATAGGGGTATTGCATTTTTTTATATAATCATATTATCAAATTTAAAGTAGGCCTGGGCATAGGCACAAATAATTTAGTTGAGATGATGGCATTGAAATGTCTATTGAAGTTGGCAAATGAGAAAGGAATTGATCGATTATAATTTTATGGGGACTCTTTACTTGTTATTAAGTAGATAAAAGGTGAAAATCAGATTCAAAATGTTATGCTCAGGTCTCTTGTTGACTAGTTAAGACTAATTTCAAGACTATTTCACAATATCTCAAATACTCACATATTCAAGGACCACAACACTGAGGCTAATGGACTCTCAAAGGAAGGACTATAAATTGAAGTTGTAATCATGGTAGTAGAGGTATCTTTTGATGAAATATCTTCTATATCATCTCAACAAATCTTTTGATGTTCAACTTGATGGATGCAAATGTTCTTGCAAATGATCTCTTATGTTTCTAAAAAGAAGCCTTAGTTATTATGTTTTTTTTGGGTCTCGATAAAACTCTAGGAAACTAGATAGAAACTTTATGAAATAACATTTTTATGTTTTTCATTTTAGATGATCATTGGAGGCAAAGCATATTGTTAGGTCATGTATTTTTTTATTTTTATTTTTTTGGGGGGAGGGGGTGTCCTTAAGGATTATATGATCTATATCATGTGCAATGAGTACCTAAGAAATGTAATTATCAATTCAATTATTAATAAAAAATACATTTTTTCCCTGGAAAAAAAAATAGCTTTCCACCATCTTAATCATTTTGTCAATGCGATAGTTCTAGTTAAGCTTGTGATGTAGGTCGAGTTCGAGATATTTGTATGAAGTAACTTCCTCTAAATTATTATTGTCATACACAAAATTAGCATAAGTTATTTTTTTGGATTTAATAATCATAACCTGTGTTTTGTCATTGTTCACTGTCATATCCGTGTTAAAACAAAAATCTTTCAGAATTCTTAGTTGCTTGTTGAGTTCAAAAGTACACCCTATCATAATACCAATCTCGTTACTGTAAAAAAAAAAGATAATGACTATTCCAATTAAAATAATATCAACACAACTCATTGTCTAAACATAATTTATCAATATAAATATTTAAATTTTAAATAATTTTTTATTTATAAAATATACTTACACCCTTTTCATAAAATAAAATATTTTTAAAATTCAAAATAAAATATTTATAAAATATAATATGTAAAATTTGACTCGTAAATATATGTATCCTTTCATATTCAAAATAAAATATTAAAAAATCCAAAAACACTTTAAAAAAAATATTGCTTTTAAAAAGGTAATAACTAATTACTAAAGATGCTTTTCGACATACCACTTTACATGATTGATCATTAATGTATTTGCTTATATTTGTGTATATGTTTGCAATGTGTTAAGGATTCTAATCTTCTTTTGTAGATTATTATTCTTCACCTTATTTTCGCGGTTCAATTTGGTTTCCTAAAGCTCCAACAACAAGTGAGGAATCAAAATATTTCAAAATCATTTCTTTCAATATCATCACTTTTCTTGATACTTTGTTTCACTAAAGCAAGATAACCAAAATTGTATTACTTTAGACTTAAAGTATCCTTTACATTTTACTATGCACATGCTTTAGGGGGATGCTACCGTGACTTAAAAATAAGAATTGAGTTATACCAAAACACTTCTCATCATAAGAATTGAGTTATACCAAAACACTTATCATCATAGAGTTTTAGTCATAAGCATAAAAATATAAAGTTAAAAATATAAAGTGAAGGATATATGTTTAAGCGATTAACATTATTCTATAAGCTATTAATCACAATGGGAAGCTAGTCATAATTCTTTGTTGGACCTTTCATGTAATTATCAGATTGAGTATAACTAAGTTCCAC
Source organism: Picea engelmannii (assembly GCA_009831015.1). Classification (NCBI taxonomy): domain Eukaryota; kingdom Viridiplantae; phylum Streptophyta; class Pinopsida; order Pinales; family Pinaceae; genus Picea; species Picea engelmannii. Next base: position 211,859 of record ML792009.1, read on the forward strand.
CCATCAGTGGGTGGCTCCAAGCACTTAGACCTTTCTAAGATAACAAGTGTAAGTGTTGGAACTATTTGTCAATGTGTGGGGGATTAGGAATCAAACTACATATGTGCCCTTGCCCCTCCCAAACCTATCGATCGACCTAGTGGTGGCATTAACTATGGTTTGACAAAGTGGAGCCAAGTGAGAAGGAAACCCTTATGGCCCTAATAAGCCAAATGTTCCAGGGGGTGGAAAGTATTCTACTCATAGTGCATGAGAACTTGTGTGGATACTCAAGGATATATTATAGATGCTCCATGTCAAATCATACTTGTTGGGTTGCACAATGATACACATCAATAAGCTAGCACCTATCAATGTTGCACCATAACAAGAGAACTTATCGGTTGCAATAACATCATTTCTTTTTTCCAAATCCAATATAAAGCATTAATTTTGATAAGTATACATGCACCTTGAAACTCAATCGACCTTCTAGGAAATGCTTAGAGTAGAGCCACTTGTAACCCATGGTCATGGTGTATCTGAAGAAGGCAGTGGCCTTGCCCTACTTTTAGTGTTTCCATAAGGCACAAGGCGTTGGAAGTCTAAGCTTTAACACCATGGCATTGTGATGATCCCCTAGATGTGATCCATGATAGCCTTATCAACATTAACCAACAAAAACTTCATCTTAAGATTGGCTCAAGGAATCCAATTCTTGGACATGCCCTCAAATAAGACATTAATCTAATGAATGACTCACCGAAAAAATCTTGGGACTGAGAACTTAGAAATTATATATTAGACAATATGTTTATTCAAAAGATAAAATATTAGCTTATCATATTGATATTAAGTTGGTTTAAAATCTCTAGGTATGCACCCTGAAACAGGGAGAAGTTCGGGGGTGGGGGGGCACTTGTATATTCTTTTTGGGGGGTCACTGGCAATGATATTACTTTAGATCCCAAAGCAACCTTTTTAACATCTAAACCCTTCATTGACTTGGCTTATCTCATGATTGTCATATGCTTTTGATAAAATATGAGATGACAATGATGAGCTCTTAAGAAAATTTATAAGGAATTAGTTGATTTGTTGTAACTTTTTGTTTCTATGATTGAAAAGACTAGAGAGAAAATTTCTTAATTCTCTTTAATTTTTATGAGTTAACAAGTTATATGAAAATTAATATTGTTACAAATATTGTCAAATTGAGACTTAATGTGTGCATAAGTAGTGCATTTTAAGAAAAAATGTTTTTAATCTTCTACTTTCTTAGTATCATAAGGATTATATATTCTTTCTTCACATGGTGTTTTAAGTGATGTCCAACATCCATCAGTGAGAATTTCATAAGCGTTTGTTCTTATTTAAAAATTGTTGGTTTTCTTCATTATTCTTATTTTGACACTGTTAATTTTCTTCTTTAAGCTAGCTATGTTAAAAGGATGGTTTTGATCTTTTAAGTTGGAGTTAATGATCTCTTTATAAAACATTAACTTTCTCTTATTCTCTATATCTCTAATGCACCATAGTCTTCTTTTTTCTTTTTTAAATCGAGGTAGCATATCCCAACGAAAACCCCCATGTGTTTCCCCTCATTCCAAGGATGGTACCTCGGGTAAACCCTAAATTATATGGGGCACAAGGTTAGGTCAACAATAGGGCTCAAAGTTGTTACAACAATATACTCATCATGAGCTTAACATGTCACTTATGGGAATAGAACTTGGGTGGGAGGATAACACTCCATCCCACAACCATTCAGACTAATTGACATTTCTATTTAAATTTAGTTGTGATAATGCTTTTAATATTATTGATATTTAGAATATTACCTTCTCATTTTATCCTCCAATAATTTAGTATAAAATCAACATCTTTATATCATTAAATTTTATTAAAAATTAGAGCAATATTAAGACGCCTCTTATCTTTTATTCTAGTTAATTTAGTATAAAATCAACATCTTTATATCATTAAATTTTATTAAAAATTAGAGCAATATTAAGACGCCTCTTATCTTTTATTCTAGTTTTTATACTTGTATATTAAATATCTAATCACAATCTTACTCTTAATAAATAAAATCTCTTCTTCTAAAACAAAATCAAATCAAATATATTTATTCTTATAAATATAATTTTACTAAATATTTTAAACATTATTAAAAATTATTTAAAAAACTTTAAATTTTGAAAAAATGACTCTTTAAAACGTCTCTCTCGCTTGAGTCGATTCTTACATACTAGAGATAACTTTAAAGATTGATGTAAGCTATCTAAACCTTAAATATTCTTACATAATAGAGATATCATTAAGATTCTTACATACTAAAGATATCCTTAAAGATTTATATAAGTTATCCAAACCTTCAAGATTTATATAAGTTATATTGTGATTTTCATAAACTTGAATGATTTATGAAATTCAAATAAAATGGTTTATATGTACAAAATAAATGTTATTGTGTAAATGTTCTATGCAATGTTTAGTAAGAGAGAAAAAAAAGAAAGAGATTTTTTTAGGTATTTAATGTTATTTGTGATGCTTTGTACTATATATTGTTAAAATAAGAATTAATTATCACGAGTTGTATAGTGAAATTGGGTGTTGGGAAATCCTCAATACATCATGGCAAGAAAGAATATGTCACATTTATGATACAAAGAGGGTTGAAGATGAAAAACACTTTCTCCTAGAGTGCCCTTCGTATACCCAAATTAGATCTCAATTTCAAAATATTTGTCACAATACTAACCTTCCTAACCTTCTTAACCTTCTAAGTCATCAAAACTTTAGTGATTTTGGAACGCTTCTCTTAATTCTTTTCAAGCATCAAAATAATATTTTAAAGAAATCCAAGTAATCTCTTACTTTTCTTAAGGTCGGATAGACCAATTTTGGTCTCACTGGACGTTAACCATTATCCATCATCATCATTATAATATACATATGAATACATTTCAATAAAAATTCATTTTTTTTGGGTTTGGAATTCGTTATGAGCTCAAAATTATTACAACACAATATATTTGTTATGAGCTCAACATGTCACTTAGGGTAATTGAATCTGAGTGGGGAGAATAACAATCATTCCTCCCAAACCCCGAATGGGGTGACAAGTGAGCAACCATGCAATTTAAGTTAAGGTCATTGATCGTCGCCTCCTCATTTCTTAGTGTGCTCTGGAAGGGGTTCTGTGCCATGAAATCTTGGTTCGTAGATGTTCACACAGGCAAAAAGTTAATGCTTCGGATCCCTTCAATGGCAATTGGGGGCGACTTGCTTGACACAGGAGGAGAGGTTGTCAACTCGACATTAATGGTAGACTTTGGGCATGGTAATGGTATTATCTCCCGAATTCACATTGCTTTTTCTATCATGGTTTTCATTTTAGCTCTTCTCCTCGACTCCACCTTGTTGTTGTTAAGCTCTACATAGTTCCTCGTCGTTCTCTCTGCACCATGTCACAGGAACGTGGTAGGTCTCGTAGAGGCCCTGCTTACTACAACTTTTTAGCCAATTGGGGGCGTCTTTCCCATCCTTCTCCTCCAGCTCGCTCCTCATCTAATTCTTCATCCCCTCCCCCAAACGATGGAGCGTTGCACGCACCAGGAACTTGATTTCTCTTTTATGCATATTATCAGTTTCAGGTTATTTTTAGACAGGATAGGTAGAAGACAATTTGGCTGAGAGGTCGCAGCTATAGTTTTAAGATCTTTTAGCTCTGTATTTTTTAACTATGCAAGACAATGGTACATGACCATGATGTTGGCTTGGTTTCCACACATGACAGGGCACACATCATGGCCCTGACATATGTATGATTTTGATATTATAAGGTAATACAAATCTTTTATTTACCAAAAAAAAAAAAAAATCATTCCTCCCAACTATGTGAACTAAACTCAATTAACAATTTAAAAGTATTGAATCTATTTTTACATAAAAAAAATAATTTCATCAAATTAAAAATAAAAAATTTAACTAAAATTACATAACCAAATTAATTTTAGTGATGAAAAATCAAAAAAGATAAAAAATATAAAATATTTAACCTTTTCAAAAATATTCTTTATTTTCTTAATTATTAAAAAAACTTAAACCTTATGTTTATTAATTATTAAAACAACTTAAAAACCTTATGTTTATTAATAAATTTTTTAAAAGTAAATGAAAAGTTTAACATAAACCCAAATTTTGTTTAGCAAAACAACAAGGTTAGTTTTTTTACGATTTGGTTAATCTCAAAGATTCATGCATTAGTTGAATACTTTGTCTTGGAGATATTATTTGAATTATTTTTATTATTTTTATTATTTTATTAATTATTTAATATAATATAATTATTTAATTTAACAAATGAATAATGAAATTTTGAAGTGACCAATAAAACAAGGGTTTCAAAGGTCCAAACAAAAACAAAATATATGTGACTTTAAAGTCTAAAGGAACAATTCACATGGTGGATAGACATTGCCTTACGTAATACATCATCCAAGCTGAAATATTTATTTATTTAATTTTTAACTTTTATTTGACATTCAAAGCAATCATGTCATCATTCTCTTATCCATATAACTATTTACTCCTTTTGATTGATGAGTGGGAGTTGTTGGCTCTCTCTTATCCATATCATGAATATTTGTAACTTTTTAATTGATGGAGGTGTCATTTGAATTTTCTAGTGTAAAAAGGAAATTTTCTTTATTATAGATAGGTAACGTTTATTTTTTCATTTATTCTTTTTAATATATATATTAAAAAAATTGGAAGGTAGTTATAAAAAGATAATGTTATAAACATAATAAATTTTCAATGTAACTTAAAAATTATAAGTTAGAGTGAACAAACATATCATATGGGGTTGGGAATCCAATCCATATTACAGGTGAATCTTTATCCTCAAGAGGAGATATGCACTATTCCCATTTAGGTTAAAGCTATGTCATTATGGCTTCTATATGTTATTGTTTTATTTAGGTTTTTCTAGACGCTTTAACTCTTAGATGTTCAAAAGAATAATAACAAAATTATTAAATTAGGGAGGTTTAGGCTCTCAGTGGAGGTCAATTTTATCTATACTATTTTGCCACTTGGCTTATCTTGTGTTGATGACAATGCTTGATAAAGACACGAGAATTAGGTGAATGAGCGAGGAAATGCCTATTAGGGATGGCCTTGTTCTTGGTGCACATTGCATTGGTCTAATAATCCATTAGAAGGTATAGGTGAGTTACTTCCATCTACACTTGGATATGCAGAAGTATGTGGGTGCCAATTAGAGAACCTTAGTGCCAAGTGAATTTTGTATTTTGGTGTAAAACAGTTGATTCTAGTTTCCATAATTAATATAAATTGCCAACTCTAAACCAATATCATGTAGTGGAAAAATCCATGACCTAGGGGAGAGAACCTCTTAACAAAACGACTTTCTAAGTAATCTTGTCTAGGATAAAAAAGTGGCATAACTCATATGCCCACCCCCAAGTCTACTAAGCATATTTATAGAATCATAACAATTGCTTTGGTGTTTCGTTATTGCCAAATGAGGGGAATTTGGGGTGCACACTTATTAGATATTGCATTTGTTGTCCAATGGGTAAACTTCCATGTAGTAAGGACAAGGAAAATAAAGTTTTTTTATGCTCAAGGTTCCACTTCCAAATAGACATTTAAGTGGTAAATCTAGGTATTCTTCTTAGATTCTTCAAACCTCGTTGAGTTTGGCTTATAACATAGATCTTTTTTATAACTACTTATATTCATTTGATGGCTATATTTTATAAAGTTCTTCCTCTAATTCCACCTATAGTCTCACCACTAGGCTCAATGGCCTAGAAAGACAAGCTTGGGAAATAGATTGTTGAGGATGAAATCTCCCACCTTTTGAAGGATCATCTTGTCTAGATGTCCAAGTTTGAACTCCACTTTTAGGGTTTCCCAACTTTTCCAATCTCTAGTTTGAACATCGAAAAGGTCCTTGAGAGCATTGATGCCTTTGTTTAGCAACCTTTTGGTTAAGAACCATGAGATATCATCTAATAGTTTCCCATCCTAAAAAATAAATGGAGACCATCAAAGAGAATGGTCATTGAAGGAGAGGCCATATCCAAAGGAATCGTCATTCCACCCGAGTTCATGATTAAGGCCTCCTAGGCCTTCAAGATACTTTTAGCAACACAAGTTCTCATTCTATGGATTGGAACCAGGGTAGTTAATAACATGTGTAGATTAAAGATACTCCAAATATTATGGTTGTAGGGAGCTCCCGAGATGATGTAGTTACAAAAGCATGGTTCTAACTCACTTTATGGACTTCCATAAAGTGAGGTTCTAACTCACTTTATGGAAGTCCTTGTTTTATTTATTTTTTAGCGTAAACTTGCATTTTGGTTACTAAAATACCTATTCCTCCTTTATGGAAACACTTGTTTTATTCATATCTTGGCATAAACCTTCCTATATTACCTTCGTATCCAAGATTATATATTATGTTAGTGTCATATTTATGTGGACAACTCTAATGTCTTTATGCAATCATGACATCCCAACTTTAATTCTAACATGGGATCTTTGAAAAAGGCCATGGTATGGGTAGACGAAGGCCCTGGTATGGGTAAGAATACATAATTTCCATATAAAATGTGGAAGTAATGGTTTTTTTTTAAGCCATTGATAACAATTTAAGTAAATTCATCATGTTGTTTTTAAGAACTATCAAATTGATTTCTAACAAATATACATATTGTATGTCATATGTGTATTTATGTTGATTTAAATATACATAATTATTACTAGATTATGAAAATCTATCAAATTGGTTTCTAACAAATACATTTATGTTGATTTAAGTAAACACAATTACTAATATATGAAAATATAGAGTTTGAATACAATTACTAAATTATGAAAGTATAGCCTCCTATTACATACAACGTTTTAAGGAAGAGTGTGTGATAGCTTCTTACTCAAGGTCTATGGACCAAAGTTTCAAGGTATGGCATAGTGCCTTGTTGGTACGTGAAAGTTATGTGAATCATATGGATCAAGTGAATCACAATGCCTTGTTGGTAGGTAGGTTGGTAGGTTTGAGGATCACTATCATTACCTATATTTTACCTATATTATCATGAAAACTTTATTCTCCAACCATTGACCGATTGACATGTGTTTGTCTATCAAGTTTCTGGTATAGCATTATGTTGGAGAATTGTATAGATTGATCACTTTTGTTTTATATTTATATTTTTTTAATAACGTAATTATTTATGTCACTTTAAAGTGTAAGTAAATATATTTTATACTAGTTACTCTTTGTTAAATATATAAACTGAGATAATAATTAAGTTTTAAATTGAATATAGAAAATGAGAAAGTTGATATACCATTAAGTTGGAGAATTGTATAGATGGATATTTTTGTTTTATATTTATATTTTTTAATAATGTAATTATTTATGTCACTAGTGTAAGTAAATATATTTTAGATTAGTTAGTTTTTTTTAAATATATAAATTGAGATAATAATTAAGTTTTAAATTGAATATAAAAATTGAGAAAGTAAATAAGTTTTAAGTTGAATAAAAAAAATGAAATAGTAAATAAGTATTAAGTTGAATATAGTAGTTGAAAAAGTAAATAAATTTTAGGTTAAATACAAAAATTGAGAAAGTAAACTAGTTCTAAGTTGAATATAGAAATTGAGAAAGTAATGAGAAATCATTTTTGGAATATTCACCAATACTAAGAGGGGGAGTGAATCAATATTGAGCATTTTTTACCACTTTTAACCAAAATATGTAAATATCAACTTATCAAAAATTTATCACTTATGATTGCATTTAGCATTTCATGAACATATAACCATAAATAGTACCATTGATAATACATCACATCATACACAATGCACACAATATTTACACATGGAAACCCAAATGGGAGAAAACCACGGAATTATTTCTTATATATCAGAAGATTACATTCATAGGAAGCACCAACCTCCAACATTCTCTAGCACCAACTGGAAGGAGGCTCCAACCGCCTGTTTATAGGCTCCAACCTGGAGGAAGTTACAACTCCCTAGATTTTCCAGCTCCAATTGGAAGGAGGCTCCAACCCCCTAGTTTACATGCTCCAACCTGAAATAAGCTACGACTCCCTGTATTCTCCAACACCAACTGGAAGGAGGCTCCAACCCCCTAATTTACAGGCTCCGACCCCATAATTTACAGGCTCCAACCTGAAGGAAGCTCCAACTCCTTGTATTCTCCAGCACCAAATGGAAGGAGGCTCCAACCCCCTTTCCTTGCCCCTTCCTTCCTCCCTGAAATATAAATGGAGACTTGACCTGTCACCAAAATTGTCATTGATAGTCAACCTGTCACCAATAGTCAACCTGTCATTGATAATCAACCTGTCATTGACAATCAACCTGTCACTGATAATCAACCTATCATTGTCACTGATAATCAACCTGACACTGTCACTGATATATCACCATTATCAAACCAGATCCATTCACATAGATCATATGCCAAGATCACCAAGAACATAACATATCTCAACACATATGCCCAACATCATCAAGATATGTATCAAACCATGTGTCAACACCTCCAAGATATGCCTCAAACATATGCCAAAATAGCCATGAATCATGTACCAAAGATATGCCTCAAGCAAGTGCCATAACATCCATGTTATGCATCAAACCATGTACAAAGGATATGCCTCAAGCATAAGCCATAAAATCTGTAAACCATGCCAAAATATGTATCAAGCATGTACCATAACACCCATAAGCCATGTACCAAGGATGTGTCTTAAACATATGCCATATCATTCATGATATGCCTCATCCATGTACCATAACCTCCAAGATATGCCTTAAGAATATACCATGAACTTCAAGATACAAGCCTCAAAATATATAGAATAACATACCTTTTCATTCTTTAGAGCCCAATACATCAGATCTCAAACCAACTGACCTTCCTCAACTTCAACATCAACAAGATAACACCTTCTTCAAGCTTTTTCCATAAATTCACGGCTCATACACTGTCAACCCATGGATTTCTTCATATATCTATGACTCATATATTGTCAACCCGCAGATATTTGCGCTTTGCTTCACTGTGACCCGCGTACATCCGCTCTCTGCTCCACTATGACCCACGTACATCCGCTCTCTGCTCCACTGTGACCCACAGATAACCTCAAAAATCCTCTCTTTTCTCCACTGTGACCCGCGTACATCCACTCTTTGCTTCATTATGACCCGCAGATAACCTCATAAATCCGCACCTTGTGCCACTGCAACCCGCGAATAACCTTAGAAAACTAGTATAATCACCTCTTGCTCTCCTCGACCTCCTTTCTCCTAAGCCATATTTTCTTTGTTGAGATCGACAATCCTCCTAGCACAAGTGTAGACCCACTTATGCTAGCTCCATTCACAAAATGTCACTTGGATGGATGAACAAATGAGAGGTTCTTGATGTGTATTTACACTTTTCCAAATTCCTCCTTTAATTGACTTTAGGGATGACCTGTAACTTCTTGTTGCCACAACTTTTATCCTTTAATTAATTTTGGGGATGACTTGTAACTTCTCGTCCTTAGATCTAGGGCTTCTTGACCATACTTCGGGGCTTCAAATTTAAGAGAGCATAGCTTATCAATTGTGAGGAACCATGTGACGTACCACCTACCATTGGAAACGACATGACGATGACTATCCATCTAAGATTTTTTTGCATGTATTTGCAATGTCCTTCATCCTCTTCTTCCTCAAACAACTTCAAGCTTCATGACCACACCTATGAAGCTTCTTGTAGACTTCTTAAAAGCATCTTCCCATGAGGGCCATGCTTAAAGCTACGCCACAAGGGGGGCACTTTGGAGACTTCTTCTAGAGTTGAAATCACTCAATACTTCTAGATGCTTCTAGGGCTTCGAGGCTTCTTCTAGGGTTAACATTAATGACAACCAACTTTCCAACAATCTCCCCCTTTGACATTGATAGAGACAATCATACTCCCCCTGTGACCATAGCTCTCCATGTCTTCATGCGTTTTGATTTCTCTCTCCCCCTTTGAGATCAATGGAAAAGGGTAATTGCCTCTGATAGTATACCTTATTTTAACAATCTCACTCCCCTTATCTTCATGCTTATGATCTTTCTCTCTTGTTTTTGTTCTTTCTCTCCCCCTTTGACATTAAGGGTATCTCCCTCTGACAATTTCTCTCACCCTGTCTTCTTCTGTAAGATGTCGTGTAGATCAATTTGGGGCTTATTGTATATTCTTTCTTTCCTTCCTTTTGGTGTTGATTGTCCATTGGCGCTTTTTGTTATTGTAATCCACTGATGTATATTGAAAGAATTCATGTCAATTTTCCTTCATCACTTGACTTCATGTCTATATGGCTCGTCATGTCTTCACTAAGCTAACATCAATGACATGATAATTCAACAATATTCTCTTGACATTATAACTCTTCCTGATGGTTTCTCTCCCTCTGTCTTGATGTGCCTTTCACTGCTTGCCTTCCTATGACTAGCTGGTTCCACCTGTCATGTATCTTCTTTGGTTTTAATCAAGTATTATTTTCTCGACCTTTCAAATGAATTCATCTTTGTCCATATGTCACAAAACTGTCCATGACTCTGCTACTGAACTGTACACAATGCTGACTAATCTTCCACTTCACTGTTCTTGGGACTTCTTTGAATCTGCTACAACTGATCACTACATGTTCTTGTCATGAGACATTCTACACTTCTTCCATCAAATCACTTTGAATCTTCCTTCCCAAATCATGCAAACATTTTAGATTTCCCAAAAGACAGCTCTGTAATAATTGTTGCTTCAACATTCACATTACTAGGAGTCTTCAAGCAAGATGGTTTAGAAAAATATTTCAAGCTGATCTGCAGCAGGATCATCATTTTGAATCTCAACATCTTCCTCTTCACCTGTAGATTTGTCATGCAACTCTATAAATCATGTGAGTATGATCTCTGGGAGTTCTTCATTCACCCACTCTTCTTGTTCTTACTTTCTTCTCCAAACCTTCTTGTACACGATATCAATGTTTTCATTCATGGAAGACTTCATCATGCTTCTACAATCACGAGCTATGTGTCCATAATTGTGGCATCTGTAACATTCAATATTGCAGTGGCCCACATAAACATTTCTTGCTTGAACATTTCTTCCATACGCTTTGCAATCTACAACTTTATGTCCAAAGTTATTACAAGTAAAACAATGACCAAGAAATAAACTTTGATACCTGTGAGCCAATTATCCGCTTTGTGATGTAGTCCTTCTGAATTCATGCCTTAGTTAATCACGATATTCTCTTATGTTGTTTCCTTCATAATGATTGAATCTTATTTGATTTATTGAGGTAGAAGGTTGATCCAGGTGGATATCGCTGGCCACCCACCTTTTTCGACTGCCTCAAAACAGTTTTCTAGCAAATTTGACAGTTTACTATTTTTAGCAGTTTTTAACTTCCAAGGCCATTTTGAGGGCCCAAATGAAGGTTTTTCAATATCGAGCTTCTCAATGATATCCAAAGGAATAATTGAGCCCCCAAAATTAATCTCCTCGACGATACCTTTCCAATGAGCTATCATACACCTAAAACGAAGATCGTATGCAAAAGTTACGACCCCGAGAAGTTGATGTACTAACTTACCCAAATGGGGCCCACATGACTTTTGGCACTTCATCTCCTAGGGCTAGGTTTTTGGATGTATAGGACTTTTGGAATTCCTGTTTATTGTAAAAAGGCCTTCAGAGCCTCATTGTAATCATTTTCTTGCGAATGCGAGTAGTCGTCACATCTCTTCTCAGAGACAAGTTGCCACCATTCTATTGAGTCTTTCACTCTGTATTTTACAGTCTCTGTACATTTATTTCATTAATAGAAATCATGTATTACTGTATATTTGTGTTTATGGTTGCATCTCTGATATATTTCTGTTATATTATTGAATATCTGCGATATCTCTGTGCATTTCTTTATTATATCTCTGATCTCATTCCGTGCCGAAAATAATTCGGATCAAAGGTCCTCTTGGAAATGCACGTCTTTTGCATTCACTCCTTTACATTGTTGATTGTTGATATTGCGTTCCTCTGATTGGTTGATATGATTCCATTACTTGAATATTCTCCTTTGAAGGCTTGGGACTTCTGATGACTTCTGCATAACTCTTTTGTTCTGCTTCTTTCATCATGGAGCTTGAACTGTTCTCAAAATGAATTTTCTTGTATCCTAGTCTAGACTTGTCATTTCATGGCCTTTGACTGTTGAGAATGTCTTCCAACACTTGAGAGTTTTTCAATTTCTTGTTGAGATTGTTGACTTCACCCCTCAATGACAGGACTTCTTCTTCAAGATTCTCACAATCTTCTTCTTTCTTTATCATTTGGATCTTCATTACTTCTTCCATTTTCTTTGCTTCTTCAAGTTGGGTTCTCAAGGAGATGGTTTCTTCTTTAAATCTTATTTCTTGTTAACTGAATTCTGCTTCAATCTTGTTTAAGTCTTCAAATCTTTCCTTAAGATGACTTGTCAAAATCTAAATTCTCTTTTCTGCTTCTTTTACCTTGATTTTTAAATGAACAACTTCTTTGGGATTTTGAGAACTCTCCTTTAGTTTGATCAATTCTTCCTTGAATGACTTGTTCTTCTTCCTTTCTCTTTTTAGCTCACTTAAGATACTGATTAATTATGTTTCTAGATCTATTTCACCTTCTTCATAATCTTCTTCATCATTTTTTGGGGTTCTTTTCTGAGTTTCCATTGCCATGAAGATAACTCTTTCTGGGTCATTATCACTATCGTCATCTTCATTAGATGAGGAACTGTCTTTTCTGGAGTAGAGTTTTTTCTTGAAGAATTTTATTTTATCTCCTTTCTTGTTTCCCTTTTGATATTTATATTCTTTCTTGGGAAGTTCTTCTTCATCACTATCTGAATTCTTAGCATAAGGCCATTTAGTAGCAAAATGACCAATTCTACCACAACTAAAGCACTTTAAGGGAAGCATACTTTTGTACTTTCCAGTTCCTTTCTTCAACTTCCTTACGAAGTTGGCTATTTCTTCATCTTAATCTTAATCATTGCTACAACTGAGGGTTGGCTTTGACTTTTGCTTATTATTTATTATCTTCTTGGATGCTTTGAAAGTTGCTTCCTTCTTGGATATAGTATGATGTTTTGTTCTCATTTCATAAGCTGTAAGTATCCCATGTAGCTCATCCATGCTCAATGTAGCAAGATATACTCTTTCTTCTAGGGATGAAATCTTAGGTTCAAATCTCATTGGAAGAGACCTTAGTACCTTTTGAGCAATCACTGAACCTTTAATTTCTTCTCCCAATCCTTTAATTGCATTCATTATTTCATCAACTCACAGAAAGTAAGATGCAATATCTTCATCTTCCTTCATCTTCAGTTGTTCAAATTTACCTCTATAGGTTTGAAGCTTTGCCTCCTTGACTTTGGCATCTCCTTCGTAGAAATTTTGAAGCTTGTCCCACATTTCCTTTGCAAAGTCACATTGCATAACCTTGACATACATTGAATCAACCAGAGTACTCATAATTGAATTTGTAGTCCTCAAATTGTTTTCAAAAAGTTTCTTTCCATCTTTATCTATTGGGAGAGTGGTAGGTGCCTTGTATCCATCTACTACTGCTTGCTAAACATCAAATCCCCGTCCTGCAAAAATGTTTTCATTCTTCTATTCCAGAAGGATAGTTCTGACCATCAAACATTGTTGTTCCATTCTCAATGCACTCCATGATCAACCTTCCAGTGGTTAGACTGTTTTTGAAGGACCCGCTCTGATACAAATTGTTGAAATATTCACCAATACTGAGAAGGGGGGTGAATCACTATTGAGCACTTTTTACCACTTTTAACCAGAACATGTAAACATCAACTTATCAGCAATTTACCACTTATGATTTCATTTAACATTTCATAAACATATAACCATAAATAGTACCATTCAATAATACATCACATCATACACAATGCACAATATATTTTTATGTGGAAACCCAAATGGGAGAAAACCATGGAACGTTTTCTTATATATCGGAAGATTACATTCACAGGAAGCACCAACTGGAAAGAGGCGTCAACCCCCTGTTTGCAGGCTCCAACCTGAAGGAAGCTACAACTCCCTAGATTTTCCAGCTCCAACTGGAAGGAGGCTCCAACCTGAAGGAAGCTATGACTCCTTGTATTCTCCAACACCAATTGGAAGGAGGATCCAACCCCCTGATTTATAGGCTCCAACCTGAAGGAATATCCAACTCCTTGTATTCTCTAACACCAATTGGAAGGAATCTCCAACCTCCTTTCATTGCCTTCCTTCCTCCTTGAAATATAAATGGAGACTCAACCTATCACCGAAACTATCACTGATAGTCAACTTGTCACTGATAGTCAACCTGTTACTGTCATTGATATATCACCATCATCAAACCAAATCCATTCACATAGATCATATGCCAAGATCACCAAGAACATTTCTCAACACATATGCCCAACATCATCAAGATATGCATCAAACCATGTGTCAACACATCCGAGATATGCCTCAAACATATGCCAAAATATCCATGAACCATGTACCAAAGATATGCCTCAAGCACGTGTCATAACATCCATGTTATGCATCAAACCATGTACCAAGGATATGCCTCAAGCGTAATCCATAACATCTCTAAACCATGCCAAAATATGTATCAAGCATGTACCATAACACCCATAAGCCATGTACCAAGGATGTGTCTCAAACATATGCCATATCATTCATGATATTCCTCAACCATGTACCAAAAGATATGCCATAAACCATGTACCATAACCTCCAAGATATGCCTTAAGCATATACCACGGCCTTCAAGATACAAGCCTCAATATATATATAATACCATACCTTTTCATTATGTAGATCCTAGTACATCAGATCTCAAACCAATTGACCTTCCTCAAATTTAGCATCAACAAGATAACACCTTCTTCAATATTTTTCCACAAATCCACAACTCATACACTGTCAACCTGCTGATTTTTCCATAGATCCACAACTCATACACTGTCAACCTCCAGATTTTTCCATAGATCCACAACTCATACATTGTCAAATTGTGGATATTCATGCTTTGCTTCATTATGACCCACGTACATCTGCTCTTTGCTCCACT
Source organism: Picea engelmannii (assembly GCA_009831015.1). Lineage (NCBI taxonomy): Eukaryota > Viridiplantae > Streptophyta > Pinopsida > Pinales > Pinaceae > Picea > Picea engelmannii. The sequence continues at coordinate 227,088 of ML792009.1, forward strand.
GTGACCTTCGTACATCCACTCTTTGCTCCACTGTGACCCACGTACATCCTCTCATTTCTCCATTGTGACCTGCATATAACCTCAAAAATTCGCTCTTTGCTCCACTGTGACCTGCGTACATCCACTCTTTGCTTCACTGTGACCCGCATATAACCTCATAAATTTGCACCTTGTGCCACTGCAACCCGCATATAACCTCAGAAAACTAGTATAGTCGCCTCTTTCTATCCTCGACCTCCTTTCTCTTAAGCCAGATTTGCTTTGCTGAGATCGCCAATCCTCCTAGCACAAGTGCAGACCCACTTATGCTAGCTCCATTCACAAAAACTCATTTGGATGGATGAGCAAATGAGAGTTATTAATGTGTATTTATACTTTTCCAAATGCCTCCTTTATTTGACTTCAGGGCTGACCTATAACTTCTTGTTGCAACAACTTTTCTTCTTTAATTAATTTTGGGGCCGACTTGTAACTTCTCGTCCTTAGATCCAGGGATTCTTGACTGTACTTCAAGGCTTCAACTTTAAGAGAGCATAACTTCTCAATTGTGAGGAACCATGTGACGTACCACCTGGAAACGACATGACGAGGACTATCCATCTATGAGGGTTTTGCATGTTTTTGCAATGTTCTTCATTCTCTTCTTCCTCAAACACCTTCGAGCTTCATGACCACACCTCTGGGGCTTCTTGTACTAGACTTTTTCATAGCGTCTTCCCGTGAGGGCCATGCTTAAAGCTACGCCATAAGGGGGCCACTTTTTAGACTTCTTCAAATAAACCCATTGCTTCTAGAGGCTTCTCAACTTCTTCTAGAGTTGACATCACCCATTACTTCTAGGGGCTTCTAAACTTCTTCTAGGGTTGACATCAATGACAACCAACTTTTCAACAATCATGAGAACATAAAAATAATTTATAGAAATCGTCACATCAATAAGTAATTGTCTTCATAAAAATATATATAATTGGCCACATAAAAATCAAAACGTCACATGGCAAGTGACAACATTTTTTTTTTTTTAGTAAACAAAAGTCAACAATGAAAGTTTCCACATAAATGCTTTTAATTTTATTTTGTGTTTTAAAAATAAAGTTACTCTCTGAGGTTTTTGGTTGTCCCCAATGCTAATTGACAACTGGGTTATGATAGATTTTCCCTCTATGTAAAAATAAAAAAAAGTTACTCTCTCAAGGATTTATGTTCTATCAATAATCTATTTAACCAATCAAAAAATAAAATCAATTCAATAAATTGTTTTTTAAATTTATTAATTTTTTTTATCAAAATTTATTAATACAAAATCAAAGCACTTTGACTTGTAAATGAAAAATATAATTTCTATAGATATTTTAATTAAAATTTATCTTTATTAATGCTAATCAATATTAAATACTTGAATAATAAAAAAGGCATCTTAATATTAACTTAGATGTCCACATAATAGATAAAAACTAAAAACTTATTTAATATTAACTTAGATGTCCACATAATAGATAAAAACTAAATACTTATTTTAAATTAATTTGATAAAATAAATATCATCGATCACACTCTTGGTTCACATATAATTGAACATTCTTTTTATAAAATGAAAATACATTCCTCACATACTTTAGTTAATACCTCACGATGTTACATTAAAGTAGATGATAATCAATTGTATAATATTTTTTGGATTAATTAATTCTTGTTGAATTTTAATAATCCTGGATTTTGGAATAATGAAACAGATATTTTAGATTTAGTGAGGTAAAAAAGTGGAGAATCTTAATTAAAAAATAATATTTAAACATATCATTTAAAAATTTAATTTTATGTTTTCATTTTTTATATTATTATAAATTTTAAAATAAAATTATATATAAATTTGAAGTTAAAATTTTATTTTAAATAGAAAGAATAAGAGATTATACGTGTGTTACTTTGTCACTTTTGTAATATGACTAGCA